>CM052890.1:20128256-20202281 GCA_028534135.1 Potos flavus
GATGAGGTTGGCCTGCTAGAGGGCTGACAAAATGCTCCACTGTCTGAGCCAAGACTGTTCTCTTCAGCCTCAGATCTTACACTTACTTATCCCTTTCATACCTAATGTTTCAGCCACCCAGAATTTCCACAGTTCCCTGACTGTTCCTATTTCACACTGCTCTGTCTTCACATGTGCTATTCTTGCTGCATGGAAGGCCCTTTCCCCCAGTGATGACATCCCTAATCAGCTCTAGGGTCAGTTCTCCTGTGAAGCTATCCTAACTCTCCTCCCTGGCCGAGATTTGATCACACTCCTCTTTGGGACCACCTTCTCTACAGAACCTTATTATCATATGCACCATCTGCATCTGAAATGATCTATTTTTACATCTGCCCTCCATCTCCCACCCTAGACTGTTAGTTTCTTGAGGACGGGGGCTTTGCAATATTCAAATATTACTGGCTGACTAAATCAAGACACAGGCTGCACCCTTTCTTCTTTATTCCTTTACTTACAGCATAATAACACTTTCATGTATCAGGAAAGAAGGGAACCACTTAATTTCAGAAATACAGAGGACTTTCTCACTTGGATAATCATGATTAAAGGACCAACTCAGAACCTGAGACAAGATTTCTGGGCTCTCTCCCAGACTCTCACCCCATCCCATTGTCAGTTGATCTCACAAAGGGCTGCTTTCCTTCCCCCTTTAATTCCCACCTTCCTTGGCCTCAGGGGAGTATTGACTGAAAATTTGGGTGCTTTTTCTTTTTTTCATTGAGAAGGGCTGTAATGGAGCTGATAGAGTGGTTATTGGTGGAGAGTAAAGTGACAGAACTCAAGAAAATCACTACTTAACAGCAGGGGAAAAAACAAAAAAGTAAAACAAAACCTGTAAAGAGTTTGGGAGGCTGTTGACCTTAAAAATAAAACAGCTAGTTATTTACCAGCAAAATGGGCTTATTCAGGAATAGCAGAGGAATTGCCACTGGGGATATGGCCAGCGATGGCAAACCATAGGCCAGGTTGGAGACCAAAGGAGAGGAAATAAGAAAAGGAGGAAGTTGGGAGGAGCTCCTTTGAAAGGAGGTCCATTGGAGGAAAGTGAGAATTCACGGTGGTGATGGTTTCTCACTGGCTGAGTTGTGGTATTTTCTTATTGGCTGAGCTTGTTGCTGGGTAAGGAGACATTCTTCCTTCCTCCTGATGGAGCAGAAAGTATAGGCTTCTTCTTGTACTCTAGGAATGCAAGATACAGCTCTTCCTGTTAGGGTCGCAACTGAGGACAGTGGCAGGGCATTAGAGCTCCCCCTTCTGGTCTCTTGGTTCCATTTAAAATGAGGTCTCCTTTACTCAGTTTCACAAGACTAAGTCCAGAATTTAATGCACATCACAGCTGCAGAGGAGGAAACATAACTTCCCCTCTATACTTCTAGATTCTTGGCTGAGACAATTCCCCTCAATTAAAAAAAAAAAAAGATTAATAGGAGAAAAGCAAACAGAAGTTTAATAACGTGTATACTTCCCGTATACATGGGAGATACCCGGGAAAATTGAGTAATTCTCTGATATGGCTCAAATCATCACTTTTTTAAAAAATGTATTTATTTGAGAGAGAGAGTGCAGGCAGACGTGAGTGGACGCATGAGTGGGGGAAGGGGCGAGGGAGAAGGGGAGCTGAGAGAGAGAGAAGCAGATTCCCTGCTGAGCACAGAGCCCAACGCAGGACCCTGAGATCATGACCTGAGCTGAAATCAAGAGTGGACGCTCAACTGACTGAGCCATCCAGGCACCCTGAAACTATCACTTTAAATATCTCCAGCTAAAGACAAAAGAATATGTTAAGGGTGGGGAGTTGGTTATGGGAAGTTACCAAGAAAAGGGCAGTAAACAAGGGTAAGGTTGTTATGCAGATTTAACTGTGTCTTCTCCACTGATAAGAGTTCCTGGAGATTTAGAGCCATCCTCCTCTTTTTGACACAGAAAGGGAGACACCAGTTCAAATGGAGATTTCCCTATAAGTGCTAATACCTTACGAAAAGGGTAACTTCTACTCAGTTTTTAGAGCTGCTCTGTGTCTGCTTTTTTTTGACTTTAGAAAAAAGTAACTAGCTCAAAATAATCCTTTTGCCAAAGAGTCATATTGTGGGGTGGCAAATTCTGCTCCCCTTCACAGCCAATCAGCAATCAAATCTTAGAAAGTCACAGAGAGGGACTTTCAAGCATACAAAGCATTTGTCGTGGATTCCATCTTAAAATACCAGACTCTGGGAACCCCTGTCTGAGAGAGGAATTAGTTTTGTTTCATAGAATACTTTATGTGGCGATTTGGGTTTGCAGGGAAAGGGAGGGGTCTGGCTGTACACATTTCATTTCAATGCCTAAACCTGGCTCCAAATTCATTGAGAAGAGCTACAATTTTAAAGGGCAGAACCCTTCGGCTCTGGGTCCCAAGATACCCATGCAAACACTCCCATTCCTTATATTTCACGATGGGAGTAGTAGGTTGCTAGAGAGATAAGAGATAAAGGATGTGAAGTCACTTTCCAATGCATGAAGTATCATACAGATGATAACTGTAGCATTACCATCATTATCATCATCACCTACTGTTTTTCCCACTGTAATGTATTAAGCTGCTTCTCACATCTCTTTAGTTGCTCTTTTTTTTTTTTTTTGGAGGGGGTAGGGGAGGGACAGAGAGAGAGAGAATCTTAAGTGGGGCTTGATCTCACCACCCTGAGATCTAACCTGAGCCAAAATCAAGAGTCTGATGCTTAACCAACTGAGCCAACCAGTTGCCCCTCTTTATTTGCCCTCTTATCTCCTAGATGTGACCAAGAGGAGACCGACCTTTTTTTAGAATCTTTGTGTTTGCCAGAAACAGGACTTCGGGGAGCATGTTGAAGGGACCATCCCCTCCCTCAGCACATGGAATAATACTTTATGAGCACTTAATACGTATAAGCCAGTACACCAAACACTTTACATGTGTTACCTAACTTAATCCCCACAATAATTTTTTGAGATAGTGATGTTCCCACTTCACAGAGGAAAAAACTGAGGCATAAAGGGGTTTAAGACACTTTTCAACATCATATAGATGGCAAATGCCTGTCATTTACTCAGTGCATACAAGTGAGTCAGCACTTCCAGTTTCACATTTTACAGATGAAGAAGGTGTGATTAAGGAACATTACATAACTTGCTCAAGGTTGCACAGTGAGGAGGTGATAGACTTCACGATTGGAACTCAGATTTGCTTAAATTTAAAATATGTGCTCCTTTTTCTATGCCATACAACCTCCCTGCAGGACCCGTGATGCTCCGCAATGACAACTAAAAACCTACCTCAGAATCATAGCAAGACCTATGCATGTGTATTTATATGTATATGTGCATGCATGTGTGTGTGCATGGAAGTCTGTGTATGTGTGTGTGCCACTAATTAACTGTGGCTAGGCCAAATGATCAAAAAAACAAAAAACAAAAAACAAAAACAAACACCACTCTTCCTGAGATATCCTGAAGTTCCTTTCACCCTCAATAGGAACTCAGAAGAGTCACAGAACCTAGAAGACCCAGAGGAGATTTACAGATGATCTAATCCTACCCCCTTTGTGATCAGAGTGCCCTGAACCAGGAATCAAGACATTCATATTTCAGGCTGACTTCTGATGTGTGAGTTTAAGAATGCCACTTAACTTCCCTCAGGCCATCTGTAAATTAAGATAATAACATCCCCTCCACTATACTTAATGGTCTATGACTCTGTCATTGACAGCCTGTGGCTGTCAAACCTTGTGGCCCTCTTTGGTCCAGCCTGAGGCTGTCTAAAGGCAGATTCCCATTGATAAACTTAGCCTCAAAACCCTTGGACTGTTCAGAACCCAGGAGAGCGCCTCTCTGGTTCTGAAATGTCAGGAAGGGAGGCAGCCCCAACCTCAAGAGATGGCTTGGGAGCAAACTCCCCCTCCCTTGTCCCTTCAAGCACTTTCTGAAGAGCCTGGTGTGCCAGACCTTTTGTCAGTCTTTTTTTTTTTTTTGCTTTTTGGGAACTCAGTAGAACTGGTGACTGTGTCAAGTGTTCCCCTCTGGTTGCAATTTCTCAGGTAGAAAAGCAGCACTCAGGGCCTTGTCCTCAAAATATTCGTGGCTGTGTTGCTCCTGCTGATGGTGACAGTCATGTGACTGTGATGAAAAAAGCAATGTCACTTTGTAGCCACATAGTGCTTTTGCTGTATCTGATTGGTGCATAATACACACATCATGCACACAGCCCACGTACACAGTTTGATGGATTTTAACAAAATGAACACATGCAACCAGTACCCACTTTGAGAAATAGAACAGTACCCACTCCCCAAGAAGCCCCCTTCCTGTCCCTCCAGTTACAACCCCTCCCAAAGGCAATCACTATCCCAGCTACTAGCACCATGGAGTAGTTTGTCTTTTTTTGAATTTTATATAAGAGGGTTCATATAATATCTATCTTTTGAGCCTGACTTCTTTTTTTAATTTCATTTTTAAATTCAATTAATTAACATATAATGTATTATTAGCTTCAGAGGTAGAGGTCGGTGATTCATCAGTCAAGCCTGACTTCTTATGTTCAATATTATCTTTGTGAACTTGACCCATGTTGTTGTGTTTAATTACAGTTTGATGATTCTACCTGCTGACATTAGTCTATTGGGAGAATATGACCTAATTTATTGATCCTTTCTATTGTTGATGGGCATGTGGGTTGTTTCCAGTATTCAGCTATTGTGAGGCATGCTGCTTACTTGTGTCTACCTTTCAGTGAGCACAGGTCCCCATTTCTGGTGAAGTGTGGATATTCAGCTTTAGTAGATACCATCAGGCAATTTTCCAAGGTGGTTGTACTTCAACCAGACATGTTTTTAACATTCCAAGATACTTTAGCCTCCAGTATCTAGTCTCTATTGACTCAACTTCTTTTGGCTCTTTGAATACTCCTTCAGGGACTTCGCACATGCTATTCTCAGGCTGTCATAATCTCTGCCCAACTGACGGATGGGCAAGCACTCCTCCTTTGGTCCTCAAGGCAGATATTGGCCTCTTTCAAGCAGGCCCTGTGCCTCTTATACTCAGCACTTTACATGCAACATCTAGCCCGTGCCTGGTAAGTGGTTAGTGCTAAACAAATGTTAGCTAACGCTGTTGTTGCAATAGACAGTCTTTACATTTCTCTTTCCAAAATTCTGTGATTGTGGGAAGTCAGATTTCCTGACTCTTATCCTAATGTGCTGATCCGTATGTGCCCCCAAAGCTTCTAAATCCTCCACAGGAGAGAAGTAGTTAGCAGGCCTGATTTCCCCAGGCTCCCAATAGTGAGCACCTGTCTTTCTGAGGTTCTACCATCCCTCTTCTCTACTAAATGACCAACAGAGGGCACTGTGGGAACATGTCTGCAGAAGGAAGGAGGTGTTGGTCAGAATTAGGAGCTGGAAGGGAACTTCATTTTGAAGACCCAAACCTTCATTTTACAGATGAGCAAACAGATGCTTAGATGGAAGATGTGACTTGCCCAAGGTCACCCAGCTACAGTGTGGCAGCCAGAGATGACTGTTAGCCCCTTGGCATTCTCCATTCTGCAGGGGAGTCGTGAAGCACTGAATGAGACAGCTGTCTGCAGGTGCTATAGCCTTGAGCCTGCCAAGGTCTGTTTGCCAAGCCCCCTCATTTCCCCAAATTGTCTTCCTCCCTCCTATTCCATGAGAGAAAGGATCTAGATTTTGGAGTGGGACAAAGCATGCTGTTCCTTTGATTCCACAATGAACTTTAAGGGAGCATTTTACTTTTCTTAATAATAGCTACCAATTATTAGTTACTTCCTAGGTGCTAAATATGCTGCATGCATTACATACATTACAAGATTTAATCCTCACGCCAGGATGGTGTTTCCCTGTCTTCTAAGAGTCCTTTCCTGATTACTCCATAGAGCGAGACCTCTCTCCACCCACTTCCTCTCTATGGTATCACCCACTTTATTTAAAAACTCTTAACAATTATGTTTACAATAACTGCTTATTTACTTGTCTACTTACTTATTGTCTGCTTCAACTCCTCCCCTCCTCCCAGGAGACCCGCAACTCAGTGAAAGAAGGATTCTAGAGCTTGACTGGTCTGGGTTTATGTCCCAGCTGGTCCACTTCACTTACTTGCATTAGTCACTTAAACTCTGTTTCTCCCTTTGCAAAATAGGGATTCATGCAGGTATTTTACAAGTATATAGAGGGCCATGCCAGTCATCTCCTCTTCAACACCCTATATTTGTCATCCTATATTTGATTACCCTAGGTGATGAGGAACTCACTACTAAGCAGAACAGAGAAGGCAGCACACTTGAGCAGTTCAAGCTTGGTCAGTCATAAAGTATATGCCTTTTGGAAAATCCAAACTTTTCTGAGCCTCAATATCTTATTCTGTACAGTGGAGATGGTTATGATAATACCCATCTCACAGGGTTCCTATTGTGAACCTTAAAAATAAAAGTTATTTTATCAGCAAAAACGGGTTTACTTGGGAATAGCAGAAAATTGTAATTTTGGACGTGGAAACTATAGCAAAACCATAAGTCAAACAAACAAAGGAGAGGAAACATTATTTTATGGAGAAGGAGGAAGTTGGGAGGGGTTGTTTTAAAGGAAAATACCTTGGAGAAAAGCAGGAATTCAAGGTGATGATGGTTTCTCAGTGGCTGAGCTGCAGGAACAGTCAATTTCTAGTAGGAGATGTACTTCTTTTCATGTTGGGGCTTGCAACTGATGATTCTTTCCTATTGAGAACTGTTCTGTTGGAGTCTGTAACTGATAATTCTTGGTGTAACAAACATTGAGTGGTATGGCTCCCTCTTCTAGCTTCCCATTCTACTTTAGTGAGGTTTTCCCCTATTAATTTTCACACTATGAAGATGAAATGAAATTGCATATGACTAAAGGGGCTCACATATGGTAGGTGCTTACTAAATGTTAGTTTCCTCACCTTATTCCTTAGAAAGGGAAAATGACTCTAAAAGCACATTTTTTTCTTCACATTTAATGAAACCTGAGGTAGTTACCTGTTTTATAATTGATGGCATGTCATACCTTTCTTTTATTGTTGGTGATACATAAAAAATGGTGTATTTTATAACCAAAGTCATCTCAGAGTTAAAGAGATGTGACAGTAGGTGCCAGGGACAATATCCAAATTCAGGTTTGCCTGACTCTCAAAGGCCATTTTATACGACTCATTTCCAGGAAGAAGAGTCGGACCATGGAGGAGAGCAGCTGAAAAGGGAACAGACAGTGGAAGGCAGGGAGTATGTTCGAACTAAGACTTGTCTAAACACAGCTGCCCTCACTGCTTAGCCGGTAACTGAATTGGGAAATGTTTTACCATGCAGGTCTGTCTGCGTAAGACTCTCATAACCACTGGTGAATTGGCTCCTCTACAACCTCAGCCCCAGCCCCAACCTCAGCCAAGCTAAGCAAAAACTCAAAAACTGCTAGGGGTCATATTAATATGGTGTGTTTATGTGCCTGGGGCAAGGACGACAATCTGGGACTGAATTAAATAAAGATGTTCATCATCTGCTGCTGTCAATGGATAAGTCTGCAGATTGTACATGTGGCCATTTGAAAGGACATAGCATTTACTGAGTTTCTACTAAGTTCAAGGCATTGGGCCAGGAATTCTAACAAAGGCAAACAAATTAGCTCCTCATCACAACCTTATGAGGTAGTTATTATTACTAATGGAGCTCATTTACAGACAAGGGAAATACAGACAAGTTCAAGAAACGTGTCCTAGAAAGACGTAGAACAGGGACTGGAACCCAGGGTTATCTAGGGCCTGGAACTTCAAGGAAATTGGCTGAAATTATTAACTATAAACCTTGAACTGACTATCATCCTTCTTCTTGGCTCCCAGTAATTCTCAAATTCTGATGTTGTCCTTTCTGCAACATATACCTTGTATTTATTTATTTATTTTAAAGATTTTATTTATTTATTTGTCAGAGAGACAGAGAAAGCACAAACAGGAAGAGCAGTAGGCAGAGGGAGAAGGAGAAGCAGACTTCCTACTGAGCAGGGAGCCCAATGCAGGGCCTGATCCCAGGACCTCGGGATCATGACCTGAGCTAAGGGTAGACGCTTTACCGACTGAGCGACCCAAGTGCCTTGTATTTAAAAAAAAAAAAAAAAATTGACAAAGGGATGTGGACCCCAATATACAAGCATTAATTCACTTCGCGCTTTTCCAAGAATAGGCCACTTTGTTGGGTAGACTTTGTAGCAGAATGTACCAGCTGGACCTGCTTGGCCCAAGTTCTTCACAACTTAGTGCCCAGTTACCAAATCAAAAGGAGGATGACAACCCTTCATTTGTTAGAGAGAGGAGCCTGATAAGATGCTCTGAGTTCCAGGGCCAATGGTCAAAAGAGAACACACTGGCATTGTCCCACCTGTGGAGTCATGACTTTGGGCACATGGTTTTCTAGACCCAAATGGAACATAAATGAAAGCAGAGGAAACTGGAAGATTTGAGTACAGGAGGTTTCAAGAGTCCACACTCAACCATTGTTGTATGCCTTTCTGACCCTCGTGGCTTCTATCCCTTCAAGTTTCTCTGCTCCACTAACTATGCGCCAGTTACTGAACTGGGGCCTCAACTACTTTATTCCAGGCCTTCTCAAGCTCAGCGCTATTTACCACTTAAGATTAAACCAACTGGGCTCAGAGAGGTTAAATTTCCTACATAGAGCTGAGCAGCTTGAAACAAGTATGACTCCCAAACCCGAGCTTGTTCCACTGCCGTATACTTTCTACCTACTGCAGCAAGGGGCAGGCAGAGGGACAGTCTTGGGAATGAGTGACAAGGTACTAGGAACAGAAAGTAAGTCATTAGGGCAACCATTCCAAGGAGCTTTGGTTTAGTGGGAGAAAAATACAGATTTCTAGCTGACCCAATACAACACCTGATATATCAGCACATTTCAAGGTTACACCTGGGATGCAATTCCCAGGTCCCAGTCTCTTGGAAGCCAGAGAGCACATGGTCTTACCCTGAAAGTCTGTCTACAGAGCTGAATGAAAGAACTAAGGGCAGATCTTATTAACAAACATGTACAGTGTCTATTATGTTGCAGGGACTGATCTAAGTACTGTAGCAATATTAAATCCTTGAACCCTCACAAGGGAGGTACAATTGTATTCTCTCATAAGTTACACAGACATTAAATAACTTGCCAGATCACATGGCTAGCAGACAGTAGAGGCAGGATTTGAATCCAGGCAGTTGGGTTACAGAATGTGCATCCTTGACCATTATGCCATACTGCCTATCTGAACCCATCTGTTTTTGACCCCATGGTTTCTCTGCTCCCAGAGCCTCGGCATTCTAGTTTGAAGGGTTTGTGTGATGCCTAAAGCAGAGATAGCTAGTCCTGCTCTCACTGGCAGCCGCTGGAGTCCAGCCAATACATTACCAACGGGTTGTCAACAAGGAGGCCTCAAACTCCTGCATAAAGACCCTATAGGATAAATTCATATTTACTAGGATGTATCTACTTCCTAGTATCCCCTGGGATTTTTGTCTATTCCCAAGCTAAATTCCAAGGCTGTCAACTTCCCCTTGTGTTGCTCTTGCCCTCAAATGTGTTTATTTCACTGTAGCCCAGAAAAGTCCTCACCCTTGGCAACCAGAGTCGTGAATCACATTGTGGCTTTTCACCTTCCATTGGCACTAAGCAAACAGATCACCTCTGGTAAAAGTCTCTTCCCACACCTCTTGGAACTCACTGCTATTATGGCCTGTGCTGAACTGTGATGATTTGTTTGCATGTCTCTACCCTTCTAACTTGTGAACTCCTAGAGGGAATAAACCATCTTATTCACCCAACACATCTAGTGTAGAAACTGGCACTTCAAGACACTTTATAAGTGTTTCTTGAATGGGTAGGTGGGTGGGCAAGTGGATGGATGAATGGATGGATAAGTACATGGATGGATAGATGGGACGGATGGACGGATGGATGGATGGATGGATGGATGGACTGACAGGTAAGTGGACTGATGCATGGGTGGATGAGTGGGTGGCTAGGTAAATATACCAGATAACTCTCAATGAGACCAGTTTACCAATTACCACCCCATCCAAGCCCTGTTCAGCTCCTATTCAGACAGATGCAATCGCCTTCTAAAGGGCTCTTCACCTCCACCCTGCCCCCCAAAATCTTTTATTCATACAGCACCTAGAGGTTCTGTAATGATGCAGATTTGATTATATCAGCCTTGTCTCACCTCTGTCTAAAACACGCCAATAACATCCCACTGTCCTTAGAATAAAATCCAAATTCCTTCCCAGAGCCTACATACGGCTACAACTGCGGTATCTACTGACCACCCCATCCTTATTCCACGTCAGCCTCCTCCTCACTGATGACATTTGGATACCCTGGCTATCTTCCATTTCCTAGAATGAGCCCAGCTCTTTCCTGCCTTAGGGTCTATGTCTGAACTTGCTGTTCTCTGTGTCTGGAATGCACTTCCTCTGACTTTCTGCATAACTGACTTCTTTCCCTTCCGGTCTCAGCTTCAAAACAAAGTCTTAGGGAGATTTCTCTCTGCCTCCTCCATCTAAATTATACCCCTGCATCTTCTTTAGAGCACTCATGTACTAACCCACTTCCATTAGAGCACTTTACTGCACATGTGTAGCATTATTTGTTAATGTCTGTCTTCTAGCCAAACTGTAAGCTCCAAGAGGGCAAGAACAGGAAAAGCACATCTTATTCACAGCTGTATCCTCAGTACTTAGCAGATAGCAGGTACTAAAAAATATCTGTAATAGGTGTCTGCATGAATGGATGGACAGGCTGAGATAGAATCTGACATTTCCTAAAAGTGAGGACACCTGGAGTTCTGCATGAAAGTAATGCCCAGGCCTCTTTCGCTTTCCCTGAACACCACTAGTAAGTTTAGGTATAGAATCGTGAAATCTGACAACCTTGGAGATGAGTTGGATCTCTTTGATCATTAAGTTCAACTTTATTTTATATTTGCAGAGATGGAGCCCAAGAGTGGAAATCACTTCCTCAGGATAACTATGTGAGGGACTGCTAGTTATCTGCACAATAGACATTTTCTTCTTCGTCTTTATGAGGAGAACCCAGATTTTGTTGGTGATGATGACTAACACAGTTTTTAAAAATACAAAAACAAAACTTTATTTCCCAGCTTCCCTTTTAGGGAGGGATGGTCATGTGACTGGGTTCTGCCCAATGAAATGTAAGTGGAAGTTGTTAGGTATGGCTTCTAGAGAATCTTCTTAAAAGAGGATTTGACTTAGGCATACCCTTTGCCTTTTCCCCCTTTTTTCTTCTGGAACACAAGCACGAAGGCCAGAGCTGAGGTGGATATTTTGTGTTCATGAGGCTATCTCACAAATTAAACGAGAATAGAGCAGAAAGTTAGGAGTCTGGAATATTGATGACTTCCAGGACCTACCGTATTAGCCCTGGATTACCTACCTCTGCATTTTATGTCACATGAGACCAAAACAAACCCCTATTTTGGTATAAGTCATCGTTACTTGGGTTTTTCATCATAAGCAGCCAACTCAGTCCATAGCAGATATGGTCACTAATGGAGTTAGTTGCACATTCAGGATTTGAAGCTGGGTATCCTGACTCCATATCAACTACCTCTTTCATTGGGAGAACAAGTAAGCCAGCGCACCTAACCACAATGGGCATGGTGAAGGAAATGCTGTCCTGGTGATAGTGCTGTGATATAGCCCTTCTCCAACCGTGGTCTCCAGACCAGCAATATCAGCATCACCTGAGAACTTGTTAGAGATACAAATTCTCAGGCCCCACCGACCTGCTAACTTAGAAAGTCTGGAATGAGGCCCAACAGTCTGCGTGTTCACAAGCCTTCCAAATGATTCTACTGCATGCTTAAGTTTGAGAACCATACTGTAGTGTCACTTATGGGAAGCACAAATAAGGCAGGTCATTTCTGAAGCATGGGGAGGCTTCTATGGGATGCAGAGGTGTGGAAGTCACTCACAGGGCAAAAAGAAGGGGACTCTCTCCAAGTTCAAGCACACATGGGCTCCCACAGATAGAAAAAACACATTATACTTGCATTTTTATTCACTTGCTACTCAGATCAGCAGAGTAGCTGCTGGGAGCTACTAGGAGTTTGTTGGAAGTGCAGAATCTCAGGGCCCATTCCAGACCTACTGAATCAGAATCTGCATTTTCATAAGATCCCTTCTGTGGTGGTTCACACATATGTTCAAACTTGAGTGCCCATCTCAGTGAAGACGGGGGTTAGGGACAAGGCAGCCCAGGTCCTGATCCCTGGCAGCACAGGCTAGAGATATTTGTAGGAAGATGGCATCCATGCCTGGTGCCACAGGAGATGGGGTCACAAATCTGACAATCAGAGTAGCTACCCAAATGGCACCTATTACCCACCCACTCACCCTATCCTCTCCATCTTGCTATCTCTGATTTTCCCCTTAACACCCTCTTCTCCATCCTCAGCATAGTGGTTAAGAGGGTCCTGGAATCAGATCTGCCCTAATTGAACTTTACAACTTTTTTAAACAAGTTATTTAACCTCTCTGAGCCTTGGTACCAATTTCATAGAGTTGTCATGGGAATTAGATGAGTTAATACTTCTAAAACACACAGACCAGAGCTTTGCAATCCTGGATTCCTATCTGCATCACCAAAGGAGCTGATGGCTGAGCCACCCCAGACCAATTAAATAAGAATCTCTAGGGATAGGGCCCAGCATTCATATTAAAACAGATCAAATACAAACCTCTGCAGGGTTGTTGTTCTTGTTGTTGTTGTTTTTAATGTGCAGCCAGGAGGGAGAACCACTGACCTAAAGTGATGCCAGGCACAGAGTAAAGACTCCATAAACACTGCTGTTGCTATTCACACTGTGCATCCTTCCTCACACACACCCTCTAGTCTGCCTCATGCCTTCACTCCAGATGAATCCTTTGCCTTAGATAACCTGCCCCTCCTGGATTGCCTGGCAAAGAGGCATTCCTCTGAGATTCTGCAAGAGCCTCACCACCTTCATGTAGCCTTTCCTGATTCCTCCAAAGAGTACTGACCACTTCCTCCTCCCGGTTCTAGTGTAACTGAGCTGCTAATAAAAATACTGACTTTGCCCTTTCATGGAGAATTTAATCTATCCTGGGCATTGTGCTGGGTTGTGTGTACATTTTCTTTTTTGATCTTCACAACAGCTCTGTAAGGTAGGTTCCAGCCAAAGCCCCACTGTATAGATAAGGAGAGAAGGATCCCAAAAGGTACAGTGATGTGCCTAAGACCACTTAGCTGGCAGGTGATACTTGTACTCAGACTTAGTGGCTCCAGAGCCTAGACTCAAATCCATATACTACACTGCTGGTATCTGCATGACTGTCTCCTGCTACAGCCTCCTAAGCCTTTCAAGGACAAAGATTGTGTGTAATTTATCATCGTACTTCTAACACCCGGGACATGTTAGGCACATAACAAATGATTTAATTAATTAACTGCCAGAGTAGGATGTGATAGATATCCACCACCTACTGTGTGCCAGGCAATCCGTTTGCCACTTTCCTAATACTAGGTGCAAGAAAGGATAGAGCTTGAACCCAAGAAATCTGGTTTCAGTCTCAGTGGGACCAAAGACTGACCACAGGACTCCCGGGCTGGTGACTTTTGGTGAGTTACACTATCTTTCTAAGCTTTAGCTCTTCATTTGTAAGTGGAGACAGGAAATGTGGCTATTTCACAGCATTGAGTGACACATATACAGTGCCTAGCACAGTGCCTGGTACACAGCCAGGGCTCAGTAAATGCGAGCTGCTACTGGCGTCTCATTTTATCCTCCCGACAGCCTGTTGAGGTGGCTGTTACCATACTGTTATTTCCTTTTTTAGCTGAGGAAACTGAGTCTCCCAGCAGTTGCAAAGCTAGTAAGTGGCAGAGCAGGGATGAGAACCCAGGATGGTCCGACAGTAAGTCTGAGCTCTTTTCTCTCCAGGTTCTCTCAGGCAGACAGGGTGGTTTAGTGACCTTGCCTACTCCCCTGGAGAAGTGCCCACTGGGGAGCAGTGGGGAGAACAGCCTGCTGGAAGGGAGAGGCTGCTTCAAGCATCCAGGCTCGGAGGGAGAGTCCATCCTTTCCCATTCCCTGCATCTCTATGTGTGCCCAGGTGAGAGGTGGCCCTAAGGCCTGCAGGGGTGATGGCTGGTGGGCAGAGTGCAGGGAGAGGAGAGATGGGGAGGGGAGGAGAAAGGGTGGTGGAGGATGACGGGAGGGGAGTGGGGTGGTGGCAGCACAGGATGACTGTCCAGAACAGACAGAAAGGTGACTAGTACAGATGGGGGCAGGGAGCAAGGGGGCTGAGGAGAGGGAAGGGTGGCCTGGGAAGGGGAGGGGGCTGAGAAGGTCTCCTCATGGTGGTGAGCTGATCTCTCCCTGAGCAGAAGAGCTGTTGCCATGACAACACCCAGAGCCAGATCGATGCTTGGCATTGGATGGAGCTCTCAGTCACTGCCATCTCCCTCCCCCTCTCTCCCCTCAAAGTGGGGAGCATGTGAGGGAGTGTGTAGGGGGAGGGTGGGGGATCATCCCTCCTGGGATGATCATGAGCCTCCTGGAGTCAGGACACGGGTCCTCAGAGTCCCCAACTAGTACCAGAGAGTGGGCCTGGTGGGGGATAGGAGGGGATCCTTCCGCCTCCCTCCGAGCTCCTTTGAAGATGGGGTGAGGAGGGAGGACAGGGTTCCCCTGAGAGCTGGAGGAACCTCCTGGCTGCTATCACCGGGGTTCAAGGGTACAGAAGCCAAGGATCACCTTTTTCCCTCAAGTCATACAGACAGACCTATAGAGGGGATCAGAAGGCATGGGTTCAAATTCCTTTCTAAGCCTCCACTTCATCATGTGGAAAGTGCCAGCAGGGAATAGATTTTCTGTGAGGTTCCTTCCAGCTCTAAAAGCTACGACTTTTTTTTTTTTCCTGTTAGTTTTATGAGGCCAGGTCACCCTTCTGATATGACTGTAGAATCCCCATGGAATGGTTTCCTGACTCAATGTTGGTCTCCCCACCAACCAGTTAAGGAGATCTGAAAGGCCACTAGAGAGTCCATTTTTTCGAGCTTCTTGTAAAGAAGCAAATACCACAGGGCAGGACAATGTGTTGGCATATTACCAGGGGACAGGCCTGAGGCTCTGGAGCCTCACACCTTGAGTGGAATGCTGAACCCACCACTGACTGACTTATTGATGCTGGCAAGTTACACAACTCTCTGAGACTTAGTTTCCTCCTCTGAAAAGTAGGGTTTGGAGGAATATTAACATAGGGGCAGGTACTGCTATTGCAGGCATAAATGAGATGATAGAAATGCAAGCACATTTAAAAAGTAGCAATCATTATATAGATATTTTAAATTATCATCAGTCATACCTGACTGACTCCACCCATCAGGCCTGATAGAAAAGAGGGCTTCATGAGCATGGTGACTGTAGGAACAAACCCTGAGCACCTATTAGGTGCCAGGCACTTTACTATCCCATTTGATCTCCTCAGCAACTCTGGTGGGCCTATCTTTTCCATTCGTCAGTTAAAGAAACAGTCTCAGGGAGGTTAAGTGTATTCCCAAGGTCACACCAAAGGTCAGGGACCAGTCTGAGATGCAAACTTGGGTCTCTCTGACTCCAAAATCCTCAGTGGAAGGATATTTCTTGAGCTGAGTCTCCTGTCCAAGGAGGGCCAGGCTTGGGGACTGTCTCAGCATAAAGGTGTAAGGCTTTGGCAAGAAAGGCAGTGGGGAGCAGGTTTGGTGAGAGACTGAAGATCAATTTATCCATATCCCCTGATCTCAGTGAGTCCAAGTTTAGGGAGTTCTATCAGGGATGAAACCAGTTTGTCACTGGTTTCAGCTCAGGGAGGAAGGAGAGAGGGAGGGAAGGAGAGAGAAGAGGAGAAAGAGAAAGAGAAGAAGAAATGGTGAACAAGAAATCCTCATTGTAAAACAATGAGCTTCTTCTTTCTCTAGTCTAAAGGTCACAGGATTTGGCCAGAGGTCCCACCGGGATGGTCCAGAGAAGCCCTACTCCTTCATCTCCACTTTCCCTCAGAGTCTGGCCTCATGGTAGTACGTTGAGTGGGGAGGGGGGAAAGCATTTCAGAGCAAAGCAAGAAGCTGACAGAGCGGGGCTTTCCAGGAGGGCAGCATGAACCACACAGGTGTCCCTTGAAGCCAAGAGATTTCAAGAAATTCCAAGCCGCCAAAAGCCTGGCAGCAGCTTCCCAGCATCCAGACTGGAGCTGCTAGTGTCCAGGAGGCTGTGGGTGTGAGCTGGCCCTGAAGGATGGGGCTGGGGGCTGGGAGAGGGCTGGCACTGGGAAGAAGGCAGCAAGTTCTGCTCACTAACAGCGCTGGGGATGCCAGCCTCCTGCTGTCGCTTTAGTTTGGAAAATGAATACATTTTTTTCAAAGGAGTGAGTTTTGCTCTTACTTTGAAAGTGAGCAGATTTGCTGGCACACAGTGGTCATTTTGCCTGTTCAGAGCAAGGTCTCTGCAGTGAGATAATCCTGGATGCTGCTCCTGGTCCAGCCCCTTGTTAGGACAACCCCTAAGTATCAGTGTCTCCTTCTGAAAATGAGGTAGGGGATGTCTACCCTGGAGTGCAGCTGTACAGATTAAATGAGGTGATATGTCAATGTTAGCTTAAAACAGCTGTCTTCTAACTTTGGATGTGCAAAGTGGCTGAGGAGATTTCTTCTAGAATCTCCAGGTCCAGGGAGAGAGGTGCTGGAATGGTCCCTGAGGGGCCACTGGAGGACACATCACTGGAGCTGTGAGGAAGCCAGTGTGTGAGGTGACAGGGAGGGATATAGGGCCATGTAGGAGGAGGGCATTTCCTTTCCGTGAAGTGAGACACCATCAACCCCATTTTACAGAGGAGGGGCTGAGGTTTACAGAAGAGTTGATACTTACTCAAGTTACCACCAAGTCCCACCAAGTGATGGAGCCAGAATGCAAGTTCAGGTATTTCTGCTTTCAAAGCCAAGGCCTTTCCCATACTCCTCGCAGAGAGGGCAGCACTTGAAGGCAGGTGGTACTGGCACCCACTCAGGCAGGGGACTTCTCCTCTCTGAGCCTCAGTTCCCTATCTATAAAGTAAGGTTAGATATGCTAATATGCATTAAAGAAGCTAGCAATTTCAGGTGCATGATGGGGAAGATGTTGTTCTAAAAACCGGGAGTCCTAGGCTCTAGTCTTGCCTCTGCCTTATTGTGCTGTGTGACCCTGGGCAAATCACAACCTCTCTGGGCTTTAGGGCATTAGAATTTCCAAGGCAACTTTAAACACATGAGTGACTCAGCCTCCCCTCTAGAGATTCTGATTCAGTTGGTCTGGGAGGAAGTCTGCATATCTGGGTTCTTTTAAGCCCCCAGATGGTTTGGATGAGCAAACAGGGTCCAAATGACAACACCCGTCCTCATATGTATTCTCTGAACCAGCAACATGGGCATCACCTGGGAACTTGTTAGGAATGCAAACTCTCAGGCCTCACAGGGACCCACTGAATCAGAAACTTGAGTGATCTGTTTTTACAAGCCCCACTCCTACTTCCCCTGGCGATTCTGATGTACATGCAAATTTGAGGGCCTCTGGGCTAAAGGATTCAAGCCAAAGAGCCTACACTTTTTAGGTTGCGCATCAAAGGAACAAGATGAAAGAATTGGGTAAGAGCAGGAGAAAGTGTGGGCAAAACTGGGAAAACAAAGAGGGATGGGAGAAAAGACCCAAAGAATCCAGAGGCAATCTCAACTTTGTCTCTGGGTGAGCTGGCACCACACAGCTACGAAATCTGCTAAAAAATTTAAAAGGCCTCCAAAGACATGCTTCTCAAAACAGGGCATGCAGTGGGGATGGCTGAAGCCACAGAATGAAGATGGCGTGTCTTCCCGGAAAGTCAATTTACCAGAACATGTTTTAGGGGAAAAAGTTAAATTATTTCATCAATGAGTAATTGAAAACATGACTGTTAGATTAAAGCAAACAGATCTATGGTGCCACAGAATACCACCTGCTTGTACACTTATTAGATAAAAGGAAAGCTTCAAAGACATTTCATACTTGCATTCGGGAGCTTTAGACAACAGCCTCAGACCCCTGGGGACCAGTTCTCCTTTCCTTGCCCTTTAGTAGAAAACACAACCATTAATGAATAAATTAATCGACTGATTGATTAGATAATGATTGAGTCCCCACCTTGTGCCAAACACTCCACAGTGGACACCAGCCATAAGAATAGGCAGAGTTTCTGCTCTAGAAAAGTTCATAGTGTAATAGGGGGTGGCGAGCAGGCTCCAGCAGTAATCCAATTAGCACACAAGTAAATACATAATTACAGACTGTGATAAGCATTCTGAAGGGGAGGAGGGAAGGCGATGAGAGAGAGAGACAGAGAGAGAGAGAAAGATATGCAAGAGCATAAGAGAGGGGACCAGACCTGGAGCGAGGTCAGGAAAGGCTGAGGAATGGACATGGAGACGGGTGAGGAAAGCCTATTCCCAGGAGGTCTGAAGAAAGCATGTCATGTCTCTGGTTTCCCTCCCTGGAACTCTTCCCTTCTTCTTTCACCCCTAGATCATGCTCAGCGCTCTCCAGGAAACATTTCCTGACCTACTCTGGCCACTCTGACCTTCCTCTGAATTTCCACATCTCATTCTTCCAGCACCTCTGGAATCACGACTCACTTTCTGTCATTCCCGTCCCACCTTCATGATGTTTTCTATACCCAAGTAATACCAACACTAGAGTTGACTTAATCTTTTATCCAATACCATTATAAGAAAATCATAAATAAATAATGCATAAATATGCCAGAGAAAAAGGTATAAAGGGATAAGGTATAAAGATATAATTCTCCCTTTGTTATGAAGGGAGATTTGCAAATATTAGAAGGGTGTTCAAGGCAAATCAGCACTACCTGAGACATTCTCCTTGAGACCTTAGAAAGACCAAAGAAGATATGAGAGGGGAAATGCAGGCACTTCGTGATCTGATCGTTGTCTGTGTAGCTCCTGAAATAACTTCATGAGTTCCACTAATGGCACACAGCATTGCCATTTTTTTTGCATGTTTAATGTTTTGTTTTCAGGAGGATGTTAAAATCTGCAAGGATAAAGGCTCCTTTACATACCCCACAGCACCTATGGTAAGTGTTCGAATGTTTCTTGATTCAGAGGACATTTTCTGATGAGCCACAGCCCAGGAGAGCTGAGGTATGTTACATCCTTAATGTCTTCCTTGAACTGTGCTAAACCCTTTGCATGTGTCACCATACTTTTTTTCTCACAATATCTCTGGGACAGAGGTAGTACTGTCATCTCAACTCTACAGAGAAGAAACTGAGGCTCAAGAGACGGAAGGAATGACTTGGTTGGGCTCATCCAGGATGGAAGAGGCTGGACCAGGTCTGGCGCTGACGTGTTCAGGGTCATTGCAGCCAGGGGCTCAGACCACGTGGACACAATGGGGCTGGTTCAGGTCTGAGTCACAGACACATACTCTGATTAACAGTGCTTACTTTTGCAGAGGTGCCCTAGCGCATAGGATTCTTAAGAAAACAAGATGAGAAAGATGTGAAAAGGGGTGGAAGGAAAGAAATGAAGCCAAGTATTGCACACAACTGATGAACTCAGTAAAACCCATTATGAAACTCTCCTCACCTGCTCAGCCCTTCTGTGACTCGCCACTGCCTCCACATGGGTCTCAGACAGCTGACTTGCATACTTTGCCACAATGATCTTCACAATATATAGGCCTGCGTGCATTAATATTAAG
This sequence comes from Potos flavus, assembly GCA_028534135.1. Lineage (NCBI taxonomy): Eukaryota > Metazoa > Chordata > Mammalia > Carnivora > Procyonidae > Potos > Potos flavus. Next base: position 20,148,131 of record CM052890.1, read on the forward strand.
TAACTGAACTTTGTTTTCAATGCACTTATATGGTTCAAAATGCAAAAATTATAAAAAGGGTACATAGCAAAACCTCTTCTACCCTCCCCTTTCACTCAGGTCCCCTTCCCAGAGACAACCACCATTGCTATGGTGTGAATGTTTTTGTCCCCCCCCAACATTCATATGTTGGAATCCTAGGCCCCATGTGATCGTGTTAGAAGGTGGCGTGAGGTCATGAGGGTGGAACCTCCATGAATGGGATTGGTGCCCTGATAAAAGAGGGCTCGAGCGACATCCCAAGCCCCTTCCACCATGTGAGGACACAGTGAGAAGGCTCGAGCTGTGAACTGGAAAGAGGGCCTTCACCAGAACATACTGTGCTGGTACCTTGATCTGAGACTTTCCAGCCTCCAGAACTGTGAGAAATAAATTTCTGTTGCTTATAAGCCACTCTGTCTATGGTATTTTGTTACAGCAGACTGAGCAAACTAAGACAACCAGTATCGGTTTCTTGTGTGTCTTTCCAGATGATATCTACTAATTTATAAGCAAATAGACCCACACACACATACACACAAACATACACACCCATGTACACACATATACCCTTTGTAAACAAAAATAAAGCATATAGGACATAATGTTCTTCTAATTGCTTTTACGACTTAACAATACACCTTAGAACTTGTTTTATATCAGAATATAAAAAGCTTCCTCATTTGTGTTCACTTGCCCCATTCTTCCTCCAGTCATCAACTGATGAGCAATTAGGTGGTTACTAATCTTTTGATACTGCAAACAATACAGCATGAATGATCTTCCCATTATACTATTAATGACATAGCATCTTCCTTTCAATCAACTATTTCCAAAAACTTTTCTCCCATCCTAAACAATATCTATGAAAGCATAGATTTGATGAGCTAATGATATATTTTTCTAATACACATTAATATTAATAGATAAGAAATTCACAACTATCTAAATCAAAGTGTTTGCCTGTATATCACCTGTAACCATTTTGCTTAGTGCCTGGGCCATCCAGCCACTATTTAGGGTAACACTGGTCGCCTAGACATTCCAAACTCTTTGGCCAGACACAGGAGGCCCTTGAGGATCTGCCCTCTGCCTTCATATGCAAACTCATGTCCCCGGTCTCCTATGCTCCAACCTTGTGGACTCATAGGCCGTTTTAGGTTCATGCCAAACTGAATCATGCCCCAGTAACTTTGCACATGATCCTCCACTGCCTGAAACAGCATCTGCACCTTGTCTCCTGGAGAACTCCTACTCTCTCCTCAGGTCACAGTCCAAGTTCTCCCCTTCCAGGGAGACCTGTCTGCCTTCTCCATCCAAACCTGCATCAACCCACCTGGCCCATACTTGCTTCTACTTTAACCCTCACACACAGAGTTAGTATGGCAGAGTAGTTAAGGCAGTGGGGTCTGCATTGGGTTGCCTGGGTTCAAAGCCCAACTCCACCACTTAGTAGAGGCTTGACCTTGGGCAAATGGCCGCATCTCTTGGGGACATCACTTTTCCCATTTGTAAAATGGTGATGATGGTAACATTTGCCTCATAGTGAGGATTAAAAGATGTGTTTAGCAGAGTAAATGCTCAGTAACTGTGCATTATAGTGATTACCTTTACAGCTGTTTCCCCTACTATATTATTAGCTCTTTTTAGCCTCCAAGCTCTCCAGTTTCTAATCCTGTCACGTCTACCTTCAAAATAGATCTCATTTCTGAGCACATCTCACCCCGACCAGCTGAACACGAGCCACTGTCCTCTCCCATCTGGGCACCAGCCTCCTAATGGCCTCTGTGTACCACTTCCTATCCCTTCAGTCTATGCCTTACAGCAGTCAGAGGATCAGAGTCCCCTTTAAGATTGAAGTCAGATGCAGTCATATCCTGCTCTGAAACATCCAGAAGTTTCTATTCTTATTCTTATTCTTAAAATAAAGGTTTCCTATTCTTAAAATAAAACCCAAAGTCCTTACTATGGCAAAAGAGACCCACACCATCTGGTCCCCGCCTCCCTCTTCATGGTGCTCCCCCTTTTCCAGCCACACTGGCCTCCCTGCCCTTCCTGGTTCCTCTTTCCTCAGGCACAGGGAGCCAGTCCCCACCTCATTCCTCAGTCTGTTCCTCCCCCCAGGTAGTGGCAGGGCTCACTCCCTCAATCCATTCAGGCCCTGACTTTTATGTTATTATAACAGAATGACTGTTACGATCCCTCTCGGGTCCTTCTCTGTCCAAAACACTCAGGGCTTCCCGACATGATATTTATATGTGTCTGTCTATCTGTCCCACTGAAATGCTTCATAAAGACAAGGGCTTCATTTTATTTACCACTGTCCCCCCAGTCACCAAGCCAGTGCCTGGCACATAGTAGATGCTCAATAAATATTTGCTGAGTGACTAGGCAAATGAATGACTGCAGTGCCCAGCACATAGTAGATGCTCAATAAATATTTGCTGAGTGACTAGACAAATGAATGACTGCAGTGCCCAGAACAGGCCCAGGAACATTTCCGAGGTTTAGCAAATGTTTGGAGAGTAATGGAGAGCCAGGGAGACAGAAGAACCAAGCAAGGAATGAAGAAAGGAAGGAGAGAAGGAAACCCAGAGGATTTTGGCTTTCAGTTGTCATGTCTCTTTACTGAGACATAATTTACATATCATGAAAAGTACCCATTGCAAGTGTACAGGTCAGTACATTTCGGTAAATTTCCACAGTGAAGAAACCATCACCACCACACAGTTTTAGATCTATCCCTCACTCTTCTGGCCCATTTGTTCTCAGTCTTGCTCCCAGCTCAAGTCCCAAACCACCACCGATCAGCTTTTGCACTCTCTAATTTTGCCCTTTCTAGAAATTTCATATAAATGGAATCATACATTATGTAGTCTTTTCTGTCTGGCTTTTTCCACAATGTTTCATAATTATTTTTAGGCTCACCCATGTCATGCATGCATCAGTAGCTTGTTCCTTCTTATTCCTAAGTAGCATTCCATTGTATAGATATGCCACATTTTGTTTATCCATTTTCCAGTTGACGGATATTTGTTGGGTTTCCTGTTTTAGGCTACTATGAACAATGTTGCCATGATTTTCAGGTCTGGGATAAATACCTAACAGTAGAATTGCTGGGCCATACAATAAGCCTACGAGTCCAGAAGATTTTGATGCCCTAAGACTTTTGGAAGCTCCACTGAGGCTTATAAGAAAATGCTCCAAATGTGGTAGAGGAAAATGCACGTAAAACTCAGTTTGAGCTGCAAGCTCAGCTCCAAGTCCTAAGTACACGGCCAATTCATTATGCCTGTGTTTGAAGCCCATTTGCAGTTGTGTTTGATGTATTGTCTGTGGGGAGACGGTGAAATTTGCCAGCCTTCAGACTAACAACTGAGCCTAATTTTTCACCCAGTGATTCTAAAGAAGTTTCTTTCTGGCAGAGGTTTGGGTGAGGAGCAGTTGAAATTGATTGTGGCAAATGATGTGGGAAGAAGTGATAGTCTTTACCACCGAAAAACACAAGTGAAAGGTTAAGTGAACATAATCACGTGGAAGAGTCCCTGGCCCCCTGTGAGATTTTGGTCCCTGCCAAGCATTCTGGACCCCATCATCATTCCCAACTGCAGAGGCCTCAAAACCTGAGCCTCCAGCACCCAAGATCTCAGATCCTGCCAGGTACAGTCTGACAAATCCTCACTTCAGGTTTTAAACCTCGTTATTGTGATGATGGGAACCATCATGAGCCGAAGCTTCCTTGGGCTGTGATAGCATTTACAGAAAGCTTCCAGGCTTTCATCTTTCTCTTTGCCACCCCACCCTTCCCGGCCTTTGCTCTGCTTTGCTTTAGTTTCAGAGATTTCACTCAGTGAGGGAACTGACCTCCAGGTCAAAGCCTCGAGGGCTGGACCCTCTTGGTCTCTGTCCCCATCCTACCCCATGAGAAAATGAAATGCTCATCGTAGCTCTCCTTAGAGATCTTCTGTAGCAGAAAATCAGAGTTGGTCATCGGATATAATTTCGGCTGCAAAAGTCAATCTCTGATGTTCCCAACTGAACAATGCCCATTTGAAAAAGGTAAAAAAAAAAAAAAAGAGTTCTCAGAGCCTTGGGTAAATAAATATTCTCTCTGATGGGCTTTAGCCTCCCTGCAAAGAGAGAGGACACTGGGAAAATGACTGGTCAAGGGGGCAAATTTCGTAGGAGCTCTTGTTGCTGTTGTTTCTTTGATGTAACAGGGGTTCCACCTGAGAAGAAGGGACTTCAGGCCATCTCTCAGACCTGATGAGGAGGGAGGTCAGCAGCTGCCAGGTGATCCATGTGCAGGAACTGACTGACATGGGTGGAGACGGGAGAAAGAAGGAAGTGAGGCCACCATCGGTCTTAAGGCTGGGGTCTCAACCCTGGGGAGAGATGCTGAAGGAGCATCTGTGCGACTCAAGGGGCCCAGACAACACAGCTTTGAGGGTCAGGGAGCAAAGTGGGGCATGTGCAAGGCAGCATTTGACTCATTCCAGCACAAGCATCCAGTGAGGCTTCTACTCAGGAAAGAAGGTGGGGCAGGCTGCAGGCAAACAAGCTGGATGACCTGGGTTCAAATCTTGACTCTGCTTCTTTCTAATTGACTTTGGACAAGTCACTCTGCCTGTCTGTGCCTCAGTTTTCTTGTCTGTAAACCGGATATATTAATAATGACTATCTCCTAAGTTTGTTATGAGGAATAAGTGAGTTAATACACAGAGAGGGCTTATCTGAGTATATAGAAAGTGTTTGCTAAATGTGTTGCCATTGTTGCTGTTGTTATGGATTTCCAGCTTGGAGAAGCACTAGCTGACACCATCTGACATATACGTTAATGTCAAGGTGATTCCAGCAGGAGCCACTGAAAAGAAGCCTGGAGCAAACATACCCTCAAAGAGTCATTTAAGAGTTCCTTGAGACTCCGAGCAAAACCTGGGTGAAACTTTGCTGAAATGAGGAGGGGGCCGCAAAGGCCTTTATTAAATAGATGGGGTGCCTGCCAGGGGAGTAGGTATGACCACTGCTAGTCATGACCTTGTTAGATTCAGCTTTGGGAGCCTGGGAATACCTGAGTTACCCAAAGAAGAGATTGGCAGAAACACAGAGGACACAACCGCTCAATAGTTTAGCACATCCACACTCTCCAGGTTTAAAACCCGGATTTGCCACTTCCTAACCATGTGTTTTGAGTGAGTTAATGAAATTTCCCTGTGCCACAGTTTGACACAACTATAAGATGAAAATAAAAATAATAGCACATATTTCATAAAGTGAGTGTTGGGTCTTTAAGGGATCATTAAAAGAAGACCCTTAACATGATATAGTGCCCATTAAACACCAATGAGCCAAACTAGCAGATTAGGAGCAAGAGGGCCTCATGCGGTGAGAACAGCATGTGCAAAGGCCCAGAGGTGGAGAGAGAGCAAAGGTTCAGGGATCAGTGAGAGGCAAGGTGTGAGGCTGTAGCTGCTCTGGGAACCACAAGGCTGTCCTGGGCCCACAGGACTTCTCTACACAAATGGAGTGATGATGAGCAGGAAAGGGATTTCTGGGACATTGGTAAATGACCTTGATTGTGTCTGTGTCTCATGAGCTAAACTGCAAGGCTTTTGAGGGCTGGGACCTTGTTTTTCCATCTTTATACCCACAGCACATTCCACCATACCCAGCACAGAGTGAGTGCTAAGTTGGTGTTTATGAGATGTTAACAGCACTGGGAAAAGTTCCAGATCAGGAATCTGGTCCAGCCTTGGCCTTCACTGATTCTCTCTAGGACCATGACCAAGTCATTCCATTAGTGCCCAGCTTTTGTTGGACCAACAGAAATTATGGAAGGGATTTCAAAGATGAGGAAACAGAGGTCCAGAGAATAGGAAGAACACAGTTAATGTCAAACATTAAGTTAGTAATAGAGCAAGGGCTAGAAACCATTCCCTCTGCTAAGTCCAGTGCCCATTCCCACCTGATTTCTCACAGGGAAGATGAATGATTTCTGCTGTAGAGTTGAACTTCATATTCTCTGTCAAGCTTGCATATTTATTTTCAATGAGTTGGTCAACTCATCTCAAGACTGTATCCTTCTAAACCAACTTAGGGATTAATAATAAGCACTTACAACAGTAATATGAAGAAGATAGTAATCCTATATTACAAATGAAGAAACCCAGCCCCAAAAAACCTGAAGTTACTTGTCCAAGTTCACACACACCTGGTAGGGAAGTTGCAGATTACAAATTTGAACTCAGAGCTTCCTGAATCCAAAACCCATGCGCTTCTCTCTCCACTGAAAGTGGATTCTGGGTTCTAGTTAAGGCACTTTGCCTGGAGTGCAAGGCTTCTGTGGGAGTCTGGGGTTCTGCCCTCACAGAAAGGCCTCCAGGACAGAAAGCTATAGTCTAGGGTGATAGCTCAATCATTCTGAAGGTTCGAGTCCATCTTGGTGTGCTTGGCTACTTGGGAAAACCCATGAAAATCTGAAATTCTTCCTTAATTCTCTCTCTCTACTTCTCTGAAGGGCACTGGGCCTATAAGAATAACCTTAGCTCTCACCACACCCCTCACTGATTCGGATAAACAGAAGTCAAACAGGAACACAGCTTCGTTGGTTCATAACTTATAATCACTGGGGGAAAGTAGGGCAAGCTCTGGGATGTGACATCAGATGCAGCACAGGGGATGCTGGAACCTTCAAGTTAAACAGCCTCCAGAGACTCTCCATAATTCCTCCCTCCCAACCCCGGACCCTTTCAAGAGAATCAATGCTTTCATTTTGCTGGAACTGAAATTCACATTTAAATCCCCATTACATCATAAAATATGTCTCGTGTATCTGCACACATTTACCAAATGTATTACTGTCTTTTGCATTTTTTTCCATAAAGATCTATCTTAATCCAATATTGCTCCATCTCCATTAAGGCACCTCCTTTAAAGGTTATTCCTGCAATTTTGTTCCTACTGTCAGCTGGAGAACTCTAGAAATAAATGGTAGCTACAATTTAGTGAGGACCTTCTATGTGCTATGTATCTTATACAATGATAAATTGTGTTATTTAGCTTGTAAGTTTGGTTACTAAAACAGAGACCCTTACATTACAGTAGTCAAGTGATACTGAATTTTATTTCCCTCTCATTTAACTGACAAGAAGTAAGCTGTCTTACTGACAGTGGGGGCTCTAAGATGTCAGAAATCCCAGGTTCCTTCTAACTTGTTGCTCTACCATCTTTGGGTGTTGCCATCATTCACCTTTTCCAAGATGCTGCATTGCTACCTTCCAACCAGCTAGTAAGAGGAATATAGAAAAGAAACTCCCCGCTCCTTTAAAGACATGAACTTATATATGGCATGGCTGCACATTTCCCATTGGCCAGAACGTAGTCAAAAACTATGCCCAGCTGCAAAGAAAGCTGGAAATTTTAGTCTTTAATCCAGATGTCATGGACCCAGTTAGAAATGAGAGGCTCTATTACTATAGAAGAAGAGGATAATGGATACTGGGATAATATTAGCAATATGTGCCACATAAGGTGATCCTAAATGAGACTAGACCCCAAGATTTTTGAACCTGTAATAAGAACAGGCTAAAAATAAAATGCTTTGACAGAGGAACAGCCTCATCTACACTGGTATGTCCGTGCCCCATTTCCAACTTTACTTTATATGAAAGAACCCAAAATATGGGATGTAAGATTGTTCTGTGTAGCAAGGACAGATTACACTACTGTAAGTGGGGATGGGGTTTCCCTTGAAAAGAAGGAATGTTCCCACAGTCAAATCTTCAAGAGTGGTCAATCCTGAAGCAGGAAATAAGGATTCTGAAAATAGGCCTTAAGTGAAAGGGATGGAAAAATATCTTCTCTCTCCTAACTGGGGGTCAGTTTGGCTGGGACTCCACAGTGTAGGGACGCCTAGAATATTTCTGATGAGAGAAGGAGGTAACTCAGGCCCAGCCATGGAGAGGCAGGCTGAAAGAGAGAAGAAAGCCAGGCAGTCAAGGGAAGCTGAGGACACATCTAGACTTGTTCACTCATTGTAAATAATTTCTTGTTTTGCTTCTTTCCAACTAGTCCCAAACTGTCCGTAAAAGCTTGTTAATAGCTACATCTTGGTCTCTGTTCTAATGTGGAGAATAAAGGCAAAGTGCCTGCTCCACACTTAGGATGAAGTAAACCTGCCACTCTGGCCATTCTTCAGTTCCTCAAATATGCCACATTTCTTCCTGCCGTTGGGCCTTTGCACACACTTTCTTCCTGCCTGGAATGCCTGCCCCCAGCACCTTTGCCTGTACACTCCTACTCATCCTGAGCTATTATCTAGGATGTCACTTCAATAAAACCCTTCCAGGCTCTCCTAACCCTCACCTACCCCTCCCCCAAACTTAGTAGTTCTTTAGATACTCTCTAATTATCATATTTTTTATTTGTAATAGCATATTTATTCATGGCATTGTCTTATCAGTGTCCCTCTTCTTTCCTAGATTATAAATACCACAGGAGTCAGGAACCATGTCTGGTTTTTCTCACTCCTGAATGTCCAGCACCTAGGACATTACCTGGCACATGGCAGGTGCTCGATTAATATGTGTTAAATGAATAAATGAGACAATGCCCTTCTCCTAAGGCAAGAGTAACATGGGAGTTAGCAGAAAACTGCTCAGGCCACCAGAGTGTTGACCTTCATGGGGCTTTGACAAGGAGGCAGCACTACGGTGGCATGAGGGAGAGACTGGAATAGAGACATTGGAGATTCAGAAGGGCCCCTAAAGCCCTCTCAGAAATACTGAGGAGACACTTGGGGGCATAAGGGGCTTAAGCTGGTGGCTCTCATGTTCTCATCATTTGGATTACACACATGGAAAGAATGTTATCCAATTCTCTATCCATACTATGAGGGGGACTTTATTTTTATTTCCAATGAACCTATGTGAAAACTGAGATTCAGAAATGTTTGGAAACACTTGTTTAGAAATGTTTGGAAACCCAAGGTCACACAGTGAGTAAGTGGAGTCTGGGTTTAAACTCAGGTCTGCCCATCTCCAAAGACTACCATCACTCCCTGTGCCCCGTGTGCCGCCCAAAGGGGGAAAAAAGGAAATAGGAAAAACCCCACAGAAGTCAATTCACAGAAATGACCAGCTGATGGCTTCTCCATGACAACTTTTCTTCTGCACGAATGTCTCCTTGGCTGACTGCTCCTAGTCAACTCTCCGAGAGCCTCCACCATTTAAACTTAACACTAATTACTTTTCATGAAGTTTGGTTTCCATTATGTCCTTTGCCTTCTGCAATCAGACTCTCAGGTTTCCAAATCTGAAGGCTGTTATTGGGGCTCACCTGAACTGACTCTCTCCCAGCCTAAGTGGGATTTTTTTTCTCTCTCTTTACTCACATAACAAGTATGCTTTTGGGTTCTGCCCTTTGAAATACACAGCACTCTATCCATGCCCTTCAAGGGTTAGCATCCCAAAAGGAACATGCTAAAATGGACCCAGCTTTTCCTAAGGGCTGTTTGTGTCTCCAAAGCTTCTAAAATGTGCATCTGTTTTACCAGTATTTTCACATCAGGGGGTTTATCTCAAGAACAATCAGACAGATGTGCAAATATGTCAGATTATGGATTTTTTATCAGCAGAAAGTCTGCAATAGTAAAAATATGGAAACAACCAAATATCCAATAATAGGGGATTGGTAAAATAAATGGAGGTATAATGATATGCGATGCACCCATTAGAAATGACAATGTAGACTTTTACTGATGAACAATATTCACAGTGCGAAAAAAGTAGGTTCAGAAGCCAATTGTAGAATATGATTGCATTTCTGCTAAGATACGGATTTATTTGTTCATACAACAAAATATATTGAGTGGTTGCTATTTATCAGGTGCTATGCTAGGAGCTGGGATATAGCAGTGAACAAAATCAAGGCTGTCTATCAGATCATGAATCCACTGACCATTCTCTGCTGGTGATCACTGAAGTCAGTGGCTCAAACTCTCTGAGCCTCAGTCTGCTCATCCATAAAAAAAGGATAATAATGGTTATCTACAGCGATGTGGGAAAGTCAAATATGTATGAATATAAGGGCTCAATAAACGTAAGGTATATACTATTTATGATGCCAAAATCTACTACTTCCTACTATTCCCAATCTATCAGGGGGTTACTGTGATTTTCTGTAAAGACCCCAAGGCTACATCTCAAATTCTAGTCTCAACATAATCATCAGATATCTATACAACCCAGGATAAATCATTGCATTCAGTCACTTCAGTCATTCATTCATTCAGGAAACCCTTATTAAGCACCTATTATTTGTCTTAGCATAGCCTATAGGATTCTCCACCCTCTAGCCCCCTTTGCCCACTGCTCCTACCATTGGTCTCCCAACACTGACCTTTTTCTTTTTTTTTTTAAGATTTTATTTATTTATTTGTCAGATCAAGAGAGAGGGAGAGCACACACAAGCAAGGGGAGCAGCAAGCAGAGGGGAGAAGCAGGCTCCCCACTGAGCAGGGAGCCCAATATGGGACTTGATCCCACGATCCTGGGATCATGACCCGAGCCGAAGGCAGACGCTCAACCGACTGAGCCACCCAGGCGTCCCCCAACACTGACCTTCTTAAAGTTTCTCAAACACATCAAGTTTGCTCCCATTTCAGGAACTTTGTTCTTGCTGTTTTCCTCTGCCTGGAATGTTCTTCCTTTTGCATGTCATGACTGGATCTTTCTATTTTTCCAGGCTCAGCTTAAATATTTCCTCTCAGAAAAGTCCTAAGCATCCTACAGCATCCTAGACCTCCTGCTCATGACTCTACTTTATTGTCTTCATTGTGTTTACCATTATCTGATATGATAAAATTAATTTTCTTATTTATTATCTTTCTTCCCCACTACAATGGAAGCTCTAGGAGAGCAGACACTTATTTTGTCTAGTTCACTGCTATACCTCAGATCATAAAACTGTACCTGTTACATAATAAATGTTTAATAAATTTTGTCAGATGAATGAATGAATGAATGAATGAACATTCCTTGCCCCAGGCTAAGGCAAAGGATATAACAGTGAGCAATGCACATATAATCTTTTATAATCATCAGCTTGCAATACCTGATTTCTCAGTCCTCCAAAAGGGAATTATTCTTGTCCCTGTCTTACCTGGGGATTCTTTATAGTTATGAAACCAGTATTCATTTAAATATGCACAACCCCGTATCAGATCCTTTCTCCAGGACTCTCCTCTGCCAGAGTGCTGAGTAAAGGATAATTATCCTTTAGAATCTACAATGCCTCCAAATTTTGATTAAATGCTTTCTTGGCTTTCAAAATTCCAGGCCAAACTATTAGGCTGTACTCTGCTATGGCATTACCCAGCGCAGTGATTGACTGAGGCGGACTTTGTCCCCCTCTTACTTTGTAGCTATTTCCTTGAGTATTTTGATCCGGGTGAGAAGTATGACATTATTGATTTGCTCTGCTCCACTCACCAACTGCCTCATCTGCAAGAGCAGGAATCTTTATGGCTTCAATAATTTCCCGGAGTGCAAAGAACCCTTTTATATTTTTGCTTAGCGCTTTGCAATGCTGTAAATTTTTTATGGACTCTGAGGTTAAATCTCATCCTTTGCTCTCAGGCTCATTGGGATGTCTGCTTGTGCTCCAAGAAAGAACCTGACCCTTCTATACCCAATTCTGTCCCACCCCATCCTTATCTTTAGAGAGGGACAGAGAAGAGAAGAGAGAAAAAATAAAAATAGAATTTTAGAGTTAAATCCAATGGTTTTTTTTTTAAGATTTTATTTTTTAGGTACTCTCTACATTGAAGTGGAACTCGAACTTACAACCCTGAGATCAAGAGTCACGTGCTCTACCAACTAGGCAAGTCAAGCACCCCAACCCTATGCTTTTCTTTTAACTGAAAAGAAAAAAAAGCAGCTCAGAAAGGTTTAGTGACTTGCCTAAAATAACACAGCCAAGAAGTAGGAAATGCTCTTCTGCTTCTGGTGTGGTCATTGATCACCAATATTTTGGTTCTCTTCCTCCTGAGTACATAAGAGAAGAGTCCTCTTCTCAGCCCCATAAGGACATAATGAAATGTGAGTGGAAGTGAGCTGTGCCAATTCCAGGTGGATGCCTCTAAGAGCTGGTAAATAACTCATCATGTGTTTCCCACCTCCAGATGGTAGAGGCTCTATCTACCTGCATCCCAAAATGAACTCAGTGGCCCCAGAACTCAAGTACTATAAACAAATAGTAAATCCTTGTCACTGTAAGCACAAGACATGGGGCGTTTTGTTACTACACATAACCTAGCTCATCCTAACCTATACAGCCTCCAATTTCAGAGCCTCCCAGATAAGGTCATTTGGAAGTCTTTAGGAAATAATTTTGGCTGAATTATCCTGAAGATTTGAACAAGAAGAGGACCTAGAAAATGCAGTTGTTTTAACATCATAGATTTCCCTTTTATATTTGTTTAGCTCAAGAGTTGGCAACACTATGAAACAAGCAAAAGTCAAATTCATAGGAAAATATTCAAATACCTTCATAACTTGACTTTATGCCCACTTTCCAGTCTCAACTTTCCAAATATCCCCTCTAGATAACTATCTAGCTATTCATTCAAGTATCTGTTGGGTTTCTGCTATATTAAAAACATGTTACAGACTTTGTGTATCAGAGCATTACATATAATTCTCATTCTTTGACTGTCCTTGCCACCAATTCCCAGCCTTTCTTTTCAACATAGTGAACTTTATTCATGCTTCAAGATCCACATCAAAATCCTTTCTACTAGGAAGACTTGTCTGACACCACTTTTTCCAAAGCACATTGAGCCTACTCCTTCTCTGTGTTTATGACATTTTGTATGTCTTTGTTTTACCTAGTAGGCACGTGGTACAATAATTGCCAGTTCACATATTTATCTCTATCACCGGACTGTGAACTCTTTGAGGGCAGGGATCATACCTCAGTCATTGCTGAAGCTCTAATGCCTGGCTCATTGCCTATGCTCAATAAATATTTGGTGAAAGAATGGATGAACAATGTGATTCAATCTCACTATTCTTTCTGATTCAGCTCCAAACATCCCAGCATCTTAGCTTTCTATATGGGAAAATGGTACCCAGAGTCCCAGAAACTGGGCTGAGATGGAAGTTTGGATGTGTGCTTAATTCATTTTATTTTTTTAAGATTTTACTTATTTATTTGAGAGAGAGAGAGAGAGTACACAAGGGAGGGGTGGAGAAGGAAAGGGAGAAGCAGACTTCCTGCTGTGCAGGGAGCCCAACACGGGGGCTCATCCCAGGACCCTGGGATCATGACCTGAACCCAAGGTAGATGCTTAACTGACTGAGCCACTCCAGTGCCCCATGGGTGCTTAATTTATAAACATACCTGGGTGGGTTGGTGGGAATGGGAAGCTGTTTAGCTTCTTTGTGCCTACCTGCCCTGGGAGAAACAGAGACTCTATGGATGTGTTAATATGTCTGTGTGATAGACAGCTACCAAGACTGGCTTGCTTAGGAAGGCAAATGTCACTTAATGAGCAGGAATCATCTCTTAGAGGCCCCAGAACATCATTATGCCAGTGGGGACGTCCTCCTTCTCTGCTTGCATTTCAAACATAATAAATCATGTGTTACCCTCACGAGCCCAGTGCTTGGATCTCAATGGTGGAGCATAATAAGACTCAAGCTACATAGCAAGGCCTGCCATTTCTGCAACAACATCAACACTAATGATCTGTGGAAGTAACCCCAAATCAGCTGAACCTTCAGAGGGCCACTTCTTCCCCCTTGGTCACCCTCCTCCCCATGCTTGTGTCCGCACAGAGCCTGGGCTTTCTGTGTTGGTTTCCTCAACCACATTTGACATAATCCATATTTTCCACTTTAAATATTTATAGCCAACTTGGAAGAAAATATTCTTTTCAATAGGCCTTCTAATTTCATTTAACAGTGAAGGTCAGAGCAATGAATACTCTGCAAAGGAATTTCTCTCCTGATTTTTAGCCTATAGCAACAAGAATTGAGGATAGGAAACCTAGAATCCTTTTTACCCAGTTTCATCCTCCATGCTCTCCACTATCCATCACCTGAATGCCCCTGTTCAGGGGAAAAACAGCTAGCTGAGAAATTACTTTTTAATAGATTTATAGTATTTTTCTGATAATGAAAATGCCCATCCCTTGCAATGAGTTCAGGATACATATAAAAATAAGTAGAAGAAAATAAGGTCACCTTTACTCCACCACCCAGAAAAAATGATTATTAACAATTTGGTGTCTAATCTTACATCTTTCTTCCCAAAAAAGGATTGTATTGTTTCTTACTAAAATAGATAGTATTATGCATATCATTTTGCAACAACCTTTTTTTCTAACTGTAATTATACTATGGCGATCTTTCTTGTGTGGGAGTGTATGTGTTTGCCTAACACATCATAATTTTTAATGCTGCATAGTATCTCTGGACACTTATGTTGTTCCCACTTGTTCATTATTACTTAAAACATAATTTGAAGATAATGTGACTATCCCTCTACAGATAGATGAGTGCTCTTCTTTCACTATTTCTTTCATATAAATTTCCCCATGTGGAATTGCTGTTCCAAAAGATATAGGTCTTTTAAAAATCTTCTTTCAGAAAAATCCCAGAATATTTTCATGTATTTACTCTTCCAGATGAATTTTAGTATTTTGTCAATAAAGAAAATTCTGCTAACATTTTAATTAATATTGTATAATATTTATATAATTTGCAATACATTGGGATATATCCAATGCTGAAAACATAGATTTCATTTATTTACCTCTTACAGCCTTCAATAAAGATTTGTAATGTCATACAACACAACATATATACATTTTTATCAAGTTTATATCTAGATATGTTACATTTTTACTATGATCAGTATTTTATTCTAATTTTATTTTATTATTGATTTTTACTGATCTGTAGGAAAGCTATTGTGGATTTTTGTGTATATTTTGTACCTGCAATTGTTTTTGAAGATGATTATTTTGTGGCTAAAGCCATCTCACTGTACTTTGTAGCTTTGGTGTATTACTAATAGGCATAAATCACGCAAACTCATTTGGAAACCCCAGGAATATAAGAGTGGCTGTGTCATTTGGAAAGTTCACGAAGGACAGTTATATTAATCATGTTCTTTATTTTCTGCATTTTATGATGCTTTGAAATCTTAAGGCCTCGGTAACCTGGGAAAGACTGCTTCCCCCTCCCCCAGGTAGCTAATTCCTAGAGATAGCAAACTACTACCCTACAGGCAAGCACATCCTTCAAACGCAAACCAACCAATCCAAAACCCATGCCCCCACTAACCACCTTCTTTACTGAGTTCTTAAACTCCCAGTGATTCCCTTATCCTAAACTCCCCCTGGCCTGGTGTGAGACAACTCAGGACACTCCCAACATCGCAGAGCCCAATGAACTTATTCAAACTAGCCAATCCTAAATCTGCTTACCATGCCTCCACGTTTCTTCCCATGGAAACCACAATAAAGGCCCATGCCCATGCTTTCCTCCCCCTCGTCTGCCACCTGACCAATCCTGGTGCTTCCCCACATGGCCCTGCATGGTTTGGTACACCTCCTCCTCTTGGGAACTGAGTGACAAACTATCCTTTCAATGGCAGTTGTCTCCTGATCTTTTGGCCTCACCATAGTTGAATAATAAAATCTACATTTTAAAACTATAATAGTTTTAATAAACTGTCAGAGAGTCTGATATAGGAGCAACAGATTGGGCTTTGGAGTCACACCGTCAAGGGGTTGAATTAAACTGCTGGGCTTATTGCTCTGTGACCTTAGACAAGTATCTCACTCCTTTGATATGCCATTTCTTTCTGCAGGGTGGAGGTTCTGAGAAACAGAATGACTCACTGAAGTTCACCCAGGCAGTGGGTGGCTGAACTGGAATTCAAACCCACATGACTCTGAACCCAGGCCTGTGCCCTTGTCACTAAATCACACTGTACTTGATCTCATTGTGAAGTGCAAGAGTCCTGCAGGGCTACTGCCACAATTTTGCATCTCCAATATCATCATCCAGGTCTGAGGCCAGAGTCTAAGACACAGAAGAGGAGAAAAGACAGGGGCTTTCTCCCACAAGCTGAAGGCTACCATTCCTATTAAGTGACGGTCCTGGCAAGTTGGACTCTTATTGAGTGGGGCTACTCTGAGGCCAAGACATGGTTTACATTCTCGGTGCATCACCGGATACGAAGGCAGCCCTCCTGAAGAAGGAGATAACAGCAAGAATGCTACCTGGATTAAAATACCCACTCTGTGATTCATGAGCAACTTCAAGCACCCACAGCATCCCCTCAGCTCTTGTAAGACCTAGGCAGGCCCTTCTCCTCTATACGCACTTGCCACTTGCTGAGAGTTGACTTTCTGCCAAGAATTCATAGTCACAAATTCATGTAAACCTCACGACAATCCTGTGAGAAAAAAAAATTATCTCCATGTTACAGATTAGGAAACTAGGATTGTGAGAATGGGAGAGTCTAACACAAGGTCATATATCTAAGAAGTGGCAGAATCAGAATTTGAACCTCAGCTTACTTGGTTTTTAATCACTTTGCTCTACCGTCTCCTTTGTGGTATTCTTGGTGCCCATTCACATTATGACATTGTTACTGCTCTGACTGGCTATTTGCTGGTGATAGTATTGGTGCAATAACAAGTCACTAATGAATGTCTGTAACAGCGCAGGTGGCACGATCAGTAGTATTGCAGAAACTTCATGTTGCCTGTGTTTTATATTTTAACTATTACTGTCGGTTGCTCTCCTGCTTGTTCAAGAATGCTGCTAGTGTGTCCCGTGATGCACTAGGTACACAAAGCATGTCTTGGCCTCAGGACAGCCCCACCCTAATACATAAGAGTTAATGTTGCCTTTTTTTTTTTTTTTTAAGATTTTGTTTATTTATTTGACAGAGAGAGAGATCACAAGCAGGCAGGGAGGCAGGCAGAGAGAGAGGGGGAAGCAGGCTCACCGCTGAGCAGAGGGCCCGATGCGGGGCTCGATCGCAGGACCCTGAGATCATGACCTGAGCCGAAGGCAGAGGCTTTAACCCACTAAGCCACCCCGGCGCCCCTAATGTTGCTTTTAAGGAGACCTCGAACAATGCCCAACACAATGGGTTGTGCAGATGAAGTGCTCCTATACCCACATACACCCTATAAAATAACAGGACACACATTGGATGTTGGCCAGTGGGGGAGAAATAAACTTGTGCAGAAACATGTTGGCATACAACCCATAACTGGGTGTTTCTCAATGGTATTTAGGCAGTGGGTGTTCATTGGAACTGAACTGAGCCCTTCACTAGAGGAGCTAGCTCAGTGCTGCCCTCCATCTGCACACTAATACCCATTGTCTCTAGGAGCCTCTGAAGTCAAAAGAGCTGTTAAGGGTCCAGATATTGCCAAATGCCAGGCCCAGGGGGTTCCAAGTCCCAGGCTCTAAGTTGGCTGCCCTTATATGTCTGGAGTACAACGTCCTCCCTGGGAGGCTGCAGGAGCAGCACCGGAGTGAGCAGGAACAGAAAATCCCTCATCTGAAATGTTATGCATTAATACGAGAACAACATCTGGCCCAAAAGGCAAGGACCCCAAAGCCTTTGGTTTGTGTGCGACCTCAGGGAACCCAAGGCTGCCTAGGGAGGGGTGAGCCTTATTCACCACAGACATTGCTACAGAATCACATCTGAAAGGACACTGGTCTCTGCTAAGGACACCAGGTCACAGAACCCACAGAGCATATGACGAAGCAGATTAAGAGGGCAAGAGAGATTTCCTGTGCCAAGGCATTGGTCTCATTTACATGGATTACCACCTGTGGCTAAAGTCACTTCCTCTCAAAGGCTGAGGAGCATGGAGACCAAAGCAGGGACCAGGGCAAGATGTCAGGAGAAGGGGTGAGTCACATCTTGTGACTTCTCTGGTTTGGAGCTTTCTGATGAGCAAAAATCCATTTGTTCTGACAGTGTCAGAGAGAAAGGGATGTCTGCATGGGGGTGTGGTATCTGGTAGCCATCAGTTAGATGTGCTTTGGACTTGACCACAGGGATTTTCTGGCAAAGCCTCAAAAGCACTGATTTCTTCATTGCCAGGTAATGGTACCCAGCAGGCATCTCTGTACCTCATCCCAGACCCTGACCCCAGCCATGAGTTCCCCACCTTTTCACCCTCATCATGCTAAGGGGCTTTGGTGCACTGTCTCACTCAATACTTAAAACTATGTGTAAGGGGCAGCCTAGAGGAATGAACACAGCACAGTGGTTACGGGTGTAGACTCTATGCCAGGTCACTCTGCCATCTAGTTCTTATGTAATCCATAAAGTGGGGTGCAGTGGGCTGAATGGTGACTTCCAAAGATGTCAGGTCCTCACCCTTGAGACTTTGACTATTACTTCATATGGAAGAGCTTTTACAGATGTAATTAAATCAAGGATCTTGAGATGAGGAAATATCCTGGATTATCTGGAGGGCCCTAAAGGCCATCACAGGTGTCCTAATATATGAGAGAGAGGCAGATACACAGAAGGAGAGAAGGCAATGTGACCACAGAAGCAGAAACTGGAGTGACGTGGCCACAAGCCACAGAATGTCAGCAGCCAGCAAGGTTGGAAGAAAAAAGGAAACAATTCCCACCTGGAGCCTCTGGCAGGAGCACAGCCCTACTAACACCTTGATTTTAGACTCTGGTCTCCAGAATCACAAACAAAACAAAACAAAAAAAATGTTTCTGTTGTTTTAAGCCGCCAAGTATGTGGTGATTTGTCATAGCAGCCTCAGAAACTAATACATGGGGATTATGCTTGCTATCTCTTAGGGTATTATAAGAATTAAATGATTTAGTATGTCTACAGTATTTGCAATAGTGCCTGGTATGTGGTAAGTGTTAAAAACAGCATTTACCAAGTAGGTATCAAAACCGTAATTACTTTTTTTAAATTTTCTATTTGATAAATTCATACCCCCTTCGCCCATTTCTCCCATCTCCATCCCCCTGCCTCTGGCAAGCACCAATCTGTTCTCTGTATCTACGTTCACTGCAGTTTTATTTGCAATAGCCAAAATATGGAAACAACCTAAGTGTCCATTGATGGATGAATGGATAAAGAAGTTATATATACATATATAATGGAATATTATTTAGCCATAAAGAAGAATGAAATCTTGCCATCTGCCACAATGTGGATGGACCTCGAGGGCATTATGCTAAGTGAAGTAAGTCAGACAGAGAAAGACTGATACTATATGATCTCTCTTATATGTGGAATCTTTAAAAACAAAAATCAGCACCATCATTTGTAAATGGAAGGAGAAGCTGAGTCTTAGGGAGGCCAACGGGACACAAATGCCTGGGTGCTAAACCACAACATCACCACATTGTTTCTTTTGACTGAGCTCAAGTTACAGGGCCTTAAACCCCAGTAAGAGCCTGGGAAGGAGATTCCAAAAGCCAAGAGTCAAACTAAAATCATATGGTGAGACTCAACTCAAAGCCAGGTTGGAAGTCTGAGGCATGTAGCACAGCTCCAACCTCCCACTCCTGTGTCATTGGTCCACCCACGTGAGCCAGACCAACAGCAGGGACTCTTCTCTCCTTTAGATTGCCCACATCCTGCCATTCGCTCTGGTTACGTCTGAGGCATGCCCCACTGAGCCTGATCATAATAATACAAATAACGATTACCATCATTTATTTTTACTTACAATGTACCAGGCTTTGAACTAGGTGCCTTACACATTTTACTACACATTTTATTTAAACATTTAATGTTTTAATTTAAACATTTAATGTTTACTACACATTTTATTAAGGATATTTAATCCTTAATTATTGTACCCATCTCACAGATAAGAAATAGGAGGTTCAGATGCATTAAATGGGATGCCCAAGGTCAAATGGAATTCAAATCCAGGTCCATCTGTCCCATATCTTTAATTCTAGCAATCTTCCTCATCATGATAACAGCTTAATACATGGCAGGCACTTTGCCAGGGCTTCCCTACACACTGTCCCTGAGTTCTGTTAGGATCCCTGTTTCACACGTGGAGAAGCCAATGTGCTAGCAGGGCAAGCTGCCCAAGGTCACCCACAGAGCAAGCAGCTGAGCTAGGACCTGAACTCCAATCTCTTGACTCTAGAGCCTCAGCTCAGCCTCTGCCTGCCTCCTTCCTCTTTCATATGGCTCAGACTCACATGCAAACACCAGCAACTCGGAATTACAGAGGACATTAACTTTCCTCTCTAACCTACCTTCTTCCATCGAACTGGAGAGGAGGCCAACTAGTAAGAAGCCATAAACCTGGGTGTGCACAGAGTATTTCTAACCTATGTTGACATTTACTAAGTCCTCGAAATGTGCAGGGTTATGCCATCTGCTGGTAAACCAGGGGAGGCTTTACGTTATTAACCAGCAATGATGGGTTGTCCCAGTGCTGGGTGGTGCAGTATGAGGAGGCTTTCCTTTTGTTGCAATCACAGAGGCAGTTAGTGGTAACTGTTTCCTATGGAGACAGTCACCACAGCCCTTCCAATACCCCTAGGCCCAACTGCTGTGAGGAGCCCCCCAGCCCACTGGGAGATCCCCCCTCCCTGGGCTTGAGATATGTGGTTTCTCTTCCCTGCAGCCCTGAATTTCTGCTTCTGACTGAAACTTCTCTTAATCTCTCCCACACTTCTGTCTTCCCCAACTAAGACTCGAACAGTTTAAGGGCATGCATTGGATCTCTCCTCTCTTTTTTTATAGCAGGAAGAGGCTTATAGAAGTAGCTAGGAGAGGAGAGCTGATAAGAGTTTGGGGAGTCACCTGCAGGGTCACTGAGCACTCACTATGTACCAAGCACAGCTCGGTATTTGGCATACATTTTCTCCTTTAACCTCGCAAAACCCCTGGGAAGTAGGTCTTATTCCTATTTTACAGCTTCCGGTCCTTTCGATGATGCTGAAGATGATGGTGATGCTAGTAGTAATGCCATTTGGCTCTGGTCCCTGACACTAAGGCAGAGCTCTTCGTGCTTTAACTCAATATTCTCATAACAACTTCATAAGTTATTATAATTATTATGAGGTATTATTATTCCCATTTTACAGATGAAGAAACTGAGGCATAGGGAATTAAATAATGTCACACAACTTGTAACTGGAAAAGTCTACAGTCAAACCCAGGGGATTTAGTGCAGAGATTGACTAATTAGTGCATGCTGGCTGGCTGCCTGTTTTTGTAAATAATGTTTATTGGAACACATGCCCATTTGTTTACTTACTGTCCACTGTTACTTTCCTGTTAAAATTTCAGAGTTGAATAGCTGGAACAGAGATCATATGGCCTGCAAAACTTAAAATATTTACTACCTGGATTTTTACAGAAAAAGTTTGCCAAGCGCTGGTCTAGCACCTGAAGGAGGTGGCATGCAGCATGCTCTGAGAAAGCCAAATGCCACCTCCTTCAGCATGTCTTCCTAAGCCCAAAGGTGGAGTGGTGGAAAACACCGAGGCTTCAACGTCAGATACTGAAATCCCAGGCTGATATATCATCTCTCTGCAGCACCTTGAGTTTCTAATCTGTGAATTTAAGGATAATTTAAATTCATTCCTGGGAGGCTGCGTGCAGAGAGGTCTGTAAAAGATGCCATATGTAAAATGTCAAGCAAATACTAGATATGCAACAGGTGCTCAGAAGTCTAAAATGGCACACATGAAGTGGGAGACTCCCTTCACCTCCCCTGCATCCCAACGGAAGAGAAGTGTCAGTTCCATCTTCCACCATCCATGGAGAAATAACACCTGTTATCCCACTGAAGTGCAAAACACTTCCCATCTATTTCACATTTACAGGCATCATCAATATGCTGCTTCAGCTTGGCAGATGCAAAGGGAATCACCAATATCCAGCGTAGCCAGCTGCCACCCTGGTGGGCAAGGAGGAGAGGAAGGAAGGAAGAAAGGAAGGACAGGAGGGAGAAAGAAAAGAGAAAGAAGAGGGGGAAGGGAGGGAGTAGAGGAGAAGAAAAAGTGAGAAAATGGGAGTGGGGCCAAGGCCCAGTATCTCCCCAGACAATGGGGGCCTCCACCACTTCTCTGGCCCTCCTCAGTGTCCAAGTGGCCCCCACCTCCAAGTTGGACAAAGAGCCTTTTAGAACCTGGAAGTGGAATTCTCAGAATCCCAGGAGATGCTTGCTTCTCCAGAATGCTTTAATAATGGAAGCTTTGTATAGGACAAAAAGACCTGGAATCTCCCTGCAGGAGCGAACACCCACCCATCTCATCTCTGGAACTGCCGGAGTGAGAGACAACTGGGGGTGCTTTATTAGACCGGCTTCCCTGAACAGCTTCCAGCCAACACCAATAGTAAGAGCCAACAACTACTGAGCACCTACCACTCACGATGACCCGGTGAAGAAAATGCTAGAATTTCCATTCTGTAAGTGAGCATACTGAGGCACAGAAAGGAAGATCCAAGACCATGAGAGAATAAACTTGTGTTGTGTCACCTAGTTTGTGGCAATATGTTACGGCAGTCACAGGAAACTAATACAAGGGCTTTGCATGTGGTTTGTCACATGGCAGTCAAGGTCATTAGATCTCACCACACTCAACTAACACGGGTCAATCAGTAATGCCTGGTCTCCTTGAGAAAGACGAGAGTGATTAATTAGTGATGTCTGCCATAGATAAAGAAACCAGTGTGAACAGGAATACTAGGTATTTGTATTTCCTATAACAACGTTCAATAAAAGCTTTGAAAGTAATCAACAAATGAGTCTTCCACAAGGGGGGTCCTCCTGAGATAGAATATCTGAGATGGCCTAAATGGCCAGAAGTCTCTAAACCAGCTCGGTCTCCAAGCATTCCAAGATCCTGGAAAGCTCCCACAGAGATTAGTAGCTCAGTGTCTTCCCTCCCCACAGCTTCTTGTGGGGAAGGAAAAAGAAACCAGCATATTTCTCAAATACATGTCTTTCTTTCCTCACTGGCCCCTTTCCTCATCACCTCAAACTCACATTATGGCATCAGTTCTGCCCAGGCCACCTTCTCCCATCTGTCCCCATCACCTTCTCCCCTGGAAGGCTGCAGCTCATCTCTGAAATACCACTTCCCTGCTCTTACTCTGCTCAAGCCTGCTGTTTGCCTTCAGTACAATATCTAACCTTTTCTGCTTGACAATAAATATCATCTTTTTCCCTTTTCCCCAGTTCATCTCCACTCCAGACATGCTGAGCTGACAACATAAATGTCTTGGGTAAAAGAATCCAGGTCTTTAGCCAAGGAAAGCCCAGGGATGCCCAGCAGTTTTTCTTGGTGTGTATTTGGGAAAATGCCAATTATGATGTTCTCAGCTGCAAGTAGCAGAATTCAGAACTCCAACTGGCCTCAATGGTTGGGAAATGTCTCATCTCACCTACAGGTTAACATGAAGACAACGGGCTTCAAGAGTAGTTGATTCAGCCACTCAGCAGTTGTCAAGGACCCAGGTACTTTTCAAGTCTCCTCTCAGTTATCCTAGGCGCTAGTGTCCTCAGGTTGTTGCTACTTTATTTTCAAATGATAAACATCCGAAACAAGAAGGGAGGCTACTTCCTCCCATTTGAATCCTTTGGGAGCCCTAAGCTTTTCCGAGAAGTCCCTAGCAAATTTACTGTCACTTCCTATTGGCTGCTTTGGGGTCATATGTTCATTCTGAACCATTCTCTGATTGGGGACTGGGATTACCCTTGGGCCAATCAGATTCACTCCTTGTGCGAGGGTGCTGGGTTCAGCTTCCCCTGAAGCTCATTCCCGAGTCAAAGAGGGGAAGCTAATCAAAAGCAGGGGTCTGCTTGAAAGAGGTAAATGGATGCTGGTGGGGCTGGGAGGTGGGGGTATGAGGTAGGCAGCATGAAGGAGGCGGAAGCAAATAGCACCCATTACAAGAGTTAAAGACATGGCCTTGAATTTTACATCTTTGAGAAATTCTCAGAGTTCTACAGAGTAAGATGCCCCGTCTCAGCCACCCCCACCCTAATTCAAGGCACCATCATTTCTTATAAGACTACTACAATAGCTTCCCCTACTTCCTCTACATCCTCTCTTGACCCTCCCCCACCCCAGTCCATTCTTTATTGACATCTGGAGTCACTTTTTAAAAATGTACATCTGATCTTGCCTAAAAGCCCTCCATGGCTTCCCCTTGCTCTTACGAGAAAACAAAAACAAAAACAAAACAAAAAAATCTCTTAACTTTGACTTAAATGGCCCTGTAGGATCTGACTGCTGCCAACCCCAAAACATCACCTTGGGTCACTTTCTTCCCTCCATCAATTTCCATAACTTTAAGCTTTGAATTTTGCTCTCTCAACTTCTTTGAACCTTGAAGGAGCTCCTTCTCTTCCTGGGGACTTTACATAGGCTGTTTCTTCTCCCAGTTTGCTGTCTGCTTAACAGACTCTCACTGAATGTCATGTTTTATGTCCAGAGTTAGCTACTACCATATCCTTTCCTACATTGTACTGAGTACAGTTATAATTACAAGGCTTTTTCTGTAATCAATTAATTGACATCCAAATATCCTTGCTAAAATTTAACCATCATGAAGGCAGGGACAAGGTTTATTTTCTCTTTTAGTGTATCCCTCGGAATCTGGTATGCAGTAGATGCTCAATAAATAATGGAACTTTTTTTTTTTAGGACTTTTAGGGTGGCAAGCAACAGAAACCCAGTATATTATATAGAATATAATTTTAGCTGTTGTCCCAGAGACTGAGTACTAGAGACTCAATAAATTAAGGATATCTTTTTCTGACAAGTATTATTCTTGGTGTAAGCATTCCTAGGCTGACATAGCAGCTCCATGACGTTAGGGATCCAGGCTCTTTTGAGCTTGATGCTCTACCATTCCTTGGGTGCTGTCCTCATCATTATGATGCACAGGAGCTTATGGCCACATCAACATTCCTGTCAGCAGGAGGGGGGAAAAATAAAATGGGCAAGAGAAAATCCGCCCTTTTTGTTCATGGATACAACCCAGAAATTACACATAAGCTTTCTGTTAGCACTCATTGGCCAGAGCTTAGTCATAGCATCATGCAGTTGTCAGGGGGCAGATGGGAAATATGGTCTTTATTCTGGGTTAGCCACATGTACAGCCGGAAATCAGAGGTCTTAAACAAGAAAGGAAGAATGGATATTAGGAGAAAGTTATCACCACCTTGAACAAGGTTAGGCCATTTATTGCTTCACATAATCCCTAAAATGTGGTTAACAATCAAGCTTCATGAAGGGCAGGGACAGTCTGGGCCTGAGAACAAGGAGAACTAGGACAGACTCTCCCTCCATCTTCATCTCCGCTCTCTTTGCCTGTCATCTCTTTCGCATTGTGACAGCTCCTGAATTATACATCTTATAATGCCCAAAGTTGGAGAGTGAATGGCTCTCTTTATCAGTTTCTGGGGAAGTCCAATGCTCACTTTGAATTAAACAACTGTGGTGAGGGAGACGGGGTCCTATTAGAACATTCTACTAAAACTAAGTGGGTAAACATAGATGTCTCCTACATGACATAAAGACAGAGTGAATGAATAAGTGAATTTGCACGTCCTTATCTGTCGTCTTGTGTTTCTGGATAATATCATGTGCCGATACCTCAAAGGCCAAAAGCTCCATAGGACCCCAGTTCTGTTTCCCCAGATGCTGGGATCACTCACTGAATGTTTGTTGAGACAGTCAAAGAATCAATATTTGACATTAATGTCAGACAGTGCCATAAAGATGATCAGTGGACTAAATATACAGTGAGCCTGAGAGTGGGAAAACTCAGCAACTGTGCAATGAAAAGGTAACAGTGGACTTGGAAAAGCCCCAAGGCTGTGGTTTGCTGAGTCTGCTTTTTGTGTTCAGGTCCTCGGGGTACAATAAGGGCAGCACGTGCTAATTGAGGCCAGAAATCGTCTTCATTACCAGAGTGTTTCTGTTATCCTTTCCATCTAAATGAGACCCAGTGGGGTAAGTTTGGAACATGATTATCAGAGATTTTGCAAGGTGGCTCATTAACATAATTCCTCTCATTAGAAACCAAAGAAGCTCTTGTTGAAAATTTTCCACTAAATATTACAGGGCCATAATTCCTGCATCATTAGGTGCCTAGCCCTGAATTCTAATTGCAAACCTTCCCCTCTGATCTGTGATAAGACTCAGCTCTTAGAGGGCTTTCTTTCATTCAGTAAACAGTTATTGAGCTCCTATGTGTTAAGTACTGGATGATGTGTTGAAGGTAGAGATAAGAGATAGTCCCTGACCTCAAGAAGCTCACAATCTAATCTAATCTGTGGGATAGGGGAATAGACACATAATTGCAGTGTGAAGGACATAAGTGGGTATATGCATGATAAAGAGTGTGGGGGGTGGGAGAATATGAGCAAGATATTTGGAAAAATCTAACAGCTTCTCAGCTTGGTGGAGAGAGTTAAGGTGAGGAAGAAGAGTCAGGGAAAGCTTTTCAAACTGGGCAATCCATTAGCTATTTTGAGGATCACTGTATGAAAATTTGACGAAAGGTATTTCTAGCTGGGTAATAGTATGTACAAAGGCCCAGAGGCATAAGGGACAGCATTAGGTCCAGGGACCTGCAGAGAAGTAGTTCAGTTCAGAACTTAAGAAAGCAAATTGAGAAGTTGAGACAGCCATGAACTGGTGGTTGGGAGTCAGATCACAACACATCTTGGAAGTCATGATACAGAAGCATTTCAAGGCTAAGAGAAGAGGGAGACTGAGAGGTGAGGGAGGACACTGATAAAAACAAAACAAAGCAAAACAACAACAAAAATCACTTTTCATGTGATGCCTGGAGGATCATTCTCCTAGCAAAAGACCTTTTTTGCTACCCTAGAAACTTTTCCACCCTCCCTCCAATCTCCACCGTCTTAACATGGCAATAGTCAGAGGCACCAGGTTACAATTTGACCTGGAAGTTGATTGGTTTGGAGGAAGATCACCTCATTCATGTTGAATCAATCAGGCTTCAATTCAAGAATGTTCTGAAGTTGGGTACAAAATGTTGAATGCATTTTAGGGGAATGAGCAAACCCTTACTTACCTTCTCTCAGCTTATCAGAAGATTACTCCAACCTCTCATTTACTAAGGCCCAAAAAAGGTGGGGAGATGGTAACATTCCTAGGATCACACAGCAGACACCCAGGCTCACCTTTCTCTCACTTGCTTGAGCAAAAAAGGGAAAGATTTTTCAAAGCATAAACCACTCTCATGCCTTCTGCTTCAAATTTTTCTGCTAGCCTTTTCATTATTTCAGACCCACGCCCACCCTACTTATTTTTGTCTGACATGATACAGTATCTATCTAGTGAAAAATGGTGAAGTGGAGTATAATAAATATATTGCTTAAGCGAAGAAAGTTGACAAGAATATAAATATGGGGCATGATATATAAAACCCCACACATCCCAATGGACTCATTTATTAAAATCTTGCCATGCTAAATTTACACAGAGTACTCATTTCTCTATGGGTTCTCATGAAATACCGCTTACACTATTGCTCACATATAAAACCCTCCCCAAATTCACTATTAGCTGACCTTTCTCTATGTAAACCTCAAGGACTGGCTAATGTCCACCAGGGACTCAGCATTGAGGTGGGTTCAGGGTAGGTTTCAGATTTAGATTAAAGTGAAGATATGAACCTCTGATCAAGGCTAAAATGCGAATTAAAATGGAATTTCTCAAGGAATCCTGCTCTCTGGATCATTCCCATTACTAACCACCCATCTAATCTTGAGCCAGACTCCAAATAAACAAATTAATATTATTGAAGACCTACTATGTTCTAAGTATTGGCAAGACAGAAATTGATTATCCACAGCTCTTGCTTTTAAAGTATTCACAGGGGTGCCTGGGCGGTACAGTCAGGTAAGCATCTGACTCTTGATTTTGGCTCAGGTTGTGATCTCAGGGTCATGAGATCGAGCCCCATGTCGGGCTCCATGTTGGGCATGGAGCCTGCTTAAGATTCTCTCTCTGCCCCCATTTCCGCAAAGAAGACATCCAAATGGCCAACAGACACATGAAAAAGTGCTCAACGTCATTTGGCATCAGGGAAATACAAATCAAAACCACGGTTAACATACCACCTCACACCAGTAAGAATGGCTAAAATGAACAAGCCAGGAAACGACAGATGTTGGCGAGGATGGGGAGAATGGGGAACCCTCCTACACTGACAGTGGGAATGCAATCTGGTGCAGCCACTCTGGAAAATAGTATGGAGGTTCCTCAAAAAGTTGAAAATAGAGCTACCCTACGACCCAGCAATCGCGCTACTGGGTATTTACCCTAAAGATACAAATGCAGTGATCCGAAGGGCCACATGCACGCCAATGTTTATAGCAGCAATGTCCACAATAGCCAAACTATGGAAAGAACCTAGATGTCCATCAATAGATAAATGGATAAAGAAGACGTGGTATATATTTACAATGGAATACTATGCAGCCCTCAAAAAAAAAACCAAAATCTTGCCATTTGCAATGATGTGGATGGAACTAGAGGGTATTATGCTAAGCAAAACAAGTCAATCAGAGAAAGACAATTATCATATGATCTCTCTGATCTGAGGAATTTGAGAGGCAGGACGGGGAGTCGTGGGGGGTAGGGAGGGAAAAAATGAAACAAAATGGGATGAGCAGGGAGACAAACCATAAGAGACTCTTAATCTCAGGAAACAAACTGAGGCTTGCTGGGGGGTGAAGGGGGAGGGATAGGGTGGCTGGGTTATGGACATTGGGGAAGGTATGTGCCATGGTGAGTGCTTTGAATTGTGTAAGACTGATGACTCATAGACCTGTACCCTGAAGCAAATAATACATTATATGTTAATTAAAAAAAAAAAAAAAAAAAGATTCTTTCTCTGCCCCTTACCCCCAACCACCATATGTCTGTCTCTCTCCCTCTCTCTTAAAAAAATAAAATAAAAATAAAGTATTCACAATAGAATGAGGGAAATAAATATACAAACACATTATTTGGACATTGTGGCCCCTGTGGTTGCCCTGCATTGGGATCCTTCACGATAGGTCCACATGCCTTTGTACCTCAGCAACCCTGCCCTTTCCCCCAGCTAATAGTCTCTGTGACTCTATCCTAAATTTGGGATAGACAGATGTAACTGGGCCAGCATGAGTCCAGCTATCTGCCCCTGGTGTAAATAGCACTTGCTATAGTGAAAAGGAGTTGGGACAGATGAAAGGGAAATAAAAATGGGTTGGAGGCTAAGAAGACAGAGAGGAAAAGATTAGTGTATCTTGTACAGACTGTTCCCCAGTGTTAGGATTATGGATGATTACTTTCTTTATAATTGCTATCATGATCCAATTTTCCTAAAATGACATGAGTTAGGGATAGAATGACTAGTGCTTACAGATATAAGCTCTGGAGTCAGACAAAACTGGGGTCACATTCTTGCTCTTCCACTTTCTGTCTGTACGGCTGGAGCAAGCCCCTCTGCCTCTCTGAGCCTCTCTCTCCTCATCTGAAGTGCAGGGTGTTAACTTTCCCATAAGCTCTTGTAAGCATTAAGTGAAAACCAGAAACAAAGCATTGAGCACAGTGTCTCATTCATAGTGATCATTCAAGAAATGCTATTATACATTATTATTAGTATATATAATTTTTATAATTAAAAATTATTAAAACAAATAAAAAACCCTTGCAAACCCATGTCATCATTGAACACTGTGGCTACTATTTTTTTTGCCTACCCCATTCTTCCTTGGAATACAGAATTTATCTGTGCTGGAAATGGCTGCTGGAAATTACCACTGTGTACCAAGGGCTCCCCCCACCACATAATCAATAAACTAAGACAGCTCCCTCTTTCTAGTAGCCCTCATCACTCATCCTAATTGATCATTACGAGGCATGCTCAGAGGGACCCTAGACTCATATGTTAATTGACTGCACACCCACTTAATGGGGAACTCCCCAATTCCCCAAGCGTGAGCAGACTATATGCTCCCTCCTACACCCAGTGCATCCTGGGAGCCTTTAGAGGAGAGAGGGTTGGCAGGTGGTACATCTGATAATTAATTAGGAGCATGCTGAGAGGTTTGACTCCAAGCCCAGCTAATCGCATCATTAAATCTCCACCCATCCTCCATCCCAGTTCCCAAACCAAAAGGCTCTCTCCAGCCTGCCATTCCTGTTTGTTGATAGGCAGCTGGAGGAAGATGTGAGCCCTGCTCAGGCCTGTCCAGGACAGAGATAGTCCCGCCTCCTCCTCCTGCTTCTCATTTCTGAGACTGAAAAAAATGACCAGGAAAATGTTCTTTGAGAGCACCTGAGAATGAAAATGAACTAACTTCCTCAAAAGGTTGTGTACAGATTAAAGGAAATAATAGAGAATGAAAGGAAGCTTTTCAGGGGGAAAAAAAAACTCAACCTGTATTAGATAAGCAAAGCCTGCTGATCTTTTCCTCTGAGGATACTGTTCCAGACACAGTTAGTTCTCCCTCTCCTGTCCACATCCAATCTCCTCTTCTTAACCACAGAAATCCTGCTTTTATGTGAAACTAAAATAAAATGTTTTTCCCAGGTTACTTTGATGAGAGAGGAGTGGCCCCATGACATACTGCTTTTTGGGGAGAAATAGTAGTATACCTCAGAGAGGGTAACGCTTCACAAATAATACATGGGGGCACTTCTGCCTCCAGCCCTTCACCTTCTCTTTCCTCCTCTCTTTAAGACAGATGCGATGCCTGGCGGTGAAGCAACCATTTTACCACCATGAAGAGAAAAGCCAACCTCCAAGGATGACTGAACTGAAAAATGGAAGGAGTGTGGGACTCTCACAGCACTGTGGACAGCCATGACAGCCTGGGTTGCCTCTCTGGATTTGCTGCTATGTAGGAAAATAAAGTCCTATGTGGTGAAACCATTGTGGTAGCTATTCCCCCTCATCTGAACACACTCCTGATACCTATCCTGACATCAGCCTGACACACAGATGTGTCAATGTATCAAGTAATAGTAACAATAACATATTATGATCACATGCTATACAATAGGATTATTGGGATGTCTGCATGAGACAAAGTAGTTAAAACTCTTAGTACAGTGTCAGGCACATGGCAAATATCCATGAATCTTGGCCTTTATTAGAACTCAAGGTTGAGAAAATTTATAAGATTTATCAAGAAGTGGGAAGGGAAACCAACACCAAGATTTGGGGAGTCACAAAAAAAAAAAAAAAAAAAGAGTGATAAGACTCATCCTGGGCTCAGGAAACTTCCCCCTTGGCAAAGATCCTGGACCTGCTTCTTATAACCTGTGGGACCTCAGTTTCCTCTTCTGCAAAATGAGGTTAATTATGAGGATTAACAACTAATGTAAGGGCTTAACACATGTGGTTAGCCCCTGTGGTTAATTCCACCTAGAAATGGACAGGAGTCTTAAAGGACAGAATCTCCCATGGTATCAAGACAGGTTGCCAGCCAGTATCTCAGTCTTTTGGCAAAGGTGTCTTTCATTAGGCCCCATGAAAAGCAAGAGGACGCACTCAGCATATTTCCCACTTTGATAAAAATCTCTCAGAGAGGCAGTAAATTACTGATTCCTTGTTTCAGCTAAATCAAACATACTGCAGATTCCATTGGCATCTAATACTGATATTATAGCCCCCAGGAATAACAAGTGAAAGTAATTAAGTTTAATGATTCCAACGAACCCAATATGCTTGATTGCAGTGTGTATGCCTAATTATCTTCCTTTTTTGTTGTTGTTGTGTGTGTGGTATAAATAAGGCCTATTTGTTTAAAAAAAAAAAAGGCACTAATTTTAAGACGCATTAGGGAAAGTTGCATCCACAGCACCTTTCTGAAGGGCTCGCTCAAAACCCTGAGTGGGGAGAAAGTCGCTTGGCTTGTCAAAATGGCAAAGGAGGGATGATGTAATGCTTAGGTCTCTAAACTGTGGGACAAAACCAGCAGCAGAGGAAAGTAAGGAAACCCAAGCCTCTAGGCTCTCCTATCCTCTGTCCTCACCAAGGTAAAGGAAATACAGAGGTAGAGCAAAGGCTAGAAGCATACCCTGGGGAGGAAATGGTGAGGTCTGACATTTATTGCCTTCAGGCATAAGTCTGCTCTGCTCACCTGGAGAGATGCCCCTGTGGTAGACTGAATCATGGTCCCAATGTTCTTACACCTCCCTCTGCCACATGACTTTCACTTCTGTCCACTAAAAGGACAGAACGTATTTCCCCACCTCTTGACTTTGGGTCCGAACACGTGACTTACTTTGGCCCTATAATGAGGTGGAAATTA
The DNA here is from genome assembly GCA_028534135.1 of Potos flavus. Taxonomy (NCBI): domain Eukaryota; kingdom Metazoa; phylum Chordata; class Mammalia; order Carnivora; family Procyonidae; genus Potos; species Potos flavus. The sequence continues at coordinate 20,180,502 of CM052890.1, forward strand.
TAGGGTACTAGTTGAAACCTAGGGTTTAAGAGACCTTGAACATTTCCATTTACCGTCTAGTGTTTCTGTCATTGCTGTGTGATCATGGCTAGGCTAGCCTGCTGGTACCAAGTGGAGGAGGAGAGAAAAACATGGAGCAGAGCCATTGAGTCAAGCCCAGCCTAGATCAGCTGGACTCCAGCCAAGCCACAAATATGGCAACTAAATATATGCTTGTTGTTGATTTATTTATTAAATGCCACTGGGTTTTTTTTTTTTTTTATGCAGCATAAGGGCTTTGGTATAACAATGAAAACCTTGAAATACTTTGAGAATTTTGACACGATAAGCAGTTTTCTGGGAAACGGTTTCTCAGCTCTCAAGGGATTCTGAAAATATATCTGACCCAAGGAAAATGAGGAATGTCCTATAAGTTGACCACACCTACCTGTACTCAGCCACAAGCTGACAACTCCTAAGGCATTCTTGGCTCTTCTCCCTAACCCCCACTATCTTTTTCCAACTTCACATTCAGTGGCATCACATTAATAACTTCAAATCGGCCATGATGGTAGTATTTATACCATATAAACCAACAAACACTACACACCAGCGTGCTTTTCCTCCCAGAGAGCTACCAGTATACTAGTGCCTCCTATCAGTTGGTCAGATCATCCTGCTGTTTTGACATCAGCAATGTCTCTTAGAAGCAGAGATGCCTTCTCACCCTTGCCTCATCCTCATCCTCATCTCCACTGTTCTTGCACAGAAGTAGCCTACAGCTACAGAGCATATGTCAGAGTCAACTGGTCTGTGTTTGAATCCCAGCTCTGCTACTTAGCAGTTATATGATCCTAGCGAGTTCCTTAAACTTTCTCAGCCTCATTCTCCATATCCATAAAATGTAAGTAACAAAATAGCTTCTCTTACAGTTATTAGAAGGATTCAATGAAATAATTCAAGGAAAGCCCAGAGCACTGTTTCTGACACCCCTAAGCCCACAGTAAGTGACAGCTATCATCACTTGGTTTGTGTTCACATCATCTTCTGCCTTGGTTATTGGCAACACCATTCAACTGACCTTCCTTTTGTTGGTCTGACCCTCTTTCACTCAATCCTTCCCATAGCAGATGAACCAAACTTGCAAAAACACAAATATAATTGTGTCACTGTCTTTTGCCTTCAGGAGTCAGTCCCAATTTACAAATGGGGTATCTGAAGCTTGAAGAGGCTAAGGAATTTGTCCAAGGTCATGCAAGTAATAAATTACAGGATTGGAACCCAGGCTCTCCATCTCCACATTCTGCCCCTTTGACTGCATTCTATACCCGAAGGTGAAAAGATAGGGAGGTAGATGGGATAGATGAATGAACAATGGAACAACAAAAAAGACAGAAAGGTAAAAGGATGGATGGAAGTCTAGAAAGGATGGCAGACTCTGGAATGGAAGAATGGAAGGATGGATGGATGGATGGATGAAAAGATAGGACAGAAGTATAGGAAGAGAGAAGGATAATGGATCGAATGATGGATGGATACAGGATCTCCCCTTCCCTCTGTCCTGGCCTTTCCTAGGAAGGGCTTCTCTCGTGGACACCTACCTAGGACATCTGCTGAGAATGCAGCAAGCCCTAAGGACCCTTTCACTTCCTAGCTCCTAATTCCCTTTTCCTCCTGTCATCACAATCCCAAATTGTCACTAAACAAGTTCCCCTTGGTGATCAGCTTCAGTGAACTGACTAATTCTGCGTTCTTCCAAAAGTTCAGGTTTTCCAATGACCAGGGACTAAATATTATATCTTGATAGTTAATATACACTAGGCATTTACTGTATGCTAATTATATTAACTGTCTCATTTAATCTTCATGATATCCTTATACAGTAGGTACCGTTATTTCCTCCATTCTGAAGATGAAGAAACAGAATCACACAGAAGCTACATAACTTGCCCAAAGTTGCACAACTACAATGTGGTGGATCCAGGATTAAACTCAAGCAACCAGACCCCAGGACTTGCATTCATAATGACTGCACTATACTTCTGTGTCTCTCAGCTAGCTCAGCTGCTAGCTGCATTCTCTGTATTTGGATGGATGAGCTATTTCCAGTCCAAGAGGCATCACATTGTCTCTTCTGACCTCACCTAAGGCATTTCTCACACCTCTGCCAATTTATACTAATTAATAGTTAGGAGCAGCTACTAAATACAGGCTACAGAATATATCACCATTACCAAACTAGAGCAGTGTATGCCTAAGACACCTCCCACATGGGATTAAAGAACCTCTGACATCTTGCCTGAGAAAAACACTCCTAGAGAGAGCACAGCCTCATTGGAGGAAAAAAAAGACCCATGGTGGTTTCAGAATCTGGCAAACTTTGATTCAGTTAAACTGTATGACCTTTGGCAAATTACTTAACATCTCTGAACCTTGGTTTTCTTATCTTCAAAATGGGGGGAAATAGCAGCTAGTATGAATAGTTCTGAGAATTAAATGAGATAATATGTACGAAGGGCCTGGTACAATCAGAAATACACACAAAAAATGATAGATATACACATTGTGCTGTGCTGTTATAACATGACTGTAGCAGCCTTGCTCTGGGTGGATTACCTGCTTGGAAATCTTCTGAACAACGCTGGATTGTAGGAAAATACCTCTCTACCATTGAGACACATTATATAGCATAAAACCACCTGGGAAGAAAGGCGACATTTCCTCAATGTATATGTGAGTGATTTTTGTGTGTTTTTCTCTTTTTTAACAAAGTTAAAAACTCAGTCAACTCTGACCAAAGGCCCAAGGCCCAAGGCCCTCCCCCCACTGCTCCTTGTATCCTTCCCAAAGGCCCCTGCCTCCTGCGAGAGAATCAGTTGGGCGAGCTCCTCCTCTGGTTTGGTTAGCTTCCACTGATTAACTGACAGGGTTCAATGCAATTTAATTTCATTGGGAGGAAGTGGTTCAGAAATCAAGGTCATTTAATTTCTGAAAGGCAAGTGAAGGGTTGCCTTTCCCAAATTATCTTTCTGCCACCTATTCCCCCTAAAATGAAAGGTACAGTGGTTAATACAATGGCTTCAAGGTCATGTTAGATCACTTTTCCAAATAAGAGAAGAATTCTTTCCATGGGATTTTAATTAGGTCAAGTATAACTAATTCTTCCTTTGCTACTTATTCCATTTCCTTTCCTTTCTGTAATTACTGCCAGTGTAATGCTCCTCACACACACAAATGGAGCTGAAGAAAGCCATGAGATTATCCTTTATTTCTCCTTCATGCAAGAAAGGTGGGAATTGTCCACTGCATTCAGTCTTTTTAATTTGAGGAACGATAGTCCCAACAGCCTTAAACATGTGAGTGTCAGTATCATTATAAGGAATGTAGGGGTTCCTAATGTGATCGTAATACTGTGACACACAGTTCTCCCCTCCACCTGGTCTACAGAAAATGATTAGGTATCAGCACAAAGAAAATCAACTCATGTGCAGGTTGTCAATCAACAGACATGTATTAAGTGTACCAAGGGCTCGGTAGGGTGTTCAATGCATGGGAGTGGAGGCTGCAAAAAAGACTAAAGAGCTTATTTGGGTTTTGTGAGACAGACAATTAGCAGGTAAAAGAAATCAACAATATCCAGCCTGGTCCTAGAAGAGCAAAAGCACTGTGTGTGATAGTGGTGATGGGGGCTGGGGGGGAGACAACCAGAATGCTCTATATGAGAGGTGAGACTTGAGTTGACCTTGGAAGCACAAGTAGTATTTAGATCATTCACTCTTTTAAAGATTTCCTGAGTGCCTAATATGTTGTGGACATTGCATAAGTATTTTTATATGTGATATTTCATTATTTCTCACTTCAGTCCTGCAGGGCAGATGCTATCCTTACACCCACTTTATAGGTAAGAAAACTAAGGCTCAGAAACATTAAGCAAACTGCTCGAGGACACAGAACAATGGCAGGGCTGGATTTACAGACAGGTTTTTCTGATTCCAGACTCCAAGAAAAAAGGGAGAGAAGACCATATGATCCAGTAATTGTGCTACTGGGTATTTACCCAAAGAATGCAAAAAAAAAGAAAAACTAATTCAAAAGGATACATGCACCCCTGTGTTTACAGCAGCATTACTTACAATAGCCAAATTATGGTAGCAGCCCAAGTGTCCACTGATAGATGAATGGATAAAGAAGATGTGGTATCACATACCTGCACACACACACACACACACACCTACACACACACACACACAGGCACATACACACACACACAGAGGAGTATTATTCAGCCATAAAAAAGAATGAAATCTTGCTATTTGCAACAACGTGAATGTAGCTAGAAAGTGTAATGTTAAGCAAAATAAGTCAGAGAAAGACAAATACCATATATTTCACTCATGTGTGAAATTTAAGAAACAAAACAAATGAACAAAGGAAAAACAAAGAGACAAACCAAGAAATAGACTCTTAACTATAGAGAGCAAACTGGTGGTTACCAGAGGGGAGGTGGATGGGGGAATGGATGAAATAGGTGATGGGGATTACGGGATTCACTTATGATGAGCACTGAGTAATGTATAGACTTGCTGAATCACCATATTGTTCACCTGAAACTAATGTAATACTGTATATTAGCTATACTGGAATTAAAATAAAAAACTTAACAAAAATGAAAAGTAAATAGCAGGATACATGTTTAAAAGAAAAAGGGGGGAGAGAAGAATGGAACCCACTGAGAAGGGAAAGATCATACAGGTTGTCTAGATATGGAATAAAACTGTAACAGAACCTTTGCTCAAAGTGCCCACAAGCCAAGCTCTGTGGGAAGTGTATCTCCTCAGAGACCTCTTTTTTTTTTTAAAGCAAATTTCTATCTTTTTCTTCTTTTATTTATTCACTTGAGAGAGCGAGCGAGCAGGAGAGAGAGCATGAGCACTGGGGAGGGGCAGAGGGAGAGGGAGAAGCAGACTTCACACTGAGCAGGGAGCCCAACATGGGGCTCCCAGGACCCTGAGATCATGACCTGAGCTGAAGATAGACACTAAACTGACTGAGCCACCTGGGCACCCCTCCTCAGATACTTCTAAAACCACTTTGTTTTCATCATAGTATTTATCAGTACCTGCTATTTTCTTGCTTTGATTATTTGTTTTATTAATCTCCTCCTCCTTACAGAATGTGAACTCCAAAAAAGGAAGGCCATATCTGGCTTGATTACCATAGCATCTAGTATTCTGACTGGCACATAATAGGTGATCAACAAGTACATATGGAATGACAGACTGAATCTCATTTCCCAAGAGCCAAGGGAAGGAGGATGCTACATTGTAAACTCCAACAAAGCAGTCTGAGTGCCTGTCTTGTGCCCCCACAGTGTTATCAGTGTTGTCAGCATGTAGGATAGCACCCACAGCAAGTGGCAGCTACACAAGGACCTTAGAAAAAGTGAAGAAAGGAAAAGGGGGAGAGGGAGGGAGAGAGAAAGGGAAGGAGGGAGGGAGGGAAGAAAGAAGAAAGAGGAAGAGAAAGAGAAAAAGAAAGAGAGAAAGAAAGGGAGGGAGGGAGGGAGAAGAAGGAAGGAAGGGAAGAAGGAAGGAGGGAGGAAAGAAAGAATCAACTGGGACAGAAAGGCATTCACCAGTTTAGCAGAAAGCAGATTCAAGTTCAGCTAAATTATTATTCTTGCTTACTGACAGAAGAGCCACCTTGCTAGAGGACGAGCCAGGGAAAATTCGCTGCCTTGAATCCATTCTCAAAAAGACCCAAATGCCTGGCTGTTCCATATCCCTGATGATTCTTCTCTGAGCATATCACCCTGACCTGAGAGGAAAGAGAAAGTGTCCTCTGGACCCTGAAGATAGCACCACAAACTTGGGTTGTCTTTTCATTAATTTGCATTTTCCTAGGGAATATTTATTCATGTAGTTTCTATTTGGGCAATTATTGAAATTATGTCTAATTATATGATGATGGTAAATAATAATAACCTAGCTGCAACATGCTCTGTTTCTATTACGGGTAAGGATTTTGTGCAATTTACTAAGAAATATTCTAAGGTAGCAGTGCTGATTAGGAAGAATGGAAGGTGTCATTTAAAATATTTGGTTGAGTGATCACTATTCCTACCCAACTGCTATGCAGGAAAGGTCCTATATCTTTCTATATCTTTTTTTTTTAATCTAGCCCTAGGGCTGTACTCTTTGAATATTATGATCATGATTACTATTAATAATAGGTACTCTTAATTCAGCATTTACACTGTGCCAGATCCATTTTAAATCCAAATTAAAATTCAATGCAAACTTAAGTGCCTTCAGAGACAAGAAAGTATGGTAACTGACTGAAGCAGGCTGGGTGGAGAGACAATAGAGAGCAGTGTGGTCTGAGGTGAACTGCAGCTTTCAGGCTGGGTCTAACAAAGACAATACCACTCACCTACAGCTAAGTATTGCCATTTGGAGATGTGAGAACGGTGCTGCCAAATCTTCTGACTTTTCAGGAGAAGCCAGAAATATGGATTTGCATGTGAAATTCCCAGATTTTTTTAACTACTGTGTGTGCCAACAGTCTGTGCACTGCCTGTTTATAACCCTTTAATCCTTGGCATCCTCAATCAGAAGCTTCTGGAAAAGACTGGTCTTCAAACAGGGGCCATGTAGACTTTGTTGACTGCAGTGTGGGGGAAGGAAAGGAAACATTCCAATTAATGTGGAGCCATTGTGGAGGCTGTAAGAAGCCATTTCTCATTTTTATTTAAATTTCATGGAGGTAATTTCAGAGAACAATGAAACATCATCAGAAGTCTGGTCAGAGAGGAGAGGCAGGTGAAGGGGACAGCTAGAATTACTGGCAGCACGGATAAGGAGAGCCAGAAACAGACAAGCTAGAGTCATAAAGAAAACTGTCCTCCTCCTATGGTCTCCAATTTGAAGGCAAGGGGTATCACATGTCCCTGAGACTAGCTAACATCTCTGCATCTGCAGAGGTTTGCCAGGCTGCCCAAGTCAGAGCCCCCATGATCAGGAACGAAAAGGCTGATCCTGCTTTTATGTAACAGGGGGATGAGTCCCCATGCTTCTCCCATCTCAATTTAAGTGTCATCACTCACGGAAGTCTGGTCAAGTTCCAAACTTTTGATATTCCCTCCCCATACTTCCCTTTGGTCACATTCATTACACACAGGATTATCTGCTTATGTCTGATCCACTTTCCCTCATGGATATGAGAATGGGGGTTTTATCTGACTTGTTTACCACAATCTTCTCAGAACCCAGAGGGCTTGACACATAGTAGGGACTCAATAAATGATGACTTATAAATGAACCAGCAAATGAAAACCCTTTTGATTTTAGGCAGAGGTTACTTACTCACACAATACCTCACCTGTGAAACAGGGAAAATAATAGTACCTCTTAGAATTGCTGTCTTGTCTGCATCAGAACCCAAAGGAAATTTCTACACTGTGTGTTTCATTTGCTATGAACATCTCCACAACACGTATATGAAGTTGGCAGGGTTTTTTTTCCCCAACATTGCACTGAGGAAACCAGATTTACATAGGTTAAATGACTTGCCTAAGGTCACCCAGCTAGGAAGTGACACAATGGAAATTCTAAGTCTGTTTGAGTCTTTATCACCTTTTCCACAGGAATTTAGAGAGTGAGAAAGCCATTTTATCAAATTGATGGGAACCAAAGCAAGCTTCACAAAGGAGGTGCATTTATCCTGGGTCTTGAAGAATTTAAGAGAACCTGAAAGGCAAAGGAAACAGACACAGTATTCAAGGAGGAAGGAACAACTCAGCCAAAAGCAAAGAAATATCGCGTCAATTCAAGGACTGGTGAGTGGGTCATTTGAGATAAAGGGGAGTCCTGAGTAAGGCTGAAACCATATTGTGAAAACTTTGAATTGACTCATCCTCTCCACAATTATTTACTGAGTGCCTGCCATGTGTGAGACATTGGGCCAGGTGATGGGAGAGGGATAAAAGCACCTGGCTACCTGGCCCCATGGAGCTGACGGTCTAGCAGCCTGCTACGCTGACTCCATAGCATTGTGGCAAGGACCAAATGAAGAAGCAGGCAAAAAATTACTTTGAAAAGCTAAACTGTGTTATTTAAATTCTCTCCTCTGTTCTACTATGTCAGATAGATGCTTCATGGTGATTAAGAGAAAACCCTAGTTCAAACCGGCTTTCACAGAAAAAGTATTCATTGACTCAGATAATGAAAAAATAGAGAGTAATCTGGCCCCTGTCCCAGGGGTTTTTACCAAGTGAACAGAACAAAGTTGATCAGGACTCTGTTCAGCTTCCCTGTGTGTGGGGGCTTCATTCTCAAGACAGCCTGGTCACTCTCAACAGCTCCAGACCTTACACCTTCTCACCTTCACATCCCACTGAAATGAATCTCCTCTTCCCCTACAGCTGAACCCAAGTTCAATTCTCACTGGCCAGAAAGTGACTAAGTGCTCACCTTAGTGCCGATCGCTATACCCATAGGGATTGAATATACTAATTTTCTTAGCTAGTCAGAACCTCCTTTTTCCCCAACCAAACAAAACAAACAAATAAACAAAAACATAAGCTAAGAGTTAAAGAAGGTTCTTCAAAGAAAATTCTGTTAGACAGCACATGCAAAAGAATGAAACTGAACCACTATCTCACACCGTACACAAAAATCAACTTGACACAAGTTGAGTCTCAACATAGATCTTGGAGAAGATTTTCTGAATCAAATATCAAAGGCAAAAATAAACTGGCGTGACTACATTAAACTAAAAATCTTCTGTACAGCAAAGGAAGCCATCAACAAAATGAAAAGGCTACCTACTGAATGGGAGAAAATATTTGTAAATCATATATCTGATAAGGAGATAATATCCTAATATATAAAGAACACATACAACCAATTAGCAAAACACCCACAAACACTCCAATAGGCAGAAAATCTGAATAGACATTTTTCCAAAAAAGACATACATACAGATGGCCAACTAGTACATGAAAGGATGATCTACATCATTAATTATTGGGGAATACAAATCAAAACCACAGTGAGGTATCACCTCACACCTGTTATCAAAAAGACTAGAAATAAAAACTGTTGGTATGGATGTGGAGAAAAAAGAAAGCTTGTGCACTACTGGTGGGAATGTAAACTGGTACAGCCACTATGAAAAACAACACAGATGTTCCTCAAAATATGTAAAATAGAACATGATCCAGCAATTTAATGATCCAGCAATTCTACTTCTGGGTATTTATCCACACAAAACAAAAACACTAACGTGAAAAAGTATCTGCACCCTCATGTTTACTGCAACATTATTCACAATAGCCAAGATATGGAAACCTAAGTGTCCATTAATGGATGATTGGATAAAGAAATTGTGGTGTATATACATACAATGGAATATTACTTAGCCACAAAAAGGAATGAAATCTTGCCATTTGCAACAACATGGTGGATCTCAAAGGCATTATGCTAAGTAAAATAAGTCAGAGAAAGACAAATACCATATGATCTCTTTCATATGTGAAATAATTTTTTTAAATTTTTTTTAATAATTAAAAAACCAAGCTCATAGATACAAAGAACAGACTGGTGGTGGCCAAAGGCAAGGGGTGGGAAAAATAGATGAACTGTTTGTTTTCTTCTAGTTTAAATAAATTGAATTTACAAAGAGAAAAGTCTTGGGATAATTTTACCAGAAATCAAAGCATAGCACTCTACTTATTACCAACAGGAGGTTTGTGATCTTAAAAAATGTACACTATCAAAAATCATATTATAAATACAACGTCAGATTTGCAAAGCCAAAGTTGTATGTGTGTGTGTGGGGGGGAGGTATTTGGCAGAAATTTCACTAAATTTATTTATTTTGTCACTGTAAGCTATAAAACTGACCAGACATTGCTGAGCAAATCCTCAGCAGTACTTGAGATCAGACCCGAATCAATGAGCCTCGAGAGTGGTGGTTCTCAACCTTGGCTGCACAATAAATCACCAGGAAAGCTCTTAAAAATGCACATGCCCAAGGCTCACCCACATGATTCTGATTTAATTTATTCAGGGTGTGGTCTGCTCGTGGGTCTTTAATTAAAACAGTGGTTCTCAACTTTGGCCACTTAGAATCACTTAGAGAGTTTTTATTTTCTTTAAGATTTTATGTCTTTATTTAAGAGAAAAAGAGAGAGAGAACACACAAGTGGGGGGAGGAGGGGCAAGGGGAAAAGCAGGCTTCTTGCTGAGCAGGGAGCCCAATGCAGGGCTCAGGAACACAGTCCGAGCAGAAAGCAGACGCTTAACAGACTAAGCCACCCAGGCACTCCACTTGGAGAGTTTTTAAAAATCCCAAAGTCCAGGGTAAAAGCAGACCAATTCCACCAGAATTTATGGATGTGGGACTGAGGCAGCAGTACATTCTGAAGCTCCAGTGAGCAACAGTTAGTAGCTACTAAAAGGAACCTAAAGAACATGACCCCAGCAAGCAGACAATGGCTCCATGGAGCTGCTGGGTGTTCCTCTACAACATATGAGATGATTTTTCTTTTGATATCCATGCTCTGGTTCCCAATTTTGTTCCTATTATATGCAAGAGAGGTATGAGTTAGTTAGGCAAGCCATGTCCATTAATTTAATTGATGGCATCAGATCCATTTCTTACTATAAAAACTTGTGTGGAAGAAGAGCTAATTTTCATGACTCACCCATGAGATACCACAAGTCACCAGCATTGTCAATGAGCTGAGTTAAGGATTTGCATTAGGAGGTAATATTAAATGAGAGTTTGAGTTTCCTCTAGGCCCTGTTCTAGATATGACTTATTTAATCTTCAGAAACCCTGTGTTATCATCATCCCAATGTTACAGATGGGGAAACCAAGACACAGAGAGGTTCAGTGACTGGCCCAAGATCCCAAGGCTACCAAGTGGTTGAGCCAGGATTTGAATCTCCAAAGTCTATACACTTAACCTCTATATTGCAGAAAGCCCAGTTGGAAGTTAAAAGGAATGTTCAATGCATCTGACTCTATTGCCACCCTAGAGTGATCACATTCACAGCTTGAAGGAACTCTTGCCTGTGTTCTCATTAAAGACCATGCTGGTGGCCTCTGGAGTGGTGGCCTTTCAGATTAGGTCCACAGGGTTCCCTCTTTCATCCACTGGCTCAAATGATTTGATGAAGGTTAAAATATACTCCAAGAGGAAGAGGAGTAAGACAGAGGGAATGCATATTCACCACTCTTATGCCTCAGTGCCTTTACTCAAAACGAATGTTCTCTCTTCATCTCTTTGTCTAGTTAACAGCAACTTCACCTCTGTGACAGCTCAGGATTAGCATTCGCTCTGAGAAAGTTCCCCTCCTTCAAACCCATCTTACTCCCTGGTTTTCCTTCTCTCTCCTAAGAAGGGTAGAGCCAACAAGTCTCAGATTAAGCATTGAGATTCAGGCCAGAGGGCTGCAATTGTTTAGTAAAACCACCGGGATGAACAATTTTGGTTGTGGAAAGACGGTCCTTAGGGTCTGGAAGGATTAGGACACCCATGAAAAACCGAACATCTCTGTATAACAATGCGGGAGGAATCCAGAAGCTGCTGGGCAAGATGAGCAGTAAGAATGAGAGGAGATTCTTAGAGGTAAAGGATAATAGCATGGCTATTGGACAGGAAACTTGGAGAATGATGTTAGGGAAAGATAAGTCCTCTCATATTCTGGCAGGTCTGACAGAGGGACCTTACAATAGGATGTCCTCTTAAGCCCTGCTGTGCTATAATTGAACTTCGTTTATTACCTCTCCTCCTCTGCCCTCCCCCACAAAAATTTAAGTGAATGTTGACTTCATGCAGTTCTCTTGGTTGACTGGCATTTTGGAGGCAAGGGGAAGTAGCTCTGTTGCATATTTGGGCTGATGCAAAAAAGAGAGAAGAGCATAGCCACAGAAAGAAAAAGACAAATGTACTGAAAAGTGATGGAAATTAGAGCTGAAGATATGAACAGAAGCCATAAAATTTAGGAAAATCTTGGGGAAGACTAATCCAATAGCAGGAGATGCAGTTAGGGACATGAACCAATGTTATTTAATTCTCAAAAGACAAGCCAACCTCAGCTATTATTTTAGTGACACAAAGTTTCTCTTAATGATGGGTCTGCTAAAGGCACTAATCTCTCCTTTGCAAGTTGCCAACTTATACAAGAAGTTTGAACAAGCAACTTTTTAATAATCCTGGTTTGGCCATACTGAACCATTTTAAGCACTGCAAACACTTCACATTTTTATTCCCCTACAGATTTTTATATGTTTTTCCATCTGCCTGAAACATACATGCCCAACATCTTTGCCTATTTTAATTTCTCCTATTCTTCCAGATCTTAACCTCAGTTGTCACTTCCTCTGATTTTTTTTTTTTAAGATTTTATTTAATGGGGTGCCAGGGTGGCTCAGTCGGTTAAGCATCTGCCTTCAGCTCAGGTCATGATCTTGAGGTCCTGGGATCTGCTTCTCCCTCTCCCCCTGCTTGTGCGCGCTCTCTCTGCAAACAAGTGAATAAAATCTTTTTAAAAAATAAAATAAAATACCTTTAAAAAAAGATGTTATTTCTTTATTTTGACAGAGAAAGAGAGAGAGAGCACGTGAGTGATGGGGAGGAGCAGAGGGAGAAGCACGGGGAGCCCCATGCGGGGCCTGATCCCAGGATCCTGGGATCATGACCCAAGCCAAAGGCAGACTCTGCTTAACCGACTGAGCCACCTAGGTGCTCCTCCTCTGATGTATAGTAAGGATCCTTTAGACTGCCAGGAAGAAATAAAATTCACCTCAAAGTGGCTTAAACAACAGTGTATTTTACTATTGAATTCAATACCTCCCAGGTGCCACTGTGATCCTCTCAGTGCACTGGGTTCCTCATGCCAGTGGGCGAGGAGTCAAAGAATGAGGGACAGTGCCACTAAGGTTCCTTGATTCTGAGTACATGAAGCGCTAGGGGCGCAAATACAAAATGGGGGCAGGGAGAAGTCACTGAAGCATACTTGGTGCCCCCATGCCCCATGTTAATAGAAAATTGGCAGTTTCAGGAACCATGGTCCAATAAGGGCAAGGGCTCAGAGAAATCTAGCAGGGTAGTGGAGGGTGAAGATGAGGAGTATGAATTATGAGTTCACAACCAACAGCAATAGCAGGAATCATAGTTTTACAAATTCTCCTGTCTTGAGACTTATCAGAGAATTTAGCTGGCTACCAGCTTGAAGGGGACTCTGTGACTAATCAGACTTGTACATTTTCTCTCCAGGAAGAAGTAAGGACATCTTATTTCCGAAAGTGGAGGTCAAGAGTGGGCTCCTATTGATGCAAAGGGTGGACTACATTAGACACCATTTCACCTGATTCCTACCCACCCCTGCGATGTCATGAGAAGCAGGTGCCCTCAGACTGCACCTCAACTCATCCCTGCACCTGGACCACACATTTCTCATCTTCCCAAGGCTTTCCTGTTAGTGCCAAGCTGTTGGACACTGTGGGACTTGAGCTGGTGCTCTGGCATGCAAAACTCAGAAGTTTGAGGCAATCAACACACCACAGGCGAACCTTTGACTGATGGAAGATGAGCATTGGTGGAGAAAGCATCCCCCCCACACCAGCCCTCTAGAGGCACTGGCCTGACATGCAGTTTACAGGGCTTCTTAGGGGACAGTCATATTTCACGGCAGCCAACTTGATGATGTTTTCTCATACTGGCTCTTCCATCTCCCTGTCCCCTAAATATGTTCTCTGATATCGTACCACCCAACAAGGGCATATTAGCCCTTTGCCTTAGAATTCTGCTTTTATGAGCAAACCAAAGCTATCGCGCAGAACAAAAAGTATAGAGGTAGGAAGTTCTAGAGTTCAGATGGATATGTGCCCTTTTTATCTTTCTAGTCTTCCATTTTTGATGTGTTGGATTTCATCTTCACACTTAATCCTTTCATGGTTTAACAGGACTGCAGTAACTCCAAGTATCAGAACATCAAACAAAAATGTTTAAATTCTGAAAGAGGGGAGGAGGGCATTCCCCTTCCTTGCTAAGATAGGGATTAAGTCTCCTAGAAGCTCCTCAGAGTTCTGTGAGATAACTTCTCACATCTCATTGGCCAGAACTCCATCCCATTCCTATTCCTAACACCATGAGGAAGTGAATTTCTTAATCCAGTCATCACCTGGGATTGGAGAGGATCCATCCTCCCCCCAAATCACATTCCTGAACAAATCCAGAAAGGAACGAATAGCACCTGGCACAGCTGGTGACTATGTTAGACAATTAGCCAACCCAAGAGTCATTTTCAGCACTCCACCTCTGTCCATCTTCCATTATAAAGGCTAAACAGTCAAGATACTCATTTTCCAGTTTCCCTTACAGCTAGGGAGCCATGTAATCTATTTCCAGATATTTGTATGGAAGGGGAAGTCCTCTAAGGGACTTCTTCTAGGTCCTCCTTGATAAAAATACAATGACATGGGGGCGCCTGGGTGGCTCAGTGGGTTAAAGCCTCTGCCTTCAGCTCAGGTCATGATCTCAGGGTCCTGGAATCGAGCCCCGCATCGGGCTCTCTGCTCAGCAGGGAGCCTGCTTCCCCTCCTCTCTCTGCCTCTCTGCCTACTTGTGATCTCTCTCTCTGTCAAATAAATAAATAAATAAAATCTTAAAAAAAAAAAAAAACAATGACATGAAAAGAGCTCTCTCTCTCTCTCTCCCTCCCTCCATGGTTACCTTTCTGATTGATGTCTTTAGACTTGATCATGTGATGACATGATTCTTGGTTCTTTGGCAGCCATCTTGCAACCATGGGGCAATAAGTCAAAGTATGAAAAACTAATAAGCTGATAAAGGTGGGGTTCAATGATGAAAAGAACCTGGCTCCTTAATTACATCCTTGAACCACTGAATTAGTTCTGTGATTGCTATTCTCTAAATTTTTTAGTTATATCAGTTAATTATCTTTCTTGCTTAGCCATTATTATTTAAGTATTGTCTTACATGCAGCTAAAAGCCATTCTGACTGATAGAGCAACCAACAGTGTCAGCCATTTCTAGGAAGTATTCCTAGACCCTACAGACTATAGTAGCTATCCCATTCCCCTGACACTGCTATCACAGTTATTACTGCACTATGCTTTCCTTGTTCAGATGAACAGAGAGTTCTTTGAAGTACTTAAGGTATGTAAGCCAAAGCTGAGCCACAGCCATGGAGACTGGTACAGGATACTAGTGGGCTGGACCAAGTGATCCCCAAAGTCTCTTACAACTTGGAAATCTATTACCCCAATTCCTTTCATATAAATGCCCCTTTTCCATGTACAAAAGTATTTTTACTTACATTATGTCATAACAAATTGCCAGTTTGTGTTTCAAGATGGGGAAATACAACAGTGAGAGTTGTATAAATGTTCCTACTCTGTTTGTAATGTTGGGAATTTCCAATTTAAATTTCCACTTTGCAGATGATGTGGGGGTTATTTGTTATTCTGAACAGGCCTGTCCCCATTCTCCTTCAGCAGTATGGAGAATGGATATGGAAAAGAATGACTGTGTACAAACATTCCTTTCATTTTGAAATGATATTAATAAAGTAGTTCCTGTGGTTATGGCTAATAAGTCACTTGTTTCTTAAATTTTCTGTGTGCAGTAAAGGCACATGGAAAAATTCTCATCCATATGCTCTTCATGGAAGCTGAGAACCCAAAACCTCTTACACATTGTATAGTATTTATAGAGTTCCTTATCGTCTATAATTAACAGAGGAATTGTCTTTACAGATAAAAACAGAAAATGGAAGATTAAAAAATTGACCAAGGGCACCTGGGTGGCTCAGTTGGTTAAGTGTCTGCCTTTGGCTCAGGTCAAGATCCCAGGGTCCTGGGATTGAGCCCTGCATAGGGCTCTCTGCTCGGCGGAAAGTCTGCTTCTCCCTCTCCCCCTGCCTTTTGCTCTGCCTGCTTGTGCTCTCTCTCTGTCAAATAAATAAATAAAATCTTTTTAAAAAATTGACCAAATATCTATCTGCAAACAGAAATCTTTTATAAGTAGCAATGACACTTTAAATTTATAATACATCTTTTGTTCAGAAAACATTCCCAATATTTTGTCTTTCTTTAGTGCATGATTTCTTGTTGGTTGACCAGAGAGGAGAGAGAGAATGAAATCAGGTCTCCTCCAATTCTGTGCCACATACTTTATAGGTATTACCTAATTAAATATTTTTTCATTTAAAAAATACTTTTTAAAATTACATAAGTAATAAACACTCATTGCAAAATTCTTCAACAATTCAGAGGCATTAAAATTAAAAAGTGAAAATTCCTTTTCACCCCTTCGCCTCTCAATTTCACTTACATCCCTGGAGATAATCTCTATATCCTCGCATGTGTATCCATCCAGACTTTTTTCTGTGTATTTTCATAAATACACATATTCATACATGAATACATAGAAAAATATTTCATATATTCTAGGATACAGGGGTTTTTTGGTCAAATTAAAAATATCTGAAATAAGGATGCATCTTACAATTAAAGGAATTATACGCTGGCCAATTTCTTTCCTTTTTAGTGGCACATAAAATAATGGTGTATCTTGAAATAAGTGCATTTTAGACTAACAAAATACAGTAGATATAGCACTTACACAATTATATAGATGTATGGTTCTCTGAATTGCTATGGACAGATTTCAGTACACATGAGTCTGTGTGATCTGTCATTGTATAAATGTACTGCCTTTATTTAGCCATATCCCTTTTAGATGGATTTTCAGATTACTTCTACATCTTCCTGGTAGGAAACAGTGCTTCCATGACCACCTTTGTCCCTAGTCTTTGGGCCCAGTGTAAACAGTTGTGAAAGAGATTTCTATCTCCTAAGTTCTCATAGTTACCCTGCATGGTAGGAAGAACTTATTTGTTCAGGACTCAACTAGACTCATAGGTAAATCCTGGCTCCAGGGCTGCCACGTTGAACAACTCAGGGGTTTTCAAACTGTCATCTGGGAGAGGGATCAGCAAACTATTTCTGTAAAGAGCCAGATAGCCAACATTTTAGACTTTGTGGGCTATATCGTGTTGCAGTTACTCGATTCTGCCAAAGTAGCATGAAATCCATCACAGGTGATATATAATGAACACATCATTCTGTGTTCCAATAAAGCTTTATTTACAAAAAGAGATGTCAGGCTAGATTTGTCCCAAGGGTCACAGTTTACTGATCCCTGGTCTTAGTGAATGGTCCTTCCTGGAGTTGTGCAGTGCCCAACTTGAGTGGCCCTACATAGCAGCCCTGCCTGACCCCTTCCCCTCAAGGGATCGGACTCAGCATAAACGTTATACGGCCTTTCCAACCTTGAGTTTTTAACCTCTAATTGTGTAATGTAATCATAAAAGATTTTAAAAGTGTTTTTGAATGAAAGTAAACACCTGTGTGTATATGACTCAGTTTCCTCATAAAGAAAATAAATCTGTTATAGTGATTGTGCAAATAGATGGAATGCTACATGTAAAACATTTACAAGTGCTTAATGAATAGTATAGCTATTTTAGAACTTTTTTTTTTCTTTTACTAATCAGCAAATCATTCATCATTACTAATTCATAGAGGCAGGACACAAATCAGGTGACTCTGACTCCAAAACTTGTGTCTCTCCTACAGCACCTACAAGCTCAAAAGGAAGGATCTACTGCATAGAGAATCTAAAGCCAGAGAGCCTAAAAGGCTTTTATAAATTTCCACCAGGTCACCATTGGACATAGTGGCTCCGGATATCAGAGTATCCAGCAAATACACACAGTACCCACCAGAGGAGGAGGCTTCTGTAAGACCCAGGCTTCTGGGTCTTACAGAAGACATCCCCAAGCAGTGGATTTTCCTGTTATTTATGCTGATTCAATTTGATTGCAGTTCTATTACCTGGATGGAAATGCAGCCACAAAAGGGTTGATAAAGCTGTCACAGCAAGATGGAGATAGTAAGTCTCATTAATATTAAGAAAAGAACAAACCCATAAATAAGAGATTATCAAGTGAAATAAGAGAGTCTTTCCTCCAACTTCTAACAAATCTCGGGTGCAAAACCATGTAATTTCCCCAGGCGTACTCCCTACCAGCCAGATGTATAGAAAATGATTTGTGTAGGAGGGAAATTGATATGCAGAACAATGAGCTGGCTAAAGAATTCCAGCCGCAAGGCTTCCTCAGTCTTGCTGTTTATTTGAGAAGTCACCAAGTAGAATCACGCGGTCTGGACCATGCTGATTATGGAACATATTGGTCCTTGTAAAGAGCCTGGAGATGACAGCGAGGTGATGGGACTGTCCCCTTGAAGGTGAAGACAAAGCCAAGCCTGACCCACTGAATAACTAAGGGCCATGTTCCCAGGGGGCGAAGAGCAGGTGCTGCCCCCGTGGTGGCACTACCCTGCCTCCCAGTCACATGCCCCCTGCCCACTCTGCCCACTGAGGGACCAGCCTCCTGCCTCCCTCTCACTCTGTGGCTAGTCATCCAGACAGAGAAGGTCACCGGCATTCCCTTACAGGTGGCTACACCCAAAGCCACATGCAGGTTGAGGTTAAATACGAAATGAAAGTTTTATTAAGTTGCTGAAACCTGATTCACTAAGAACCACTTGCAGACAGGGACTGGTTGGGTCTATATCTTCAGGGGTCCCCCAGATGAACGGCTGGTGTGTGTATAGGGAGTCTAGAGAGGCTTATTGGTTGAAATTGAGTAAAGCCACCAACAAAATATTCCTAATGGACGAGAGAGAGAGAGAGAGAGAGAGGAAGGAGAGAGGATAGGCACAGGAGTGAGGAGGAGGAGGGCAGAGAAAGTAGCAAAGATGCCTGAATGTGTGTTGAGCAGATGAGGTGGAGGAGGGGCAGAGACAGAGAAGGGAAGAGACAGGAAGCAGGCAGAGACAAGAGGACAGAGGGGAGGCAGAGGTGAGTGGGATGTGAACTGGGCAGATGGGGCAAAGACAGGGACAGAGAGAAGCAGCAGGTGGGGGCGGGGGGCAGAGGGCCAGCAGCAAGGTGAGCAAACAAAGACACACAGTGCAGGTGCACTGAAAGAGAGATGGACACAGAGACGGTTGGACCCCACACAGGGAAACAGGGACTCAGAGACAGATAGAATATAGCCGAGGCCTGAGAAAAAACTGTGTGGGGTGAGGGTTTGGAGGGGCAAAAGATTCTCCAAGTCTCCCAAGCGAATCCACATTCTTCTCAGTTTGGTGTTCTTTCTACTAAACTAATTCCCCAATAGAGAAACGACATAAGAAAAAATGTCTTTCTAGAAGAAATGTGTCCTGAAATTCTGGGAGCCCATTACTCAGGTGGTGGGAACTGTCCTTCATCTCCAGGCTGTCTGCCAATTCTTCCATGGATCTAGAGACCTGGGCTTGCATCTCAGCCTCAGAGAGCATGGATGGGGGCTGACCCTTCTGGGCTCCAGGCTCCTCGAGGTGGTTAGTTGTGACCCGGAGTGCACTCCATCTACCCTCCCAGAGTTTTAAAAAAGATCAGCTCAAATAACACAACGAAAGCCTTCCGAGAAGTACACTGCCCTCTAAGAACATCCAGTGATGAAGGTGAGAACTTAGTTTGTTTGGGTTGACTCCTATTTTAATTCTCATCCCCCCTCCCTCTCTCTCTCCCCCTCTCCTACCACCTTCTCCCCTCCATCCCTACAACGTCCCTTCTCTTTCCCACCCCCACCACACTTTCACATCTGATTTTATTCCAAAGAGACCTTGATTTCAGCCCTCAGGTCATGAAATATTCAATTCACTTGGACACTTTTTAATTAATCTGGGGTTTGATTCAGGCCATTGCGCCTTGACTCCTGCCTCAATAACCCTTTCCTGAATTCAATTAGCCAGCTTTGAGCACTGCCCTGGAGACGGAGACAAGACAAGAGTCCCTGCTCTCTGGGAATAGGTTTGCTGAGGCATCTGCAAACATTCTCTTTGCCATCCCTCCATGTGTGCCTGGAAGAGGTAGGAAGCATGATAAGATCTGTCCTATAGGAAAGTCAGAGGTGGCTTCTGAAGGATGAGAGAAGAAAAATGCAAACCAATGCAACCAAAGCAACCGATAGCTCAGGCAGCAAATATCCAGATGACTAACAGGCTGGCTGGATCAGGGATACAGATGTTCCATCAGAATTCCAAAGTTGTCCTCACCTGACTCTTTTCAGCAAACCCACCTCCTGTATGGACTCAATTATCACACGATTCATTTGCACTTGTTGACATTTTGCTCCGTTAAAAAAAAAAGGGGGGCTTTTCATTGCTATTATTATATTGTGCTAGTAAGTTTTGTCTCACAGGTTGAATCCTAAATAAAATTAAACACATCGATGCACATAAGACTTTCAGCAGAATGCCAGGCACATGTTAAGTGCTTGACAAAGAACGCGTATTTTGATTGATTATTGTCATAATCATTATCGCCACATTTATGTTGGGGACAGACCTGGTTTTTGGTTCTGCCTGCAATGGGTCACATAATATTCAGCACTCGGGTCGTTCCTAATAAGGTTTGCCAAGAAGCCGTGGACTGTTTTTGACATTAAGTGAGTACAAGATTCCCAAATAGCTGTGTGCACCACAGGACTCTTCCTCTTTCCTGAACTTCAATTCAGTCACGCAACAAATATTTACTAGGCACCTACTAAATGTCAAGCAGTCCTAGGAGGCAGGACAGAAAGTGTTCTTTCCCTCAAAAAGGTGAAGCCACAGCACTTCACACGCATGACAATGACAAGGGCAGCTCTTCACAGAGCATGTGGTACAGCCAGACACCGTTCTCAGAGCCCTACTGCCTTCCCACACTTCATCTTTATATCCGGTTTGTGGGGAAGGGACTACTGCAACTCCCATGTTATAGTTTATGTGGCTAGAGACTAAGTTCCAGAGAAGTAGATTGGTCTGTCCAACGCCCACAGCAATGAGCAGCCAAGCTGGGATTTAAACACAGGCAATTTGGCTCCAGAGTCCACACAACCAACCACCAAGCAATGCTGTGTCATCTGGTACATGTTGCTTCTTTCTTTTAGCTATTTTTTTTTTCATTTCTTTCTTTTTTTTTAAGGATCTTATTTATTTTCAGAGAGAGAAAGAGAGAGAGAGCATGAACATGAGCAGGTCAGAGAGAGAGAGAGAGAGAATCCCAAGCAGACTCACCTCTGAGCACAGAGCCCGACCTGGCTCGATCTCACAATGTGAGATCAGGACCTGAGCCGAAATCAAAAGTGGACCCTCAACCAACTGAGTCACCCAAGCCTCCCTCATCTGTTTCTATAAGTAGATGAGAATATATTTAAACCCTACAGACAGAGAAAGCCGATTAGCGGTTGCCAGAGGCTAGGGAGAGGGGGAGTGAGGAGTGACTGCTAATGGGTATGGAGTTTCCATTTGGGATGACACAAAAGTTCTGGAACACAACACTGTGACTTAGCACCACTGAGTTATACACTTTAAAATGGGAGATTTTATGTTCGGGAAATTTTACCCTTCCCCTCCCCCCAAAATTGTTGTAATCCTTAAGTGCAGGGTTGTTTTACCTCCTACAATACCTGGAATTTAAAAGTTCATTAATTAACCAATTGCCAGTGGTCCTAGAAATGGGTCTTGCTTTGTTTTTCTCATCATCACTCTTGTAGTTACTAAAAACAGAGCCCTTTTAGGAGCACAAAGGTTCCCACCCATCTGTGAACAACTGGAGCTGACAGGGCCGGTTCTGAGGGGTGGGCCAGGGGTTTGGCATCAGGGGCTGGA
>CM052890.1:20202781-20217938 GCA_028534135.1 Potos flavus
GCCAGGGAAGAGTACTCGATTCCAGCCATTATCAAACCTTCCTCTCACTCTCCAGGACTAGGGAAGGACCTCAAAGTTAGAAAGAGCAGAATATTCTGGGAACCACTTTGCTTTCTGAAATCACAGCTCCACTGTGATGGGTTCTGCTTGGCCATTGGAGCCCCAAAGGATACGAAAGCCCAGTGTCTAAAAACACTTTGACCACTCACTCTGAGATCTTGACACCCCAAAGTTTGGGAGGGAGCTAGTCTCACATCCCAATGTCTCACAGAACCTGCCCACCTTCCTAGACTTGGGATTCACTCTACTCCTCTCTCTGTCCTTCTTACTTCTGCCCCATCACCAGCAGGAACTTGCCCCCCTCCATCCTTAACATCCCCCCTCCATCCTCAACATCCTCCATCCTCAACCCTCCACAGGTCTTTTGTTTAGGACCCGTCTAGTATTCTCTCCCACAATAAACTCCCAAAAAAAGTCCAGGAAAGGGGCTCACCTCCCAGGCAAAGACATAAAACCCTTCTTGGAAAACCCCTTATTTCCTCTACTCTAAGATGTACATCTTTTCCTGCCTTATAACATCTCTGATATTATGAGGCATCTCATTATTGATGGTATCTTACCATAACTTTTGGTCAAAGGACTCAAGACATAGGTATCATTTCCTGTGCATGTCCAAATCTGGTTGATACTCCAGGTGGTGTGACTGAACACCTATAACTCCTTGACCTTTTAGTCAACAAACCATTGAGGATCACTTAAGCGAGGAATATGAGTGTTGGCTGTTATCTGAAAACCTTTCACTGCAATATCCTGATAAGATCAAGAAAACATCAATATCAAAATTTGTAGAGTTTTCTTAAAGAGACTCCCATGGGAGGACTCTTCCAGGAAATGCCACATCACCAATACTGAACAGCACCAAAGGTTCACACTGGTTGGAAAAAACAAACATAGGTGACCACAGACATCTCTAAGTTGAAAAGTGATTCAGAGGCATTACACGTTGAATGTGACGAGGTCTTAGGACCACTCTCAATAATTTTTTGCTTACATTTTCTTTTTTGTATGTTCATAGGAGTGATCCATGTGGAAATCTATGTCTCAAAGGGACTAGCAAGCTCCTTTCAGGAGTATGAAATTAAAATTCTAAATGATAAGCATGTATCATAGGTTAATTGGTAATGTGTTTTGTTTTTTCTTAGTGAAATACCAAATAGTGGTGCATCTTACAATCACTAGCTTCTTAAATTCCAGGAGAAGTACAAAGATAAGGAATAGAAAGATAAGGAGAACAAAATACAAATGAAGACTTTAGTAGATGATCCAGCCACACAATGCCCAGCCAAGACCCTTGCTAGCTGAGAGAGAGCAGCTAAAGGCTGGAAAATGAGATGTTACAGAAGGAGGAATTCCAACCTTTGCCCATGGTCTGCAATTTCCAGATCTGGGCCCTGAGCCCCTGCCTAAACTCCCCCACATATTGCCAAATGAAGAGTGAAAAGACAGAGCCTTGAGCTCCAGCACGGCAAGTCCTTGGCAGGGACACGGTGGAGGAAGGACCTCAGAGACCCTGGCTAGATGTGAAGTGGATTAGCTCTGAACTTCATTTAATGGCTCATATCTTCCCTGATCACTCTCCATTTGGAACAAGATGCTGCTGTTAGAAACCTGGAGAATCGGCTCTGCCTGGTGTCTTGAAACACATCTCCCCATCTCTGCCTTTCTCCCAAGTCTGGTTAAGCAGAAAAGGCGCAGACTTTGGAGAGGACCCACACAGACCTGCTTATCCATCCCAGCTTCCACATGTATGAGTCATGTGTTGTGAGCAACCTGCATAATGTCACTGGTGCTAGGTTTCTCCCTCACCTCCCTCCCTCCCTCCTCCCTTCCTTCCTTCCCTCCTTTTCTCCTCCCTTCCTTTGTCCTAAGTACTTCACAAAATTATCTCATTTAATCCTCAGAACAACCTGTGAAGCAGATCCTGTTTTCATCATTCTCATTTACAGACTGGAAAACTGAGGCACAGGGTGTAAGCAACTCACCTGTGTTCACATAGTAAGAAGCTGAGCAAGGAAGGATTCAGGTAGCCTGGCCCCAGAGTCTGTGTACTTCCCTCCTATGTTTGGCTACATAGTTACTATCATCAGCCAAAAGTAATAACCATCTCTGGGTCTTGTGATGCTTAAATAATAGAAGTAAAGTCCCTGGCAAATAGTAAGGCTTTAATAAATGACAGTCATCAACTTCATTCTCCAGGTTGCCAGTCTTTTAATTCACATAGAGAATAATAATACATTCTACTTGTATTGTTTTACAAGTCTAGAAAAAGGCTTCACCTAAATTATCCTCCTTGGTTCTTAGAAGAGTCCTATGATGCACTGTTTTTCTTATAATAATGTTAGCCTATGGTACTTTATATGTCCCAGGCATTATTCTGTGTGCCTTATGTATGCATTTAATCCTAAACTCACTGGGTCCTACGCTCAGTGAGGTGAGTATTATTATTATCTCCATATTACTGGCCCAGAGAGGTTAAGTATTATGCCCAGGGTCACACAGCTAGTAAGTAGTGGTGCTGGGATGAAACTCAGAGAGTCTGGTTTCAGACTCTAAGCTCTGACCCTCTATTCTGGGGGATCTGTGTAGGAGGCAATGCCGGCTCACAAACCCTGTGATGAGTAACAGAGTCAGTAAGTGACAGTGCCAGAACTCAAACCCAGGCCTGTTTGCTACCAGTGTCCCTGGTAGGTGATTTCTCTGACTCTGTTGTCTTGTACATCCAAGTGGCCTAATGGAAACTGCCTCGAGTTGAGGGTTAGAAGATATAGCCTCTGGTCCTACCAATAAAATAACTGGTCAACAGCAGGGTGAACTTGAACAAATCACTTTGCCTACAACCTTCATCTAAAAATTAGGGAGCCATGCTCACTTGACCTTTAATATCCTCTAATTCTAGGCAACTATTTTCCAGGACTGAATTTCAATTCTGTTTAAAGGAAAGAAATGTAGCATGTTTCTTATAGCTCAATGTCAACTGCACTCCCACCCCTGAGGAAAACTCTGGAAAATGCTTCTTTTTACCTGATAAAATCCTACATGTGTTATGAAGTACAGCTCAAATGCACAGCAGCCAGAAACACAGCCACTTCTCTGGAGGCCTCTCAAGCTTCTAGTCCCTTTCCCTCTCCCTTACTGGTAAGAACTGTTCACACGCTGCTCTGTGGTCCTTAGTTTGTGCCTCTAGAATAACAATTCCTATATTCACTGACAGCAGCAGCGTGTGTGTGTGTGCATGTATATGTGTGTGCATGTCCCAGTAGCTCCTTAAGGGCACAGGCTATACTCCATTAATTTTCCTATGCTTGGAAAATTATGTTACATTGACCATATATGTAAGTATATGGTCAAATATACATTGACCATATATGTAAGTAAATGGTCAAACACTTGACCATTTTTGACCTACACAAATGGCAATTTAATATGGTGCAACCCAATAGATGCTCATTAAATATAAGCATAGTTATTATTGTAACATATATACATATATGTTACATTGACCATATACATACATTACATTGAAACATATATATGTTACATCAACCATATATGAAAGTAAATGGTCAAATACTTGACCATTTTTGACCTACACAAATGGCAATTTAATATGGTGCAACCCAACAGATGCTCATTAAATATAAGCATAGTTACTATTGTACAACAGATGCATTCCTGAAAAACCTCATGTTCTACAAGAGGGGTCAGTAAGCTTCTTCTGTAAAGAGCCATGTAGTAAATACTTTAGACTTTGTGTCCTATACAGTCTCTATCCCAAGTATTCAACTTTGTCACTGTTGTATCAAACAATCTGTCAATGAATGAGTATGGTAGTGTTCCAGTAAAACCCCATTTACAAAAACAGCTGGACTCATGAAAAAACAGAAAATTTTAACAGCCCTATAACAAATAAAGAAATTGAATTAGTAATTAAAAAAATGTTCTTAAAACTTCCCACAAAGAAAAGGTCAGGACCAGATAGCTACACTGGTCAATTCTACCAAACATTTAAAGAAGAATGAATACCATTTATTTCTTCACAAACACTTCCAGAAAATAAAGGAGGAATGAACACTTGCCAACTCCTTCTGTTAGGTCAGTATTACCCTAATACAAAAACCAAGCAAGGATATCACAAGAAAAAAAATCTACAGACCATTATCTCTTAAGAATACAGATGCAAAAGTCCTCAAAAATTACTAGCAAATTGAATCCATCAACATATTAAAATGATTATATACCATGAGCAAGTAGGCTATATGCCAGGATTGCAAGCCTGGTTTAATATCTGGAAATCAAGTATTAGACTCCACTATATAAACAGAACAATGCACAAAAAACATATGAACAGTTGAACAGACACACAAAAAAGCATCTGACAGAATTCAACACCCCTTTCTGATAAATTTTAAAAACTCGGAATGGTTCAAGCTGATAAAGGGTGTCCACCAAAAAAAAAAAAAAATCACCACTAAGGTCCTACTTAAAAGTGAAAAGACTGAAATCTTTTCCCCCTAAGATCAGGAACAAGACAAGGAGGTTCAGTCTCACCTCTTCTATTTAACACTGCACTGGAGGCTCCAGCCAGGGAAATTAGGCAAGAAATGTGAAATAAAAAGCGTCAACATTGGAAAGGAAGAAGTAAAATTATGTCTATTTGCATGATCTTGTATATAAAAAAACTTGCATATAAGAAATTCAGGAAAGGAGCCACTAAAAAATATTTCTTGTATATAAGAAATACATGAAAAAACTATTAACATGGATAAATGAGTTCAGCAAAGTTGCAGGACATGAGATTAATATACGAAAATCTATTCTATTTCAATATACTAGCAACAAACAATCCAAAAATGAAATTCACGAAACAATTCCATATACAATATCATCAATATATTACTTAGGAATAAATTTAACAAAGGAAGCACAAAACTATAAACGACTGTTGAAAGAAATGAGAAGAACTAAATAGGCAGAAAGATATCCCACGTTCCTGGATCCAAAGATCTAATATCATTAAAATGGCAACACATTCCCAATTGGTCTACTTATATAATCAGTTCAAACCTTATCTACTTATATAATCCTGATCTACTTATATAATCAGTTCCATCCTTTTTATAAATGGGATTGATAGTATGGACAGTGTGGAATGCCAAAAGATAGATAAGTAGAGATGAAGAGAAGAGAAGGAAAGTCCTGGCTGGACTGAAAAAGAAGCTACTTTCATAATCACACACAGAGCAAAAGACAATAAGCAATTTAAGAACTAGAAATTAATATTCATAATCATTACATATAATCTTTTGCTACCTGAACAATACATTGTCTACAATTCTCATTCCACAATTTGGATTCATTTTTCTCAACTTTGTCATATTCATAAAATTCAGAGTTAACTTTTGGGGAATACGATCTGAGATAGCTGTCATAACTGAATGGACCCTCCTTGATAATTACAGTCACTATGCTGTTGCTAAAGTGCAAGATAGACCTATTTTTTAGTAGTACCAGGCACTATCTTTCGTTCATTTCTATCCAGGAATGTTAAACAGTACCCAAGTAGGGGCAGCAGGCACATTGGTAATGAGTAGGATCACCATCTATGTGATTCTCTTGGTGCCAAAGAAGTTATCTAGCTGGAAGGAACTGTGCATTTCATCTCACTCATTCAGCTTGTATTGAATGCTTGCCATAATGCCACCACACACAGCGCTAGGTGCTAGGAGATAGCAGAGCCCCGACTCTCGCTCCAGCCCTGAAACTTGTAAACTGTTTATCATCTAAGATCATCTAATTCTGTCGTTCTCAACCAACCGTGATTTTATGGCTGAGGGATATCTGGCAATGTCTAGGGACACTGTTGGTCACAGTCAGGGAAATACTATTGGCATCTACTGAGTCGAGGCCAGGGATGCTTCTAAACATTCTACGATGCACAGAACAGCTTCCGCAACAATAATTATCCAGCCAATAATGTCAATAGTATACCAATTGGGACACTTGATCTAACTTCATCTCCCCATTTTTCAGAAGGAGAAACTGGGGTCAATGTCAGTGATACACCCAAGACCATCAGTTCTTCAGCATAGTCTAGATGTCCTGGTTCCATTCCGCATGCAAAAGATTTTCAGTTTCCCTTTTTTGAAGTAAAATTGAGGACTAATTTTTCCATGTTCATTTCTTCCTCAAAGCAATGAGTTCTGCAGTGGCATCCTGGTGGAAAGCCGCTTTAGACAGCAATGGAAAAGCATTCACCTTTGATCTGCATGTTGCACTACAAGAAATGGATTCTAGACTTGAGTGACAGAGGTGCCTTGGCATGGTTGGATATGGCTTTTAGATTTTATTTGAAAGGAAGGATGCTGTGAAGAAAATCATGGACTCGAAAGTTCCATTTATTCTTTCCTTTCCTTGTTTATTCGCAGATTCAACAAAAGCATACTGACCTCCTACTGTGTGCCAACAACCAGGCTAGAAACCTAAGGCATGAAGATGAACAATAAATATGTGTTCTCTCCTCTCAACAGCTTTTGGTAAACAGGAGACACACTCATAAGCAAGGCATTACAACATGTTGAGAGAGAAGCACAGGATGAAATAGGGATGTGCCAGTCAGAGCTACTGGCTGCAAGCAACAGAAACCAATTTTGGCTTATTTAAGTAGAAAAGAAATTTACTGGACATATCCCAGGGACCTCACAGCAGCACCAGAGAGCCTGAAGAACAAGGCTCAGAAAAAGGACAGGAAAGGGGAGGCTTGGCTGCAGCTAGTACCCCAGTCTCAAAACTACATGGTGAAGACTCTGCAACCATGCTCAGGGACCACTGGCCACCTCAACTGAACAGCACTACCCCAGCGCTAGACACCGTAAGTTGCACTGGACTCCTCTTGACCCACACCCCTGGAGCCAGCATATGGCTACCACAGCTATGCCAGGATGGCTTCTCCACTCTCCTAGCTTCTTTATCTTGCCAGATCCCAAAGCAAAGTCTTTGGATTCAATTATTTTAGATCACTCACCCTCACTCTAGCTGCAAGGCATGCTGGGAAAATGAGTGTCTCACCTGTTGAGTTTCTACAGTTAGAGACACACTTTGTCTCCCACCACTAAAACTCTTATGGTAAGCGGAAGTCCTCTTTCCAGGTTCTGCTCAAAAGTCTCCTTCGCAGTGAGACCACGCTATTTAAAACTCTAAAACCTAAAAAAAATAAAAAAATAAAAAATAAAAATAAAACTCTAAAACCTCCCTTCTCTAGCACTTGCCATCACCCTTCCATGCTGTATTTTCCCCCGTGGTTCTTACCACCATCTCACACACTATATGTATACCTATGTATATGCTCATCTATCTCTCCCTACTCAAATGTAAGTTCCAGAAGGAAGGATGTGTGTCTGGTTTATTCACTGCTGTGTCCTCAATGCCAAGAACAGTGCCTGGAACACAGTAGGCTCTCAAAATATATTTTTGAACAAATAAGTGAATGAATGAATGAATGAATTCTCCAAACACAGGGAGATCAAAGATCCTGAGAATCCAAACTTTCGACAAATTCTCACTATAAAAAGTCTATGGGAAAGACACATAACATAACCTAGCCTGGAAATAAATCAGAGAAAGCTCCCTAAAGGAACTGATACTTGAGCTGAGTCTTCAGAAAAGGCAATGGAGACAAATCAAAATTAGGAAAGAAAGATTTAAGCAGTTAGGTGGGATTCCACAAATGTGTTGTTTTACGGTTTCACATGATCCTGGGATGCTCCGTAGCCAAGCTCCCTGCATCTTTTCTGTATGGAAGAGGCCCTCGTTTGGACCAGTGCAGCATCAGGCTTGACCACGAAAAGCCAAGATGAGAACGTGGAGGTGGAAGACATCAGACCAAAAGCATCCAAGAGTGAGTCCTTTATAGAATAGAGTGGTAGATTCTAAGGAACACCTGGAGCCTTGAACAAAAAGGTATTACTCTGAACATTATTCCAGAGAAAGGCAATCAGAGCAGTAAGAAAATAAATAATGATCAAACCTAAAAGGCAAATGAGTTTTTCTCCGGTTTAAAGGTGCTCATGTTATTACCTGGATAGCTTTTTGTTTAAGTGATCATGCTGCCGCAGAACTTTTTGTAATTCATCAAAATTCATAGACTGAGAAGGCCAGGAAAAAAAGAGTAGGTGGCAGGGTTATTACTTGAAGTTCAATTCAATAAATATAATTTATCTTTCTATAGAGTCCTTTATACGAAATACTGCCAGCGGCTTTACGGTCCAACAAGACCGAGTCTGAATGACTTAAGTTATTTGCTTACAGACCGAATGGACTTTTATGAACATGTTGACTTCCCCCTGCACTAAATGAAGTGATGTACAGCTATTCTCAACATAATTTCTGTCACCACCATTATCTTTTCTCGCTTCAGCTCGTTCCCAGAGCGTCAGGATGACATTAAGTGATAATTGCCGCAGTATTCCCCCTGCACAGGAACCGCTCTTGCTTCTTTCAGTTGATCCCTTCAGAAGGGCCCTTCGCAAGATGTTGGGGATAATGTAAGAGAAAAAAAGGGAGCTGAGAAGGACGAGATCCTAATGATCATGCAGAGGATCAACCCCTCTGTCAAATACAGCCGACTCAATCACGACCATAAGACAGTTTCCTAGATCCTGGAGATGCAAATAGGACCCAAATACGATCTTGTAACCTTGTGCCTCACCTCATCTCCTTATGACATTCAAATAAGTAGTAATCAAAAGGCAATTTACATCTCTGCTGCAGTGTTTACTAACAATGCCAAGGAAAAAGACCGCTGTTGTACACAGCAAAACTCTAAACTCCTCTCCCCAGCCTGTCTCTGTTCTCTTCATTCCATGCTCCGTAAGACTCGCTCATAAATCAAGCCCTGGCAGTCTTTCTGCTTTTTCTCTTCTCCCTATTCGGTGTCAGCTCTCTGGCTTCTTCCAGTTTGCCTTTTCTACCATCACCCAGATACAGTGTAAGAAAAGAAAGTAGTAAGCAAGGTGGGCCTGGGGCAGAAACAGACTGCAAAGATTTATAACTTAATATATTTTCTTTTATAATCTGTCATAGATTCTCCCTTCAAGGAGTGCTCATTCTCTGAGCACGGCTGTGTTTTAGTTAAACCAAGGGTATAAAATATTATGTTATCACCTGTTTGTTTATAAATAAGCCTTAGCATTAGTCAAAAAAAAAGAAATAATTTAACAGTGAACAAAGATTTAATGACCTCGAATGTGATCCAGGAATAGCTCCTTTATGAGAGTGAAGAAAATAGACCTGCTTTTTTCCTAATTCCCTTAACCAATGGCCAGTTCTTTAAAATCAACCTAGGAGTCAAGCCAACAGTTTTTAAGATACACATAACAAAACTTATCATTTTTCAGTGTACAGTTAAACGGCATTAAGGACATTATTGTTGTACAACCATCACCACCATACATCTCCACAATTTTCCCATCTTCCCAAACTGAAACTGTCTTCATGAAACAGTTCCTCGCTCTCTCCTCCTTCTGGCCCCCGGTAAGCACCATGCTACTTTCTGTTTCTATTATCTAGATTACTCTGGGCATTTCATAAATGGAATCAGATAGTATTTGCTCTTTTGTAGCTGACTTATTTCACTTTGTATAATGTCCTCAAGGTTCATCCATGTGGTACCATGTGTCAGCATTTCCTTCCTTTTTAAGACTATATAATCTTCCAATGCAGGTGTATGCTACCTTTGTTTACCCATTCATCCCCTGATGGACACGCGGGGCGCTTCCACCTTTTGGCTATTGAGAATAATGCTGCTATGAACATGGGGGTATTCAATCCGCCATTTTGTTTGTTTGTTTTCAAACTTCTTCTTTTTCTTTTTTTTTTTAAGATTTTATTTATTTATTTATTTAGAGAGCGTACCAACACAGGGAGGGGCAGAGAGAGAGAGAGAAAGAGAATCCCAAGCAGGCTCCCCACTGTGCACAGCGCCCGACATGGGGCTCAATCCCATGACCCCAAGACCATAATCTGAGCCAAAATCAAGAGTCAAATAGTTAACCCACTGAGCCACCCAGGCGTCCCTCCAAACTTCAAACTTATTAAGAGACTATGGGTATCCACCAAAGGAGAAAGAGACAAACAAAATGTGGCATATCCCTGCAATGGAACCCCACTCAAGGAATGAAATACTGACAGGTGTCATAACATGGATGAATCCAGAAAGCACTATGCTAAGCGAAAGAAACCGTCACAAAAAGGTCACATATGATTTCAGCTCTTTGAAATATCCCAAATAGGTAATCCACAGAGACAGAAAGTAGATGACCGGCTGGCAGGGAGTGGGGGGAGGAGGCATGGGGAAAAACTGCTTAAGGAGCACAGGGTTTCTTGTCGAAAATGTTCTGGAGCTAGTTAGAGGTGATGGTCGCACAACCCTGTGAATGTACTAAATGCCACTGAATTATTCACTTTATTTTTTCATTAATTACCTTTCGTTCCAGTACAGTGAACATGCAGCCCTCTATTAGTTCCAGGTGTACAACACAGCATTTCAACAGTTCGTACATCACTCGGTGCTGCCCACGGTAAGTGTCCTCTTAATCCCCTTCGGCTGTTTCACCCATCCTCCCAGGCCCATTTTGCTGCTGCCATATTGTACTAAGACTGCACAGTCCAGTGTGGGAGCCGCTAGCACATGGGGCTGCTGAGCGCTCCACATGGGGTTCGTCTAAGCCGAGACATGCCGTCAGTGTAAAATACACACTGGAGTTCAATGCCGTAGTACGACAAACCGATGCAAAGTATCTCATTAATACTTTCATATTGATTACATGTTCAAACGGTAATATTGTGAATATACCAAGTTAAAGAAAACATATTAGTATAATAAATTTCATCCATTTTATTATACTGTTTTCAGGTGGTACTAGAAAATTTTAAATTACATATGTGGCTCAAATTGTATTTCTCCGGGACAGGGTCAGGTAAAGATCCAAGCCAGTCTTGGGGTAGAAGGAAGGGAATGGCCAGAAGTTCTCTGAATTCTAGGAGTCCCTCTTGTCCTTAGTGGGCAGGTCAGACTGAGCACAGATTTAAACTAGAGTCACTGCAGAGGATCAAGGAGAGAAGGGCTGGTGGATGAATGGAGGACAGAGGAGTGTCACCCTGGCAGAGAAGTGGAGTTCCCAGAACCAAGAGGGTACAGCAAGGCAGACTCTAAGTGCTGGAGACCTGTGCTCTTCCCCCTTGCAGTGCCCCCAAAGGACGCACCCCTCGGATGGGGTGACACTTGAATCCTAGGGGTGATGACCAAGAACATGACTTCAAAGGCTATGGGGAGGTCCTTATCTAAGCCACAGCTCCATTGAGCCACTGTGGGAAGCACTTCTCAAAACAGAAGCCGAGGACCACACCCCAGCTGGCACCAATGGAAGCTCTAGGATTTGATACAGTCTAACTATGGGGTGGGCTGGGGGGTGGGGAGAGCCCAATGATGCCCAGTGATGACAGATACTGCCCATCCCATCAGTCATGGGAGTGGGGGCTCAGAGCCAGATTTCATTTGACTTAGAAAAATGAAGAAATGTGAAGTTTTTTGCACCTTAACACTGTGGAGCAAGTTCATGCCTGTTTCACAAATAACCTTGGGCTAAGGCAGCCGTGCACCCACAAGTCTTCAAACATTCAGAGCATCTGAAGCTGAAGGTCCGTGGGCTTTTATGCATTTGGCTGGCTGCAAGTCTTCACTCCTACAACCTCCACCACCCTGAAGCACCAGGACCCATATGCTTCCCAAATGGATACATCTTCTTGATAATAAACTGAGAATTTCCAGGGGCCAGAAGCCTAAAGCACTAATAATGCCAAAGCCACCATCACAAAACCTCCAAGCTGGGAAGGATCTATAGGGTTAACAGTCCAACTCCTTTTTTTTTAGTGAGAAGAAATACAGCCTAGAAGTAGGCAGGGAGGATTTGCTCAAGGTCATACAGTGGTGATCAGGTCTCTAACTAGAAGGCACCCCTTTTTTCCTCTCCTAGACAGCTCAAATGGCCCTACAGCTGGGTCCTCAACACTGTAACCTCACACCTTTCCCTTTCCAAATAAACCAAACAATTTGCAATATTCTAGGCAGAGTCTTTATAGCTGGATAACAGGCAGATATCGAATTGGAGACACTCAAACTCTACGGAGAAAAAACTACCTTTACCAGAAATATATATATATACATTATATATATAATGTATATATATATACATAATATACATAATATATAATGTATATATATATACATAATATACATAATATATAATGTGTATATATATACATATATATACACTCATGCATTATATTGAGCTACAATAGAACTTGTACAGCTTTGTACAGCTATCACCAAAACTCAGGAGGGCAGCTTAAATAAGAAGCTCCTTGATGTTTCATGAAACAATCTGGAATGAGCAGGAAAGCGCCAGTAAAGAGGCTCCAGAGTGCGTGTGGCCCAAGATCCTCCCGTCATGTTGCTGTTCTTCCACACACGGGGTGTTGCCCTTGACCGTGTGGTCCAAGATGGCTCACCCCCCATGCCTGCGTTCCAGCCCATGGGAGTGAGGACCAAGGGGGAATGGGGAGAGCACATCCTGTCCTTCAGAGGCATGAACTAGAGGTTCTTCACAGTATTTCTGCTCATGGCCTATTGATCAGAACTTAGTCATGTGGCTAAACCGCGCTGCAAGGGAGACTCGAAAACAAATCTTTATTCTGATAAGCCACATACCTAGCAAAAAGTCTACTACCATACAAGAGTAGAATAATGGATGTGGAGGACAACTAGCAGTACGGTTTTCATACTCATGGACACAGCTGCTTGTGTGGCCACATTCACCCATAAACCTGCAAGCTCAGAAACACACACGTATATATCAATGCATGCACACAGTACCTATGCCTCTAAATACACATTCACACACGCTCAAATATGCACACACTCCACTCCTATGCACACTGGCTTATTCATTCATACAATGGATCAAACATCTACACACCAAGCCCACATACTGGTGTGGTTGTGTCATTAACATACATATACACACACACACACACACACACACACACGCATATACACATGGAGAGAAAGAGAGAGAGAGAGGGAGGCCAAAAAACCTGTCATTCTGTCATTCTGCTCTGCAATGTAGCAGAGATCACATCCCAGTCTTCCTACATCCCCACTCACTGAAGATGCCCTTTGTTCTGTGTTTAGGACACACTCTTCTTTCTGTATTCAGAAGGACATTCAGAATAAGATCAGGGGTTGTACAATGCAACGAAATGTAAAACAAAATGAGATATCATGGAAGTGCCTATGAAGAGGACCACACCATC
Organism: Potos flavus; assembly: GCA_028534135.1. NCBI lineage: Eukaryota > Metazoa > Chordata > Mammalia > Carnivora > Procyonidae > Potos > Potos flavus. Next base: position 20,216,210 of record CM052890.1, read on the forward strand.
CTCTACATCCATAACCACTAGGGTAGCTGATGTCTCATGCCATCTGTTAGCAGTCTGCCTACTGCACTTGGGGGGCTGTATAGCACTCTAGGAGGACATATAAGGCGATAGAGCCAAGATTAAGAAGACCTCTAACGCCAAGCGGTATGGGAAAGGCGGAAAACTTAGAAGCTTCTGAGATATGGTCCTGTGCACATTGCCTGACACACAGGAAGTACTCAGTGAATAGTTGTTGGATGGATGGGTAGATGGATGGATGGATGAACAGATGCATGGGCAGACAGCATAGAACACATTCTGTATCCTGTCCCCACTGTCACTCCTGGAACTCGACCCCTGGCACAGCAGTAGGCATACCATAGGTGCTCAAACAATAATTAAGCCAGCTGGATGGCTGACTGGATAGAGGAATAAATGATTCTGAATCTTCTCCATCTTTTTTGGAAAATGAGTGTTTGAACCGAGCAATATTTTGGGTTAAGTAGAATAAGGAGAGGAACCGGCATTTATTGGTATTTATTCCAGGCTAACTGTGTGCGTGTGCCATCACTGAATTTTCAGAAGAAGTCTGTAAGCAGGTTCTATTATTATCTTCTCCATTTCATACTTGATAAACCTGAGCCACAGAGAGATGAAGTACCTTGCCCAAGGTCACTTGCTCAAGATAGCAAATGAAGAGCAAGGATTTGAACCAGGGTTGTCTGACTCTTGCGTGCAACCATGCCGCACCGCAGAATGCTTTCCCCGAGTGCAATGTGCTGTGGAAGCCCAGTGTGTGTAACAATGGGGGAGAAGCAGCTCTGGCTGTTCTGACTCAAAATCCCAGAGCTGTGCTGCACCCCATCACCTTGACCTTGGCTCCTAAGACACCTCCCTGGACCCGCACAGCCCCAGGAAGCATGCTGTGAAGACCGCTGTTCTGTGGGATAGTCCAGGGCCCTTCCTTGTGTTCAGAGGCTTCCCAGGCACAACAGCTTCCAACCCACAGGGAAAAAGCAGTGGGTAGGACACAATGTTCAGAATCCAGACAGACCTGAGCTTTGCTGCCTCACCATGTGGAGTGTCAGCTTTCTCAGATGTCGAACAGGAAAGTAACACCTTCGGAAGGGTGACTGAGGATGAAAGGAAATGATGCACATGAAGTGCTTGGCTCTGTGCACAGTGCTCCATCTAAGTGCTCCCTGAAGGTCAGCCGGTGGTCATGGTCGTGAAGGAAGCCTCAGAATAGCCTCATTTTCTGAACCCTCATAGGTGGCAACTCCTTTTGTCTCTTTGACAGCGAAGATGGTAAAAAAAAATTAGACAGATTTGATTTAGAATGCCAACTCTGCTACTCACTGAGTGACCCTGAGCTAGTCATGTCACCACTCTGAGCTTTCCTTTCCATTTACTTAAATGGAGAAAAGATGTCCTAACTTAGGTTGTAAGAATCAAATTAAATGAAAGATGTCACTCAGGAAAAAGAGTATATAACACACATCTTTGTTCCCTATTTCCCAGGGTCCTGGAGGCTTGGAGGGAGAGCTGACAGCCCCCACCCCCACAAAGTCCACAGGTGTTTCCTTAGGACAAACTGCTCCCAGCTACTTCTCACCCCTGGGTTTACCATTCTCTCCTTCCCACCAGGCTCAAAGACTTGCTGGCTTCAGTTCCTCTGCTGTGTGCCAACTCCCTCCTTGTTATTTATCTCCAAACAACAAGGGGAAAAGGGGAGGCTGGCTCTTGCCTT
>CM052890.1:20218038-20254389 GCA_028534135.1 Potos flavus
GGCCTTAGACATGTGCACAAGTTGTCATATGATCATAATCATCGTGTTGGGTGTTCATTTTGTCTGCACTGCTGTCTTATGAAGTAGGTGCGATATTATCCTCATTTTATAGGTTTTGAGGAAAGTGAGATACAAAAGTTCAGTGACTTGCCCAAGCTCACAGTCAGCAAGGGTCAGAGGCAGAAATGAAAACAGGGCACTGTAGCTGCATAGCCTGCCCCTTAACCACCCCCCACTCCCACTCAATACCACACAGGGCAGGGAGCGCTAAGGCCATATGGGCACTGGGCTAACAGGCTAACAGCAGCCTACAAAGGGAGCCGGGGAACGCTTCCTGGATCCAGTACTGTTCAGGAGGCCTTAGAGAATAGGGTGGATTTAGACAGATGGGGATGAGGGAGGGTACGGTGGGGGTACTATATGCATAAATCAACGGAGGGGCTGAGCCCCAAGGTGAGGGATGGACAGGAAGGTGCAGGTACTTACAGATGAAACTGAGAAATATGAGGAAGAAATAGGGGGAGGGAGGAGAGAAAAGGACAGTGTGAGAGGGATGAAACCCAAGGAAAAGAAAAGGAGAAAGGAGTAAAGAAAAGGCAAGGAGAAGAGGGAAGAAGGAGGAAAAGATGGAAATGACTCGCTAGGAACACACATTCTCTCAGGGTTTTCCCTAAGTAAAGGGCACGTGCATCTGGTGACAGGGACACACCAGAGATGCCACAAGGGGGTCACCTGGCCATGGGATTAGACAATGCCAAAGTCCATAGAAAGAAGAGAGTTCTCTTCTGAATTCTCTTCAATCAAAGAGAAAACTACAGGTGCACCTGGGTGGCTCAGTCGGTTAAGTGTCTGACTTCGGTTCAAGTCATGATCTCGGGGTCCTGGGATGGAGCCCCATGTCAGGCACCCTGCTCAGCAGGGAGTCTGCTTGTCTGTCTCCTTCTGGACCTCCCCTCCACTCATGAGTGCTCTCTCTCTCAAATAAATAAATAAAATCTTTAAAAAGAGAGAGAGAGAAAGCTACAATTTGGTGCCTCTGATGCCTGCCAGTCTTTCTGTCTAACACAGGGGGCCTTGGGCTCACAGCCTTTGGCAGGCAATGGTAAATAGCTAGTGTTTGAGAACATTATTTTGTTTTCATTTTTATTATGGGGGCCAAATAGGGCAAAACCCACAAAGGCGATGCCCAAATAATCACAGCACTGGTTTTCCATCCTGGTTGAACTCTAGAATCATCTGGGAGTTTAAAAAATACTGATGTCCAGGCTGTACTACCAAAGAATCTGATTTGACAGACCTGAGAAGGGGCCAAGGCTTCAGTATTTTTTTTAAGTTCTGGAAATTATTCTAAAAAGCAGCCACACCTAAGAATCACTGTCTAGTCTTAAAAATATCTCATTCTCTCATTGAAATTATCACCTGTATGGCATTACTCTGGGATGGAGCAAAAGTGCCTACCTCACACCACTGCTGAGGGCCAGGGATCTGACCCTATGGATAGTTCAGGTCTGCCCCTTCTACGATTATGCCCTCTCCCCAGCCTGCAATCTAACACCCAGGAGGTGAGGTCTAGACCCAGGATGCTGGCACTGAAAGTCTTGCAGGGTTCTCTAACTTGACTAAGATCATACCAAAGCTACTTTGTGTGAAGATACATCAGTTTTAAGCTTTTCATCCTAAGCCATGCTGCATTCCAAGTGCCTATAGACCCAGCTCTGGCAACATTACAATTCAACCAGCCTTGCTGAGGAGCCTGGGGAATCCTGTGCCCTCTTCCCAGTCCATCCGTCCTCAGTGGAAGGAAGCCAGCATGTGGTGTTCTTTTAATTAAGTCCCACATCAGTGCCAAGTGCTCCCAGAAACAGTGTAGGAGGAGTCTCTAACGTATGAGGCAAGCTGACAAGGTGGGGGTCATGATAGATCTTTTCCCACCAGGCTCAATTTGCTTCTAATGACTTGCGATCCAGTTAGCATCAATCAATCCAGACTAGCAGGGGCCTCCATGATGCATTTGTTTTTTTCTGTAAACCAGAACCAAGTTTTCACTCAAAGGAAGTCAATTCCTACAGATGCCATTGCCTGAGATACATTGATCCATAAAATAGGAATTGCATCCTTAAATGCCTCGAGGGGCCAAATAAGAAACATAAGTGAATGACACAGGATGAGTGCAGTAGGGAGTAGTGGAGACTATTGTGGACTGGAGAACAAATGCAAAGGAAAAAGCAGATGGAGACCTCTAGCCATCTGTTGTCCAGTGTAGCCCAGGCTTCTGAATTATTTAGGAGAGAAGGCTTCCCATTTCTCCAGGGTAAAGGTTAAAGGCCTGCCAGTAGCTTGTAAGACCCTCAAGATGTTTCCCTGCCCTACTCCCATTATCTCTGGGGCCTCATTCCCTAGCACTCCCACCCCACCTGCTCTGCTCCAACCCTTCTGGATCCCTGCCGATCGTCAAAACACACCAGCCACTCCCCCGTCTTAGGGCCTTTGCACATGCTGTTCCCTCTGCCTGACAAGCTCCTGCCCTAGACACCCCCATGACTCATTTCCTCACTGCCTTCAAATCTTCACTCTAATCTCCATCCTCTCAATGAGATCCACTCTAAGTACATGCTTAAGTACTACCATCTGCCCTCATACCCCAGCCCTCCTGAACCTTCTTCCCTGCCTAATTTTTATTTTTTTCTTTAGCTTTTATCACCTATTAGAATATAAGCCCCACAAAAGCAGGTTTTCTTTTATTTACCACTATATCCAAAGCACCTGGAATCATATAATAAGTGCTCAATAAACATCTGTTCAACAAATAACTGAAATCTGGTGTCATAGACTGAAATTAGAGTGAAATCCCTATGATGAAGTCCTAACTCCCAATGTGACCATATTTGGAGATAGGCTTTGTAAGGAGATAATTAAGGTTAAATAAAGTCATAAGGGTAGGGCCCTGATCCAACAGGACTACTGTCCTCATAAGAAGTGGAAGAGATGCCAAGAAAACACATGCACAGAGAAAAGACCATGTGAGGACATGGAAAGAAGGCAGCCTTCTGCAAGCCAAAGAGAGAGGTCTCAAGAGAAAACAACCTGCCGACCCCTTGATCTTGGACTTTCAGACTCTAGAACCATAAGAAAATCAATTTCTGGTGTTTCAGCCACCCAGTCTGTGGTATTTTGTTATGGTAGCCTAAGCAGATTAATAAATCTAAACATCTGAATTCTTATATGAAATTTCCTACTTCATCTATGCTATCTACTGTTTCAAAATTTAAAAGTGAACTTAACAGATCTTTCTGTAGGCCAAACAGAACATGCCTGTGAGTCAAATACCAGACATGGGTTCTTAGTTTACGATGTAAGGCCTTCTAGAAGCCATAAATCCCAAGGAGGGCTTGTATCCCACTTTAGATCACCTACACTCACCCAGCATCACTCAGCTAGGACAGGTAAAGGTGAGAGTTTTTGTCAGCTTCCTCTTACCCTGGCCCTCTGCAACTCACTGGAGGGAAAAGGCTCTTTCTAAAATGGAAACCTGATTATGCCACCCCCTGCTTGAATCTTCCTGTGGTTCCCTACTGCTCTTGCAGTGAAGCCCTATCTCCTTGCAGGACCTACTTAGCCCCTCATGATCTGCCCTCTGGTCATCTCTCCACTAACCCGTCCCCACTCTGCAACAGCCACAATGAACCAAACATGTTCCTGAAGGGAAGGGAAATGTCTTTTCTCTTATCCAGGCCTTCCTGCATGCTTTTCACTCCCTCTGGGATGGTTGCTTTCTGCCCCTCCCTCTCACCTAGCTACTTCCTACCTATCCTTAAAGCTTAAGTACCACCTCCACCAGGAAGCCTACCTAGATTCCCTTACTTTATTTCTGCCTGTCCCACACTGTCATGCTTTCTCTTTGAGAAAGAGCCATGCTTTCTCTTTGAGGAAGAACTCCTCCTCCTCCATTGCACACACTAGAAAAATGGCTGGATATTTCTCCCACCTGTATCCTCTTCCTTGGTACAAAAAAAGACTAACTACATTTCCAGCTCCTTTACTTTGAAACCATATGACTGTGTTCTGTTAATGGGAGGAATAGAGAAGTGATAAATGCCACCTCCAGGTATAGGCTCAAGCCCCTAAGTGACCACCCACACTCTCTTTTCCCTTTTTTTTTTTCTCTTTTCCCTTATATGGCAACCACAAAGCTCTGTGTTGAAGATGGCAGGGTCACATGATGAACGGAGTTATGGCTTAGATGAGAATCAACAGGAGGGCTGCCTAATTTTCACCCAGACTCTGACACGAGTAAGAAATAAACCTTTCGGGGTTCCTGGCTGGCTCAGTCCGTGGAGCATGCAACTCTTGATCTCAGGGTTTTGAGTTCAAGCCCCATGTTGGGTGTAGAGATTGCTTAAAAATAAAATCTTTAAAGAAATAAGGAAAAAGAAATAAAACTTCATTGTTTAAGCCACTGAGACTTGAGGGTGGATGTGGTATTGGGTGGGTAGTTACTATAGCACAGTCTAGTCTTTCCTGATAAATCCAGCACAAGTGTCAATCACAGCAACTGCCTCCCTCATTTGATTCAAGCCAGCTAGATTCTTTCTCAGGATGGAGAGAAATAGAAAATCACTGGTTCTAATTCACAGCAACACTGGCCCTTCAGACATGTCCTGGCCACATCAGGAAAGCCATGCCTGTACCTAGTCCACGATGCCATGATTTCACACGACCATAGGGCTCCTTTATGTTAACTCCTTTCCAAATTCATTTATGAGCCTTTAAAGGTTATAGGATAGAGGGGTACCTGGGTGGCACAGTCAGCTGAGCATCTGACTCTGGGTTTCAGCTCAGGTCATGATCTCAGGGTTGTAGGATCGAGCCAGCATCATGCTCTGAGCTCAGTATGGAGTCTGCTTGGGTTTCTCTCTCCCTCTCCCTCTTCCTCCCCCTCATGCTCTCTCTCTCTCTTGAAAATAAATAAATAAATCTTAAAAAAAAAAAAAAAAGGTTATAGGATAGAAACGAACACATGTAACCCAATGGTTAAGGATTTGGGCTCTGAAGTCAGATTGCCTTTATTTATATCCAGTCCCCTAGCAAATGACCTTGAACATAACTCTCAAAACCCCAATTTCCTTATTGGTAAAATGGGCCTAGTAACAGTCCCTAGTCTCAAGATTTAATGAATCAATATATGTAAATTACTTAGAACAGGATCTAGTACAATGAATACAACGATTATAGCTGTTATTACATACCACATACTAATTGTATTTCCCACTTAACCCTGTCATAAATAATATTATACTCTCCTGTGTGCAGAGGAGGAAATTGGGGTTCAGACAGGTTAAGTAACTGGCCCTGGATCAAACAGCTTGTCAAGGATGCAGCTAAGATTCCAACCCATGTGTTTGTGCCCCATTCCTACTACTTGGCTCCCCCAAACCAGCAGATAAGAGAAGCCAAGATTTATTAAGCACCTATTAACATTCCAGGAACCAAGCTTGATGCTTTTGACTATACAGTTCCAATTATTCCCCCAAAGCCCTATGAAACTTGTCATATCACCCCCCAACTAGCACACGAAGAAGCTGATTCTTGGCAAGGTTAAATAAACTGCAGAAGGTCACACCGCTAATAAAAGCAAATTTGCTCTTTGAATCCAGGTCAGTCTGACTCCAAAAGCTCACTCCACTGTGCCTGGCTACCTCTTGCAATAATTAGAGCTATTTATTGGGCCTGCTTTTATGTCCCAGGCAAAGTAGAACTGTCACAGCTCCCTTTGAGGCAAGGCATATCGTCCTCAGGAAACGGAGGCTCAAGGGGCTAAATTCATCACCCAAGTACACACAGCTCTAAAGTAGCAGAGGTAGGACTGGAACTCAAATCTCCTGTCTCCACGGCATGTTTGTTATTTCCCGACACAAAGTTGCAGAGGCTAAAGAACTCCCGCAAAGATGAAATTCTTCCCATCACCTCACTGACCACTACGAGGCTGTGCCACACCAGCTCATTGATTTGGATGCTTTTACTGTAATTCAGAATTCACAATACTTTGACAAAGATGGAAGTTTCTCTGCATGCTTCAAAAAAGGACTGGCCTAGCAAATGAGTGAAAAAAAAGATTATAGGTTGTTCTTGACATATGCAAGGCATGTATTCCTACAAAAGCTCATACATCTGAAAATTGCATCCATTTCAGGAAAAGGTACCCCAGAACTACTGGGAAGGACTTCAGGGTGCCAGCTTCAGTAGCTGATTAAAGGTCTATGAGCTGCTGATATCAAGAACTGGTGAGGCTGGTCAGGCCCTGCCCCATAGATGAGAGAGGCTCCCAGCTCTGAACACCCCTCATCCCCCTCGTGAGGATGCCTCCTATCTGCTGCCCTGGGGGAGACCATGTCCTCAAAGCAGTCCCAGGAGGGTCCTAAATAAGGACTTTTGGGAATCTGAGCTTCCCCACATAATAGATTACTTAGAATCCTTTCCGCAAAGAGGCAAGGACAAATCACAAATGGTTAACGAAACAAAAACAAAATTTGCAGTGAGATAAATCTTCTCCTGGACTTCCCAATTACAAGAGCCAACTCTCTAGCCTCTGGCTAGAGAGTAAAAACCTGAGGATGCAGAAGGAAAGGAAACCTGTGACACCACACTGCCTGGCAACACCCCTGTATTATAGAAACCTTGATATTCTTCACGCTGGTGTGCAGAAGATCACAAAAGAGCCAAAGATAAAGCTGCTAGTTCAGAATCACATAAGGCAAACACGAGTAAACCCAGAAAGCCTTAATGTTTTGCCTTCTTAAGAGGACCTACTGTTTTAATTCGTGTTAGCATATTAATTGCCCTTATGCAGCTGGGTGCTGCTAATTACAAATGAATGGTGTTTATTCATTATAGAAGACCCAGCAGGAAAGTCTCTCTACTTAGCAACACTATGTTAATTTGAGTTTGGCTTTCAAAGGTCATAAAACTGCTTTGAATTAAAAGATTTTTAGAAAGAGTTGTTTCCCCCTCTCTCCTTCACCCATTGCATGGAAGTTCCGGGTGGAGAGCTTCTGGCCCTTTCCCAGCTCCCTTATTTGCTCCTGTGATCAGTGCCAGACTGTTTTACTAGTGGACAGATAACCGTGTTAACAGCCACTGCAAATGCATGGCACGCACCCATGTTGCCTCTTTCCCTGTTTATTTGCTTTTTCAATATCTGTGCTTGAACACTGCACACCCATCTCTCCTCTTTTGTCTGCATGTAGGAAACACCCCTCATCATCAACCAGATTTTCTGTTTGTGCTTCTTTGCATGTGCCTGGGTGGTAAGTCCGGCCAACTCTGCATTGACCAAATAGCTGCCTTCAAGTTAGGAATTAAGGAAGTAAGAATCTGGGCTTGGATCTAAGCTGTTTCCCATTCCAGTTTATTTACCTGAGAACCTTGAATTTGGGGGGTGAAAGTGGTGGAGAACTATGTAATCAAAGCATCATTTTCTATGTTATCAAAGCGTCATTTCTCATTTGACTACCGATGGTTGTGTACAGGGTATCCTGCACAGAGCATGCAAGAGGTAGCAGGAAGGGGGCTCCCTGAACTACTCTTTCAGTCTATAATATAGATAGTTCAAATTATCTTTATCATGATTAGTCTAAAGTATTCAAGTTCAAACTTGTATGTTTATCTCCCCATAGAATTACCTGAGTTCATTGCTATCCAATTCTACAATAAAAGAGTTGATATTTATTTAGGTACCAACCTTCATCCTAATTTTTCACATGCATTATCTCATTTTCCTCCTACAACAATCCTAAAAGACAGTACTATTATTATTCCCCTTTTTCAAATGAGGAAACCGAGTCCCAGAGAGCTCAAAGAGCCTTCCCAAAGTCACACAGCAGAACAGTACGAAAGTGGAAACTGACTATGTCTGACTCCAAAGCTCTGAATCACTGCTGCTCTACAGTGACCCATCAATAACTGAGGGCTTTTCAATGTAGAAAAAGACACTGTGCTGGGAAAACTGGGAGAATCCAAACTTCAACTGGATAGCCTGACAACAAAGTTCCCTCCAGGACTTCTGGAGCATTGGCTGCAAGCTATATAAGATGGTATTGCCCCATACGAGAGCATTTTAGACGCCCAGGTTTTAAAAATCAATAAAATATAATCTATCAAACTACTGAGGAGTTCAGTTGCTGATAGGATGACATAAGCCCAGAATTGCTCATAACCACCATGAGGGAAGAACTTGTCTGAAAATGCACAACACATCGAGGAGAGAAGATTGAGATGGGGAGAAAGAGAGAAACCAAAGGCTAATCTCATGATGCCAGCCCCTCAATACAGCCATACCTGCATATTTAGTTATCTAAAATTACTTGAATGAATTGCTATCCAATTCTTCCATGTCCTGGTATTTATAATTTAAAATCAGTTATGAACTGTTAATTCTCCACCTGAAATTTTTCAATTACATGAACCCATACATCTTCCCTTCCTTATTCAATTATGAGTTGGATTTTCTGTCATTTGCACCTACAAGAGTCTGGAGTATACATTGGTTTTATATCACTATTGTTTTTTTTCTCTTTATTATTAGTATCATTATTTTTACAGCACACAGATAAATCATTTAACTGTGGGTTTAGAGGACCTCAAACTTTACCTCACACCAAATACAAAAATTAATTCCAGATGGATCACAGACTTAAACATAACATCTAAAACTATAAAAACTTCCGAAACAAAATATAAGACAATATATTTGAAATCTTGATTTAGACAAAATTTCTCAGGCAGGACAGAAAAATATTAACCATAAAAATTTTTAAATGATAGATTAAACTTTACCAAAACTAAAAACTTGTTCTTCAACAGATATTGTTAATCACTGTATTGTACACATGAAATTAATGTAACACTGTATGCTAACTTGATTTTTTTTTAAAGACATCGTTAAGAAAATGAAAAGGCACGGCATAGAGAAAATATTCACAATACATACATCTGACAAAGAACTGGTATGTAGAATATATAAATAGGTCATGTGGCCCATAATAAAAAATATCTAATGGACAAAAGACTTACACAGATATTTCACAAAGAAGATACTCATATGGCCAATGAGCCATATGAAAAGATGCTCTATATCATTAATCTTCGGGGAAATGCAAATTAAACCTGCAATGAGATACTACTTCAAACCCACAATAAAGGCTAAAATTGAAGACTGGTAACCCCGCAAATTAAACCTGCAATGAGATACCACTTCATACCCACAATAAAGGCTAAAATTGAAGACTGGTAACCCCAACTACTGGTGAATACATGGACCAGCTAGAACTCTCATACATTACTGGTAGAAGTGTAAAATGTTAAGAACCAGTCTAGAAAACAATTTGGCAGTTAGTTAAAATAGACCAGGAATGATCCACTGATTTTACCCCTAAGTATCCAAGAGAAATGAAAACATGTGTCCCCTAAAAAAATTTTTACAAGAATGTTCAGAGCAGCTCTATTAATAAGCAAAATCTGCAAATGATTCAAATATTATCAAAAGAAATCTCAGTATATTCATGCAATGAACTTATATTTATCAATAAAAATAAACAACAAATATATACAATAACATACCTGAATCTCAAATACATTCTGCTGGGTGAAAGAAGCTCGGACACAAGAAACTACATATGGCCTGATGCCCTTACATCAAGGTTTAGTACACGCAAAACTAAGCAATGGGGATAGTAATCAGATCAGTGGTTGCTTGGGTGGGAGTGGGAGGTAATCGAATTAATATTCCTTTCTTCATAAAGAAGGATAAAAGATGTACAGCAGAATAGTATAAACGTGGAGATTTTGGAACAAGAATGCCCAACTCAAATCGTGGCTTGATAACATATCACATGTATGACCTTGAGCAAATTACTTAACCTCTCTGAACTTTCATTTCTTCCTCTGTATTCATTCTACTTACTGCATAGGACTGTTGGACAATTAAAGAAAACTATATGGGGTGTAGTAGGTTAAATAGGATCCCCTAAAAGTTCATTCAAGAACCTTGGAATATGGGGTGCCTGGGTGGCTCAGTCATTAAGTGTCTGCGTTCGGCTCAGGTCATGATCCCGGAGTCCTGGGATCAAGCCTCGCATTGGGCTCCCTGCTCAGTGGGGAGCCTGCTTCTCCCTCTCTCACTCCCCCTGTCTGTGTTCCTTCTCTTGCTGTGTCTCTCTCTGTCGAATAAATAAATAAAATCTTTTTAAAAAAAAAAGAAGAAGAAGAACCTTGGAATGTGAATTTGTTTGGAAATAGGGTCTCTGCAGATATAATAATTAAGACACAGATCAAGATGAGATCATACTGGGCTGGGGAGAGGGTCTACATCCAATGATAATGACAGAAAAGGACACACAGTGACACAGAGAAGTGATGTGAAGAGGAAGGTAGATACTGGAGCAATGCATCTACAAGCCAAGGAACAGCAAGAATGGCTGGTAACCACCACAGGCTGGGAGACAGTCATGGGATGATTTCTCCCCCAGAGCTTCCAGAAGAAACCCACCCTATCCACACCTCAATTTCAGACTTCTGGCTTCCTAACCGTGAGGAGAGAATTTCCATTGTTTTAAATCACCTAGTTTATGGTAATTTATTATGGCAGCCCTAGTAAATGAATATATAAGGGAAGGACCCAGGTTCAATCAATGGATTTTTTTATTAGTAAATGGTTTTTCCAGCTATTGAAGAACAAGTGCCCTGACCTATATTCCTGTGAATTTCACGCAGCATACAGCTAGGATGTTTGTTATCAGTTTCCTAAGGCTGCCAGAACAAAATACCACAGACTGAGTGGCCTCAACACTAGAAATTTATTTTCCTCATCATTCTGGAGGCTAGAAGTCCAAGATAAACATATTGACAAGGTTGGTTTCTTCTGAGGCCCCATTCCTTGGTTTGTGGACGGCTGTCCTCTCCCTGTAACTTCACATCATCTTTGCTGGGCACGTCTGTGCCCAAATTTCCTGTTCTTATAAGGACGCTTGTCATATTGAAATGATGGCCCACCCCCCAATGCCATTTTAATTTATTTATCTTTTCTATGACCCTATCTCCAAATATGGTCCCATTCTGAAATACTGGGGGTTAAGACTTCAAAATATGGATTTTGAGAGGATACAACTCACCCCATAGGATAAGGTCTTTTTTTTTTTTTTTTTTTTAAAGATTTTATTTATTTGACAGAGAGAAACACAGCGAGAGAGGGAACACAAGCAGAGGGAATGGGAGAGGGAGAAGCAGGCTTCCCACAGAGCAGGGAGCCCGATGCGGGGCTCAATCCCAGGACCCTGGGATCATGACCTGAGCCGAAGGCAGACGCTTAACGACTGAGCCACCCAGGTGCCCAGGATAAGGTCTTTTAATCACCAATAGCCTGGTACACCCTGACCAATACTAAATGCTTACTGTACTAAAGCATCAGAACATTGGGCCTGCAGCTTGCAAAGATGATCCAATTGTATCAAACAAGGACTCAGTGAGCCTTGCTGGAGTGCCCAAGGAGGTGCCCGGGTCAGATCTTCCTTCAAGCGAACCTACTGCAGGGAGCAGGGCTGCTTGAAGGCTCTAGCCATAGCACCTTTGTAACTCTTGTGGCCTTCCCGCCAGGCCCTGCTTCTCTGGGCTGCCCCTCACCCATGAATGAGCACAGGGGAGAGTGGGTATCAGCTATGAGCCATTCTTGCCTGCTGCAGGATTCCTCTGATGGGCAGCTTTTGCTCTGGGTATCCCCATCAGCCTGAGGCTTGTCCCAAATCTCACAAAAACAAAACTTCAGGAAAGCCAGAATTTCAATTCGGCCCACCCACTCATACCCAAGCCCCCTCCTCTTTTCTCATGCTACACTGCTCCCCAGGCAGCCTGAACGGCAACCTGCCAACAGGTAGCTGAGGATACAGTGGAATGGGCCAATAGGACAATTCCTGTCCCTTCTCAGTATTGAATGGGTTGGACTAGCTGATTTTTAGCTCCTTTCCTGCACTGACATTTTATTATAGGAGGTTTGTTATCTCTCCTTTTGACACTGCCTGAACTATTCGAGACAAGTCCCTGCTTTAAAAATAATGATAAAACTGCCTGTCAGTGGAAATAAGCCCCACACACTATCTCACTAATAGAAGCAGGAGAATTTCTGAGATACCTCTGTGAGTTCGTTAGGTATGCAAGATTAAACTCAAATTCATCTCGGCTCAGTCATACGCACTCTGAAACTGAATTACAGAGGATGGAATTTTCAATTTTTCAGCTGGTTCAACATGCAAGTGAGGGAGACTCGGAGAAACGGGCAGAAATCTGCCCACTGGAAGTCAGGGGCTCCTAGCTGCCAACAGCCTGGTGCGCCCCGACCACTTCAGACACACAGCACACGGGGCAGACGTGCAGACTCTGGAGGTAGAATCCCCAGGTTCAAACCCAGCTCCACCACTCACTAGATGAGTGGCCTTGAGCAAATTTCATCTCATTGTTCCTCAGTTTCCTCCTCTGTGAAATGGGGTGAACAACAGAGCCCATATTATTGGTTATTGTGGAGAACAAAGAAATAAATGCATGTAGTTAGTGCAGTCCCTGGTATATAGGGATGTTTAGTAGTCTAAGTTGTAATAGTTATACAAGGCCTTTCCAAAAGTATCTAGAATGTTCTGTTGCTATCGAACACAGCTCAAACTCAAGATCATGCTTACATGACCCTGTATACTGTGGCCTCTGATTATCCATCCCTCTAGCCTTGCCTCTTGCTTCTGGTATCCTTCCGCAACCCTGCACAATGACGTGCAGTCCCCCCAGATGTCTCCCACTCTCTCTTTCCTTCCCCACTTTCCTTTCTCCACCACTGCTGTCACATACCAATTCCTGCACACTCTTTAGAGGTCACCTTCTCTATAACCCTCTTCCAACCTCCCCAACAGGCAGGAAGACCAGATTAGGAGATGCAAGAAGAATCTCCATGAGCCATGAGGCTTGGTCCTGGTGGGGGATGACAGTCCTGGGAAACTGCCCTTCAATTCACCTCACCCCACTGTAAACATACGGGAATGTGCTAGGTGTCACCAGGGACCCACCCTTGGTGGGCAGGCAGCTAAAGGGTCAGCTTCTCCCAAAATGTGAAGAGGGAAGAGGATGCCTGTGATGAGGACCAAAGGAAGTTTCCCTGAGGATCAGATGGGATTTGATCTCCTCTTGGGCAGTATTATTGGTAGCTGGGTGCCTTCTTGAGAACTTGGGAGCTACATATCCTGTACGGGATTTTTCTCATTCAGTAAGATATCGTATCCTTTACCCATGACATCTGGCTTCCTCTTCTCCAAACACACCAACGTCACCTCCATTACAACACACGATGCCTCTCTTCCAGGAGCCCCTGGCACCCTTGTATTTCTTCTCTTACAGTTCTTTTCATGCTGTGTATGCTACATGTTGAACAATGTGGATTCAAGAACCAGATGGCTTGATACCAATTCTGATTCTCCATTTACCAGCTGTGTGACACCAGACAAGTTACTTAACCTCTCTGCACTTTGGTTTCCCCATCTGTACAATGGACAATACTAATCCCTTTCTCATAGTGTTGTTGTGAGGGCTAAGTGAGTTCATACATGTGAAGCACATGGAATAGGACTAGGATGCAGAACTTGTTTAATAAACACTAGCAATGATTAGCTAGACTAATAACTTGTATCTACCTCCCCCTTCCCCATGGGGTTGTGAGGTCCAAGAGGCTAGTGGCTATCTGCAGAGTTCATCCTTTGCACCCAGCACAGGAGGAGACACAAAGCAGGTACTCAGTAAGTATGTGTATAAGTCAGAGAAAGACAAAGAGGAGAAGAGGGAAGGGTTGGAGTCGGCAGAGTAGAAGAGAGGAATGCCTTGAAAGTTGTTTAATTATGACCTCTATATTACAAACAGAAAATTATCTAAGATAAACTGAAGAAAGCCAGATAAATCAATTCCCCCCCAAGTGGAACGGATTACCCATTTTTAGTCTGTCAAAATCATGTAACTATTCTCAACCATTAAATATTTCAACATTCTTTATAGTGAGTTCATTATTTGTTATTTAGAGGAAGGGGATTAGGACACGTTAGCAGTTACTTAAAAGACACACATGATGGCACAAATTGACTCCCTGCATTGGCCCAGGATCTAACTGTCCTTCAGAGAGCTTTGCTACGGGTACATCCCAATCCCTGCCTAAAGAGCCCAGTGAAAGCCAGTTGCTACTTCAACACTTACCTTGCAGCCCCCCCCCATCAACCTCAGCTTGGCACACGGAATCCCTGATTTTACGAACAAGGGATCTGTTTTCAGTTGCTCGTTCACATTACTCAAGTTCTCAAGATTAATGTTTAAAACCATAAAGTTAATTGAATAGTTTTTCAGTGCAAAATCCTTGTTATACAGATTGGATTCCTCTACCTCCATGTAACCAGCACTTTCTCTCCCTGTCAACAGCCAAGTAACATTCAAAGGTCATGTGATGATTAGATATTCAGAGCTGGAGGAGTTGGATGAATCGAATCTCAGCAGCATCAAGATAAGATGGACTGACACATCCATCTCATAGTAACAGATGGTCTAGCCTCATATTTCTTAAACTTCATTCAGGGACACTTATGTGACTTTATGCTACACCCACTGGTACTATTATTTACTATCTTGGTAAGGGGGTCCTGGACAATCCCTTTGTGGGATGGGGCTAGGAGCCTCCAAACTAACACTTCTTTATAGGAATAGTTTTTTTTCACTTGTCACCAGATAGTTCCTAATATAGTTGAAGGCTATAGGTCTTCCTTAACTATAAAACTGGCTCTGCAACTTACTTTAATTATATGATGACTGAAGAGACATACCAATTGTATGTTGAAATGTAAAAATGTACTTGCCTTTCAGAACTATGAAATGTTAAGGACTGCTGTTTTTATAAGCCTGGCCAACCCCACTCTGGGAACTGTAGCTGCCATTAATTAAGGTTAGGTATGCTCAGATGGCTCCAGGGCAGCCAGAAACAATGGGATGCCCACCCAGTTCTTTCCATTACTATATAATGGTTCTATCAGAACCACTGACAGAAATTCTGATCTTCACTGACTGGATACAGATAAATCACAAGCCTTCGTGGGGACTCACAAAGTGTTAGAATAGTCAGTCTGAAGATCAAAAAGTTATAGCTCTCTACTCCCCTCTTTGACTAGGGATCTCCCCTTCTTCTTCACTGGGTTTTGGGAAGTTCGCATATATTTAATCTACACCTTACACATGTGCATTCCCTGTGCAAAGCCCCTACATTTGGTAAGAAAAGAATCTGCTTCCAACTCCTCTGTTGGTACCAGAAAGTTAGTCCTTAATCAAACTGATGCATTTATGTTACCTTTTAAAGGTCAACTCTCTTGTATATTACTTGAATACACTTATTATTTAAATAAAACTTTATCCCTCTATTCTATAATTATTTCGCAGATATAAATAAGTGGGAAATCTTTATCACTTGCCAGAAATAGAAGGCAAAAAATACAAATAAAATAAGACAATACCATTGGGGCTCCTGGGTGGCTCTGTCGGCTAAGCATCTGCCTTTGGCCCCAGGTCATGATCCCATGATCCTGGGATTGAGCCCTACATCAGGCTCCTTGCTCAGCAGGGAGTCAGCTTCTCCCTTTCCTGCTCCCCTTTCTTGTGCTCTCTCTCTCTCTGTGTGTCAAATAAATAAATAAAATCTTAAAAAAAAAAAAAAGACAATACTATTAAACTCTAAATAGATACTATGGTTTTCTAAAGGCACTGAAACCGAAATCTGCTTGCTCTTCAAAAAAAAATTTTAAATCACTTAATGTTAGAGATGTGTTCGGTCTTGGTTTGCTGATGTGGGGGTTTAGCACAAGTGACTCCATTTAGGGCATGCTATCTCTTTTTAAACACAGCATACAAGTCTTTCACCTTCTTGGTTAAGTTTATTTCTAAATATTTTATTCTTTCTGATGTTGTAAGTGGAATTGTTTTTGAATTTCCTTTTGAAATTGTTCATTGCTAGTGCAAAGGAATGCAACTGATTTCTCTGTGTTGATTTTGTATCCTGCAACTTTGCTGAATTTATTAACTCTAACAATTGTGTGTATATGTGTGTGTGTGTGTGTACTGGAATCTTTAGAGCTACACCAGTTCATTTTATGTCTAAAAACTGCGGTCCTGGAAGCTATAAATATCTAGAAAAATGGCTAAATCTAACTAAAAACAATCTAGAATTACAACGGCCATTATGAGGAACATTCCAATTAGACAAGATAGTTCATTTAAGAAGGGCACTTGAAAGTAAGAGTTCAAATTGAACAAACAGAATGAATAAATTGAATGAACAAACAGAATGGGATACCTATTTTAATTAGTATGCAGAAGTTTCCAAAAGGCTTCAAGATCCCAAAGCAGTTTCATTAAAAGACACGTTACTGAAGGCTAATGAAATATTAAAGACACAAGACGTTCTTAAAACAAAAGATGATAGGACTGACGTGACTCCTTCAGCTCTCCTTTATCCTTCTCTCCTGGAGTACTCATGTTTCACTAATTCTGTCTGAACTGCCTTTTGACACTGAACAGACAATTAAACAGATACCCTTTAAAATAAAATCACTCTAGGTTGTAGGCAACCTTCCTCAGATATCTATCACAAGGGCCATAGTTAAAGAATTTCCTCAACCCAAGGAAGATCCCCAAATGTTTTCTAAAGAGTTTAGAATCCTTATCAGGGCCTATGACCCCAGGCTGCCAGATCTTTATCAGTCTGTGGACCACTTGGTAGGACCTAGTGAAGCCCAAAAAGGGATGCAGGAAGAAGAGTGGTGTAATCCCAAGGATGATATTCGAGATCCTCAATTTCCAGCGTGGTCCTCTAATGGACCTGAAAAAGCTTGCAATATAGCAACTAATCTTTTAAAAGCCATTCCTAGAGTCTTTTCTGCCCACATTGTTGGCTCTATTATCCAAGCAAACAAAAGAAAGATGAATCTGTGGCAGACTTTAAAACCTATCTGGAAGCTCTCTTCCTACAGCAATCCAGATTCCATACAATAAATACTCTACCTTCTCTAATTGTAAATGGATAATCTCCTAAGATTAATGGACTATTAAAAAGTCAGAACAGGGAATGGGAAACCCCTGATATAACCAAACTCCTGGCCATAGCCTAGTACTTTGAAAGGACTGTGGAACGAAATCAATAAACAAAGATCCGTCAAACTACTGGCTTTACAGTTACAATAGCTCCAAGGCTAGAGACATCGAATAACACCTGGTCCTCTCCCATTTCACCATGCACAGGGTCCATCATTAAAATATTGGCCTAAGGATCAATATCTCATTTGTAATCAATTGGGGCACTGGGGGGAAAAAAATTGCCCTCAAAGGTCCCACGGAAATTCCTTAATATCAACTCAGTGTCCACCAAGGGAGATCCTGCATTGAGGTCTTATCAGAAATGATGGGGGTCCCTGGGACGCTCCAGTAAACTGCTACCAATAATAACCTTGAATAGCCAAGGAGAAACTAAAATTAAAATTAATGAGAAATCTTGCCAAATTCTGGTAGATACCAGGGCTACACTTTCTATTTTAAATCCTGTTCTCCTAGGACAACAAATCCCTCAGAGTGAAGAAAAGAAAAAAAGTTTCCATAGCAGAGGTATCCAATAAAGTTCAAAGAGTATTCCTATGTTAACTGGTACAAATGACTTTGGGACCTTCAACTGAAAAGCATATTTTTTTGCTATATGACAGTCTCGGTAAATCTACTGGGTAGAGATCTCCTTTCAAAATTAAAAGGGCTAATATGTTTTGCTTCCAGTAGAGACCTCACCTTATAAATTCCTGATCAACCTGAACTTGACCTTTTATGTTATGTACAATCTGTCCTTGATATAGAAGAGCAAAAATTCCGGGGCGCCTGGGTGGCTCAGTGGGTTAAAGCCTCTGCTTTCAGCTCAGGTCATGATCTCAGGGTCCTGGGATCGAGCCCTACATCGGGCTCTTTGCTCAGCGGGGAGCCTGCTTCCCCCTCTCTCTCTGCCTGCCTCTCTGCCTACTTGTGATCTCTCTCTCTGTGTCAAATAAATAAATAAAATCTTAAAAAAAAAAAAAAAAAAAAAAGAAGAGCAAAAATTCCAATAAAAATTCCCTTATTTAACTGAGGTATCCAAAAATCTGTGGGCTCCTTTCTAATTCTGACTTTGGGAAAATAAAAAGTGCAGGGCCTATAAAAATTCAGATATGACTAAACCTCTTCCTAAATAGCCTCAATATCCATTAAAGCCTCAGGCCATACAAGGCCTCACACCAGACAAGAAGACCTAATCAAACAGGAGCTGATCATTCCTTATGCCAACCCTATAACACGCAGATCTTGCAGGTCTAGAAACATAATGGGTGGGGATGGTGATTTGTCCAGCACTTGAGAGTCATTAACAAGACAGTTGTTCCAAACCCAAACACTCTTTTGCCACAAGTCCCACCACAAGTCAAAATAGTTTGTTATTGTAAACCTCGGTTCAGCCTTCTGCCAGCATTCCTATAGACTCCCAACAGTCAATATCTATTTGCTTTAACTTGGAACAATCAGCAATATACTCGGACAGTCATGCCTCAAGGGTTCATTGAGTCTCCTTCTTATTTCTCCCAAGTGCCCCACCAAGATTTAGTACCCTCCAGTTCCCCAGGAAATCAACCCTTTTACACTATGTAGACCATGTCTTGCTATGCCCAGTTACCAAGGACGTGTCTATAAAAGATTCCATTTATTTGCTGCACCAGTTAGCTGAAAAGGGACATAAAATCTCTAAAGAAAGATTATAATTATCTCTAGACACTGTTCATTACCTAAATCATAATCCAAGCAAGGAAGGAACCTAGCTGTCTCCAAAAAAGGATTAAACTAATCCAAGAATTTCCTAGGCCTACAGCTAAATGACAGCTTCACGGATTTCTAGACCTAGCTGGCTATTGCAGATGATGGGTTCCTAATTTTTCCTATATTGGCTTCCCCACTCAATGAACTTACAAGAATTTGAGTCCCTGAACCCCTTCCTTAGGAAGACAGATATGAACAGGCTTTTATAAGACTAAAGCAAGCATTAAAAGAACCCCTGTCTTCAGGCCACCTAATCAAAACCTTTCACCTTATTTGTACCTGAAAGAGATAAGCAAGTTCTGAAAATGTTCACACAAGAATGTGGCCATAAACATCGGCCTACTGCCTATGAGAGCGCACAGGTTGCTTCTGGTGCTCGTGCCCTCAGCTGCCTTAAGGCAGTAGCTGCAGCTCAAAGTTAGTAGAAGCCTCACCGGATTTAACGTTAGGAAATGACATTTATTTACAAACTCCACAACTTTGTTCAAAGTCTTAATTCTGAACTGACTCGCCATTTCTTTATAAATAGCCTACCCTCCTATGAGATCCTTCTCTCTCACCACATAACCTGCATTTTAAATGCTGCAACATTCTTTTTTTTTTTTTTTTTTTTTTTTTTTTTTGCTGCAACATTCTTAATCCTGCTCCATTACTATCCCTGCCTAACGAAGGCAACCCCCATGCCTGTGAGGTAACAACGTCCCATTTCATGACACCGTGTCCTGATCTGAGACACTACGACTAAATCCTGATCTAATTTTGTGTTGATGGGTCCTATTGTAAAAGTGAGAAAGGGAATTTCCAAGCTGGTTATGCTGTTAAAACCCAAAAAAACTACTCCAGGGAGGAAATCTCCCACAGGCTGAATCGGCGCAACAGGCAGAGCTCTGTGTCCTTACCAGAGCATGCCGGGTGTCAAAAGGACAAATTAACATTTATATTGATAGCCCATATACCTTTGGGGTCAAATGAGCAAGTAAATAAACTTCTTACTGCCAATCTTTACCTTCTAAAATTGCTGTGATCAAAAATGAGGCTTAATCAGGGAAATTCAAATCAAAACCACATTGAGATACCACCTTACGAATGGCAAAAATTAATAAGGCAAGAAACAACAAATGTTGGAGAGATGTGGAGAAAGGGGAACCCTCTTACACTGTTGGTGGGAATGCAAGTTGGTACAGCCACTTTGGAAAACAGTGTGGAGATTCCTCAAAAAATTAAAAATAGAGCTACCCTATGACCTGGCAATTGCACTACTGGGTATTTACCCCAAAGATACAGATGTAGTGAAAAGAAGGACCATATGTACCCCAATGTTCACAGCAGCAACGTCCACAATAGCCAAACTGCGGAAAGAGCCGAGATGCCCTTCAACAGATGAATGGATAAAGAAGATATGGTCCATATATACAATGGAATATTACTCGGCCATCAGAAAGGATGAATACCCAACTTTTGCATCAACATGGATGGGACTGGAGGAGATTATGCTGAGTGAAATAAGTCAAGCAGAGAAAGTCAATTATCATATGGTTTCGCTTACTTTTGGAACATAAAGAATAACATGGAGGACATTAGGAGAAAGGAAGAGCGAAGGGGGGAAAATCCAAGAGGGAGAGAAACCATGAGAGACCATGGACTCTGAGAAACAAATTGAGGGTTTTAGAGGGGAGGCAGGTGGTGGGTATTAAGGAGGGCACGTACTGCATGGAGCACTGGATGTTATACATAAACAATGAATCTTGGAATACTACATCAAAAACTAGTGATGTATTGTATGGTGGCTAACATAACACAATAAAAAAAAAATGAGGCTTAGAAAATCCTTTTTCTAAAAAGATTGACCCTGAGTATCAGCAAAACTAGCTGAGTCGGCTGAGCTGACTTTTGTACAGAGGCAGTGGCAACAGAATCTGTAAAGACTATGGCACATGTGGATGAAGTTCATTCTGTTTCTGCAAAACATAACCTCTTGTCGCCAGACTTTTGCCATCGTGACGTCCTCGCCAACAAGGCAGCAGTCTACTCCCAAATCAGAGAAATTAAGATAGGCACACAATGGTTGTAATTTCAATAAACAGTCAGGATTATGGGAGAATCAAGATGGCCGTTTGGTTCTTCCAGGCTCCCCGGCAAACCCCATTTTTCAGTTTTTGCATTCCTTTACCCACCATGATGCATTTAAGAGGACTTAAATTATAAATAAACATTGGTGGGGAGACTTCTTAAAATTTCAAAAACAGGGAGCGCCTGGGTGGCTCAATGGGTTAAAGCCTCTGCCTTCGGCTCAGGTCATGATCTCAGGGTCCTGGGATTGAGCCCCACATTGGGCTCCCTGCTCAGCAGAGAGCCCGCTTCCTCCTCTCTCTCTGCCTGCCTCTCTGCCTACTTGTGATCTCTCTCTGTCAAATAAATAAATAAAATCTTTAAAAAAAAAATTTTTTTTTTTTCAAAAACAGGTTACCATCAATATCTGTCTTGTTAGATCCATAATCCTGGAAAAACTATTTTTGTTCCCAGAGGCCTCAAGCCTCCCCTCTCTGGACCCTTTAATACCCGCAAATGGACTTCAATTGCCACTTCATATGGGTTATCAATGTGTTCTTGTTATCATTGTATGTGTGCTAGATGGGTTGAAGCCTTTCTCTGCCACAAGACTGAGTCCCTTAGAAGAAAATGTTAGAAAATACGTTTCCCACTTGGGGTAAACCTTCCATAATCCCCAGGGACTGAGGCGGCCACTTCACTGGACAGATCATACAAGTCTTAATGAAAGTCTTACAATGATCACTGTCCCTATCGCCCTGTTATCACGCAAGGTTGAGAGAATTAATGGGACTCTCAAACTTAAAATCTCTAAAGTGGATGAAACTACTGGACTCCCTTGGCTTATGGTGTTGTCTTTGGCCTTGCTGACTATTGACAGGTCCCCCCTCGGGAAACATAAACTCACTCCACATGAGACAGTCACCAGCAGACCAATGTTCATCAATGTACAACTTTCTGCTGACTCTTTGTTATTCTTTGTGAATTTCACCAGCTACTCGAAATCTTGACTGTGTTATGCTAAAGCCTATCAACAGGTTAGAAAAGCCTTCCTAGATTCCAATTCAAAGGATCCTATTGGTCACAGTGTGGTGCCTGGTGACTAGGTATTCCAGAAATGGCATCAGAGGAAAACAGTCCTTGAGCCCTGATGGAAAGGACTCCACCAAGTGCTCCTGACCTCTGGCACTGCTGTAAAACCAGAAGGCACTGAGCTGTGGGCACATCTCACAGCCAAAGAAGGCTCCACCTGATGTCTGATCTTATACAGACCCTGGAGATCTCCACATCAAACTGAGGACTGACACGAAGGCAGACTGCTTCTGCCCAAGACATAGGATCAAGACTTCATACTCTAACTGAACATGAAACCTTTTTTCTTCTCTTTCTTTTACTCTGGCATTGGCCTAGAAAGATAATGCGCTCTTCCATATTCCCAGGTCCTTGCTAACGGGGCTAATTTATCAGAATGCTAGATTTGTCATCAAAAATTACAATCCATTCATGGGGTCAGGTCCCTGTGACCAATTTCTCTTCTATTCTCAGTGTCACCAGACACCACGATAGACTTCTGCACCGCTGCCCCACCGACTGAAAAGTCTCTTCCTGAGTTCAACTCTCATGGCCAGAACATCCAGTGTGCTGTTTCTTCTCTTTCTTCAATTAGACCTGTACATACCCAATTAGACACCAATACCTACATAAATCTTAGTACACTTACACCCCCATGTTCCCATGATTATCTGGGCCAGATCTGTCCCCACTCACTAAAAATCCCCGCATCACCACCCATCCTTGCAAGGTATTTAGAATGACTGTTCATTTCAGGACAGAAGATTTTCTTACAGAATGTCCTAAAAACCTAACTGAACCCTGGCTTGAATGGGTAAACACAGCAATCTCTATGAATGAATCCATTAACACTTATACCTTAGTGGGGGATAGTTTGTGCCCTGAGAGGGCTTTTCTTTGTTTCTGGTGGTTATCATGCCCCTTGGGCCCATGAATGTGTAGATGGCTGGGGTACACCCGGGCAATGTCTCTTAGGCTATCTGTACCCCTTACTTTCCATAGAGACGTCTCATTGGTTGACTCCTCTGGATTTATACCATCGAGTCAGAAAGGAATTACCAGGAGGCATTCATGACTCATGATTCACTTCCTTTGGCAGGGACATACTTCTCTGGTTAGGAATAAATGTATGAGATTATGATCAGAAACCTCTCCTTAATTTTTTAAGATGCTGTGGAATCCAATGCTAAGACAACAGCTATCTAACAAAGATCCTTAGACTGTCTGGCCAAAGTTCTTCTTGATAATAGAATACCCTTTGATTATCTTTTTGTTGAGCAGAGTGGTGTTTGTGCTGTAGCCAACACCACCTGCTACACCTGGGTTAACACTTCTGAGGAAGCTACAACTCAGTTTCATAAGATCACGGAGCAAGCCACTTGGCTTAACAAGGTCATTCCTTCAGCAGGGTCTTTGACTTACTTGATTTTGACTGGTCTGGGTCTTGGGGACCATGATTTGAAGTGCACTCCAAACACTGAGAAATATCCTATTTATAATAATCGTACTAATCTCCTGGGTACGTGATATTTTCTCAAAAGCATTAAATGCATGTTCACAAACACTAATTCCCAAGCAAACAATCTCCCTAAGACTGGAACATCTGAAATGCAATGAAGAGAATGACCAACTCAAAAATTATGAATCTGAAGTTATAACCTGTGACTATCACAGAGATTAAGCAAAAACATCATGACCTGTGACCACACAAAGGATCAACGAAAGCTCTGAGAACCACACAGCAGTAGTGGAGTGGTATTAATACCTTAAATCCTGGTCACTGAATCTGATGAAAAGGAGGAAATTGTTAAAAAGGAGATAGCAGGTCTAAAATGAAGTCACTTGTGCTAAACCTCACTTAATCCCTAATTTAACTGTAGTTTCAACCCCCCATGAACGTAAACTTGAACAGGTCAACATGGAATTACCTACAGTAGTCAAATTCACACAGATTCACACAAGATTACCAGAGGCTGGAAGGAGAGGACAATGGGGAGTTATTGTTTAAGGGTACGGAGTGTCTGTTTGAAATGATAAAAAGTTCTACAAGTGGATAGTGATAATGGTTGCATAACAGTGTGAATGTGTTTAATGCCACTGAACTGCACACTTGACAATGTTTAAAATGGTAACATTTATATTTAAAAAATCCATCATTCAAACATAAGCAGTTGAATGGATAAACAAATTGTAGTATATTCATACAATGAAATACGAATCAGCAATATAAATAAACCTCTGATATACCCAAGTAGCATGGGTGAATCTCAAAGACATTATGCTGTGAAAGAAACCTCACACACAAAAGGATTATGTACCAGATGGTTCCATTTATGTGAAGTTCCAGAACAGGCTAAATTATTCCAAAGAGAAAAATATCAGAAGGTGCTTACTTGGAAGGGAGGAGGGTATTGATTGAAAAGAGGCTAAAGGGAATTTTCTGGTTTGAAGGAAATGTACTGTATTTTGTTTTAGTGGCTGTGTACAATTGTCAAAAATCATTTAATTGAACACTGAAGATTTTAGCATATATAAATTATACCTTGAAAAAAAAATTTCTATTGGTTAAAATTTCCTCCTAGCTGGACAATGCTGGGCTGAATATGGCAATAGTCCCAAGTTTTCTTGTCTCCATGGCTAAACAATCTCCTGCCCATCTCTTTTTGATTGACACATTCTTTATTTGACTCTATTAATACATTCAATCCCATTACATTAACATTCTACATGCCTGATACCTATTGAGTCTTTTTAAGGTGATTTTTCACATCACCTTTCTGACTCTTTCTGAGGTTATATGTCTTCCTCACAACCTTTGAAAGGGAACCCTACCACAATCAAAATTAAGAATATACTTCACCATAGCCCCAATACTAGACTATGATATTATTTCCAGTAGTTTACAGTCATGAAATGATCAAATACATTAAAATTCATCAAATAATTAAATAATTGGTTAAAATGATTAGTTAATAAGTAAGCAAAAGATTTTAACTAAATATAATTCACAGACACACATGCTCAAAGTGGCCCAATATTTTGCTGGAAGCCATCCTGCAACCCCAGAGCACATTCCCAACAGCTGATAGAGTAGCTGAAATATAGAAGGTGCTCAAGAAGTACCTGCTAAAATGAGCAAATGAGCAATACGTTTGATAAATGGACTGCCCCATTTCCAAAACATGTATTCCAAAGTCTCTTACTTACAAAAAAAGATTCTAGATTACTTTCATTACATTTTTTTCTGTGTCCACATCACAGCCAAATCAACTTTCCTACTTCTCACCAGGACATACAAGTGCACAAATCAAAAGAAAAAGTGAGAATATCAATAATCCAAATTTCTTTCAAATCATATCTTCTTTGTGACTAGAATAAAAACAAACTCAGGTTTGACAATGACAGAAAGTTCCAGAAGAGATGGTAGAATGCAAGCAGAGTATATCTTCTGCCACGGAATAGCTAATTTGCTATAACGTCAGTAGGAAAATCTGTTAAGAGCATTGGGCTTATGAACTGGACAGATCTGCCTTCAAAGTTCAGCTTTTTCCCTTTTCTAGATGCATGACATTGAGCAAGTTCTTTAACCTCCTTGAGGCTCAACTGCTAATCTGTAAAATGAAAATGATAATGAATTGCTCATTTCTTCACTCATCAAATATGTACCAAGCACCTACTATACTCGAGGCCTTGAACTGGCTTCTGGGATACAACAGTGAACAAAACAGACCAAACTTCCTCTCCTCCTGGAGTTTATGTTCTAGAAAGTACAAGAGGCAGTAAATCAAGTAAGTAAATTGTAGAGTGTGTTTAAAAATGGGAAGAATTTCATGAGACCAAGATTCCAAATGAGCAGGTAAGGCAAAAACCAATGGACTTTGAGTTATTATTGGTAAGGGGATTAATTACATGTACCAATGCCCAGCTTAGAGCAAACACCTAAATAGATTTAATAAAGCATGAGCACTAATTGGATAGGTGGACACTTGGATAGACTAGTATGATGGATAAGCAAATAGTGACAGCTGCATGAATTACAGTCAGGCAGACAAAAAGACCTACACAGATAGCACAAATGGTATCTCGTGGTGCTCTAACAATAGCATACCCTGCTGGAATGACTGACTGTTAATCCTGCATATTTGACAAGTGAGGTGGGCATTCCCATCTCCCTCCCACATTGGGCCATAGGCATCCTTACAAAATCCTCTCCATCCTTGAGGATGAGTTGGAAGAAGCTGGTCCTCTCTCCAGAGAGTACCTCCCTCTCTCCAGAGAGTACTTCCATAAACCCATGCCAGGCCTTCATAACTTCATAACTTCATAACTAATACAGACTGAGTATTGAAAGCTATTGGAAAATTATTGTTGGTCTTCTGGGTGTGCTGATGGCACTGTAGTCCTACAGAGAAAGAAAGGTCTTTGTCTTTGATGTTGCAATAGACTGATATACTATCTGACATTGACTTTGGCAAACTTCAGTAGGAAAATAAAAAAAGAATTTGGGGATTTAGATGGTACAAGCTTGGCAACATGCATATATTTGTTGGGGCTGGGTGTTGGTTTCATGGGAGTTTGTTAAATGGTTCTCTCCACTATTGAGTGTGCTGGGAAGCCTTCGTGGTGAAAAAAAGTTAAAATAAAATCTTTCCATTTATTTCCAGAAGGGAACAAACGCACACAGGCACACATATATGCACTCGAAGCATTCTTCCAGCTTTGGGGATTAATTCTGTTTGGCAGATGAAAGCCATCCTGTTAAATCGTTTATGGTATTTAAAGAGCAATTTGGTTCCACTTAATTGCTACCTTAAATTAACTGTTGCCTAAGCCTAGAGAGGTTATCGTTAGGGCCAGAGTGGAGGAAGAGGTTAACAGTGGGCTTCAAGTGGGATTGAGTGGTTTCAAATGTGACCAGCTTAGGGAAAGGCACCCATCCCCTAAATTCCCAGGTGGAAGACAAAACTCCCAAAACCAGTGATGTCTGTGGCTTATTTCCACATTGCTTTCAACATTCTGTCCCTATCTACATGAGGTAGTTTGAATTCCTTCCCAACTGTTCCCAAACAGAGAGTTTTGGAAAGGAAGAGGTTTTTTTTAAATAATTGAGCCTCACCTTCAACATCTATTCACTACGTATTTATTATCTACTCTGCAGAAGGCACTGTGCCAGGCATAAGGGATATATGGTAGTGGGTAACTCAGAGAAGGGTCCTGCCCTTACAAGATATATGGTCTAGCTGGGATGTCAGACATCCTCAATAACTTAACACACAATAAATAATTAGTTACTTCCTAAGCGCTATAAGTGAGAAGTACAAACTGCTTAGGAGGGTGTCTTAGTCCATTTGAGCTGTTACAACAAAATGCCACAGACTTGGGGACTTCTAAACAACAGAAATCTACTTCTCACAGTTCTGGAGACTAGATGTCCAAGATAGGGTTCCAGTATGGTTGAGTGAGGGCAGTCTTCAGAGTCACAGACTTCTTGCTGTATCCTCACAGAGTGGAAGGGGCTAGGTAGTTCCGTGGGGTCTCTTTTCTAAGACTACTAATCCCATTCATCAGGGCTCCGCCCTCATGACCTAATCACCTCCCAAAGGCCTCAACTCTTAACACCATCACATTGGGCATTGGGATTCCAAGATGTGAATGTGGGAGGTGGGCTAGGGAAGACAAACTTTAGACCACAGCAGAGGGCTAATAACAGAGGGACTCCATGTAGAACAGAACCCAGGAAAGGCTTCCTGAAATGTCAGTGATAAGTGGGGTCCAGATAAAGAAGCAGGGAAACAGTGTTGGAGGCAGAGAAACCTGCCTGTGCAAACCTCTGAGATGGGAAAATGCATGGTGCATTCTAGAAACTGAAAACCTAGTATAGCTGGTGTGGAGGTGAGAGCAGTGTAAGATGAAGCTGGGACAGATCACACAAGAAGTTTTTAGCCGTTTCAAGGACTTGGAAGTTTGTACAAGTAAGAAAACTGCAGTCCAAAAAGATTAAAATGATTTTCACCAACTTACTCAAATCCAGGAGGGACTGGAATTCAATAATAAAGGCGAGCATTTATAAAGCACAGGACACTGGTCTCAAATGGTCCATAAGTACTAATTCATTTAATCCTCCCAACAACTTTGTGGAGTATTATTATACCCTTTATACAGACACGGAAACTGAGCCACAAAGAGGCTAAATAACTTGTCCAAGATCATCAGATATTAACCAGCAGAATAAGGATGAAAAACCTGGAAGATTTGCTGCCGAGCCTTACCTCCTCATCACTCTGCTATCCTGCCTCTCAAATCAAAGTACTTATTACTTATCTTTATTGAGGATCCATCATGTGCCAAGTGCTGTTCTTGGCCCTGGGATAAAGCAGAGAATAAAACAAAATTCCCATTTTCATGGAGCTTTCTTGGGGTTGTGGGAGGAGACAGTGACAAACACATAAATGTATAATATTCCAGAAGGTTATACAGTTGTGCAGGGAAATAAACTATGGAAGTAGCTAGAATGTGACTGGAGGCTCTTGGATAAGATAATATTTGAGCAGAGACCTAAATGAAGTCTTGAAGGCATATAGGAGAAGAGTATCCCATGAAGAGGCAACAGCATACAGACCCTGAGCCAGGAAAGTTCTTAGGAAATTCAAGGACCTCCCAAGAAGGAGCCAAGACTGGAGGAGTGAGGGGTACCTGCAGTGAGAAAGTGTCAAGAGTCAGAGGAGGTGCAGCCTTATAAGTCAAGGTGGGCACTTAGGATGTTCTTGTATGGGTGAGGAGCCTGGGGAAGTAAGCAGTGGAGGGATGGGATATGCCATTTTTTCAAGATTCATTCTGTCTTCAGGGAGTAGAGGTGAAGTAGGGAGACCTTTTAGAAGGCTACTGCAACAATATAGGGATTTGTAATGGTGGCTTAGACCAGGCAATGATGACAGGGAGGATGAGAAGTAGTCAGATTCTGGATGTGTTTGAAGGGGAAGCCAACAGAATTTACTGACATTGAACATGTGAGATGGGAGTTCAAAGTATTTGGCCCGATCATCAACAAGGAAGGAGCTGCCTGGAATCTGGGGAGAGGAAGGGAGAGGAGGCGAGAGAAGCAGGAGGAGAGAGGAGGAGAGGGGACGGGAGAGGAAACAGAGCTTACTACAGGTGAGTAAGGTCTCCCTGCTGACTTGGGGAGGCCTGGCGGGGTGGAGGAAGGAGACTGAATGGGTCTCCTCAGCCACTGGAAGTACATATACAGTGTGTCAGGTCAAGGCTGGAAACGGCCTATAAATAGATGAAGAATAAGGATTAGGACTGGTCAGAGAGGATGAAGAGAGGGTGGTCTGTAGGAATCCTGGAGCTAACGTGCCTACAGGGTCTTTCACCAGGGGTCATTTAAAGAGAGTGGAGTAGAGAATGTTTGGCATTCAGCACTGAAGGATGGGAAGGCACGGGGAAGCCTAGGAGAGAACATCTCAGCAACCACACAGGTTGAGGTGCAGAGCAAGGCGTGGCCTTGACACTCAGATGGGACCGTCACTGCCCCCAGTGACCATCACGCCAGGTTTCCAGGGTCCCGTTTTCAGCCCAGATAGTGTCCCTTTGCTGGAGTTTTCCAGGAAGACACATTAAGCCTAATAGAGACGAACCAATGGTCCAGCAGCGACCACAAGCTACCCTTTCATGGCTCAGCTGTTTGGATTGTACAATTATTGATGGAGGCTGAGCAAGTAGAATCTGGGGAGACACAATTCAGTTTAGTGATGTCTCAAGACCATGCTTAGACACAGTGATTCTGAGAAAAGGATTTAGACAGTCCCCCTTCACTGTGGCTCCTCACACTCCTCACCACTCGGCCTGGCCTCCTGAACTTCCACCCCAGGCTAGCCCGCAGGCTCGGGAAGAGCTGGGAAGGGGCAGGACAGACCGGTGCTCGGGAAAGTGGTTCTGGACTCTGACCACTGGATTTGCAAAGCTGCTCTCCTACTTGCTAGCTGTGTGACTGTGCGTAGCTACTGAGCTGCTCTTTGCCTCATGCTCTGGAGGGATGATCATAGTGGCTCCTCCTGGGGTGCGTGTGAAATCAAATGAGTTAATCCATGTAAAGTGTGTAAAACAGGCCTTGCTGTACTAAGTACTCAATAAAAGACCGGACAGACATAGGTGCTCCCATGTTTGTGGCAGCACCGCTCACAAGAGCCAAGATATGGAAACAAACTAAGTGTCCCTCAATGGATGAGTGAATAAAGATGTAGTAGATAGCTACAACGGACTACTATTCAGCCATGAGAAAGAAGGAAATTCTGCCATTTGCAACAACATGGACAGAACTTGAAGACATTATGCTAAAGTGAGGTAAGTCAGACAAAGGAAAGACAAATACTGCATGGTACCTTCTTTTTTTGTTGTTTTTAGAATTTTACTTACTTACTTACTTATTTATTTATTTATTTATTGAGAGAGTGAGCACACATGCACATGCAAGTCAGGGGAGGGAGAGAGGCAGTGAGAGAGAGAGAATCTCAAGCATACTCCACACTAAGCATGGAGCCCAATACAGGGTTCGATCTCACGACCCTGAGATCATGACCTGAGCCAAAATTAAGAATTAATGACACTTAACTGACTGAGCCACCCAGGCATCCCTGTATGGTACTTCTTATGTGTAGAATCTAAAAAAAACAAACTTGTAAAAACAGAGTGAAATGGTGGTTACCAAGGGCTGGGGGTGGGGAAATGGGAAAGGTGTTGTTTAAGGCACATATTTGTAAGTGAAGGATAAATAAGTCCTGGAGACCTAATACACAGTACAATGATTATAGACAATTATATCATAAACGTTAAATTTGCTGATAGACTAGATCTTAATTGTTCCCCAAACTATACGAAATAAGAACTATGTAACATGATAGAGGTGTTAGCTAACAGTACAATGACAACTGTATTACAATATAAAATTATCAAGTCACCTTAAACTTCCACAATGTTCTATGTCAAATATAACTCAGTAAAAATAAATAAACAAACTGTAGTTGTTATTACACAATTCTGCATCCACAGGGCTGAGCATATAGCCTGGTTCATGACTGGAGTTCTATAAAGAGTTAACATAATTTGATGTCAACATCATCACCACCACCACCACCATCAACATCATCACTGAGCCCTTACGGTGTCTGGTTCTTTGTGAAGCATTTTGCAGCCCTTGAGTTTCTTGGACTATGATAAAGGAAAAACTCTAAGAACATACATCCAGCACCAGTTTTTCTCAGAGACTCAGCATTTTCAGAAGCAGAGTTTGGTCTGATAGTTGGATATGGACAGTGGCAAAGCAAAGGAGAAAGGACGAATGAACCAGGAGAAAAGGTTCTGAGCACAAGAGCTGAGATTTTTGATGTGTCAGGAATGGTCTATGTCCATACAACACCTTTTTCTTCTTACACTGGAGCTAGGCTTTTGTTAGTTAGGCAATAAGTCACTTAATTAGTTTTACCTCAGGGATGATGGTCCTTCCTTTCTCCCTCCTTCTTTCCTTCCTTTCTTCCTTCCTTTTTTCCCCCTTCCTTCCTTCCTCCTTTCTTTCCTTCCTTATTTCCTTCCAAAGGAGAAAGACCAAGAGCTGATGAGCTATGAGATATGGAATCAGGCCAATACACAGACAAACCAGTACCCTGAACACCAATTTAATAACCATCAATTACCTGAAAGCCAGTTTGCTAGATTTCCCACCCAGCAGTCAACTTTCTCTGAATTTACGTAAACCCCTGAGATATAGCTGAAGATGAAGAAATAGAGAGAAACACAGGCAACAGGGCCCTTGGAGGATATAAGGCATCAAGCATTGCTTGGAGAGTTGTTCAAAGACAGTAATTACGGCTGAGGGGGACGTTGTGGGGGGGATTGTCCTCAACAGACCCAAAGGGAAACAGACACTGGAGACTTTAAATAGGAAGAACTATAAATGGAAGAAGAAAGCCTCAAGCAAGACCTGGAGTCAGGATGCTCCCTCAGAACACATACAGTTGTGGCAGGGAGACCAGAGTAAATAACTTAGACAAGTTCCATGCTATGGAAGAGGAGGCAAGCAACGACAACACATATGTGGATTTTTCCCCAGAATGAGGGGGGCAGAGGGTCACAACCTTTACATGGGAGATTTTCTCCAACTGAGTTTAAATTCATGTTTCTTAAATTCGACACAAGTGGTAAAAAGTGACCTAGCATCTTAGCAAAGCATAAACTATGGAGATTGTCTTCTTTTTCCTATTTTCTGTGTTTCCTCCTTCCCCAGATAACACTAAGTCTATTAATTGAGCCTCACCAATGGAGACATGTAGCCTCGTGGTTAAGAGTGTTTGGGCTCAATGGAGTGCCTGTGTGGCTTAGTTGGTGAATCATCTGACTCTCGGTTTCAGCTCAGGTCGTGATCTTAGGGTCCTGGGATCAAGCCCTACATTGGGCTCCATGCTCAGTGGGGAGTCTGCTTGAGATTCTCCCTCTCCCTCTCCCTTTGCACTTCCCCCTACTCACTCTCTCTATATACATAAAATAAGTCTTTGAAAAAAAAAAGAGTGTGGACTCAAGAGACAACGTATATGTGCTCTTAGCCAAACCACATCACCCTTCTGTGCATCAATTTCTTCATCTATAGAATGGGAATAAGGTAATAAGAGCACCAACTTCATTGGATGGTTGTGAGCATTAATTAATATTTAAAGTTCTCAGAACAGGGGCCCCTGGGTGGCCCAGTTGTTTAAGCCTCTTACTCTTGGTTTCAGCTCAGGTCATGATCTCAGGGTTGTAAGATCGAGCCCCGCATGGACTCTGCTTGGGATTCTCTCCATCTCCCTCTGTCCCTCACCCCTGCTCATGCTTTCTCTGTCTCTCTCTCTCTAAAATGAATAAATAAATAAAATCTAAAGTTCTTAGAACAGTCACTGGCACATATTAAGTGATCGACAAATGACAGTAATCCTTACTACTACGAGCAGTAGGAGTGGTGGCGGTGGTGGGGGCGGTACTACTACTACTACTCTCATTACCATCATTATTCACAGAGTCAAATCAAACTACCCAGACTAAGACAAAGAAGTGTAAAAACTGGGAAGAGGAGAATGTCAGGTTTTAAGGTCTTCAAATTCTGTAAGGAGAAAGTGAGTTACCAAGGGAGGAGTTACATGGTTTCCATTTGGGACAGAGTAGGATCAGAAGAAACCTACGTTGGACAATATCATTGGGTATAATTTGAGGTGGGCACTGGAACAGAGAGTCAATTTTCAGCCTCTTCATGCAGAGAGCCTTCGCTGAATGAATGAGTGGTCATGATCCATTTCAGAGAATCCCGGTGGGCAGGAGCTGAACCACCCATTCAAGTGATTCCAGGAAAACACCCAAGGATGTGTTAGGAGGGAATTCTCCTGAAAGTAGAAGCAGAATTGCCTATTTCTGCCTCTCTACCTCCCCCAGGGAGGAGAACTATACTCCAACTGACCACCTGGTTAGCCTTTTAATGCAATCATAGACAAGAACAAATCTAGACAATGTTTCCAATGAGAGTGTGCTTCTTCCCCATTCTGCTCACATTTCTGGACTCTTCCTCAAGGGAGAAGAGAATTCTTGCCCTTCTGCACCCATTATCTGTGTGTCACCCAATCCCGGAGGTGGAGAAATTGCTAATCTAATCTTCACTGGGCCAAGTATAGCTGCAGGTCACTACACTGAAAGGCAAACGTGCTTTCTTCTGCTTTATGCAATGAGCGTCAGCAGACTGCTCCTAGCAGTGCTCTCTCTCCACTTTCTCCTCCTCTGTCTGCAAGATGGAGAAAGGGTCTTACTTGTCAGAGTAGGCCGGATGATACTCTAGCCTCAGTAGAGAGAGGCACAGACCTTCCCTATTCCTTTTCTTTTCTCCCTGGGCCTCCATGTGGCCAGCTCCCAGGCAGAAGTCAAAGCCAGCCTCCAAGCCCTGTCCCAGCTCTGCCTGCCCTCAGTGAGGAAGACCAGTCCACCATTCTCATCCAGGCCATACTCTGTGACCCATGCCTCCACCCCAGCCTACCTTTCTCCCTCCCAGTTGTCCTTTGGTTCTTGTTCACGGTATGCAGAAACATGTTCAAACCACATGCAGGAAAGCAGAAATGAGTGAGAGCATCAAGTAACTCAGAAAACTTAGCATATACCCAGAGAACAATGGCTTGTATAATTCCCACTTTGTGTATGGAAAAACAGAGTCCCAGGGGACTTAAAGAGCTTAACTATAGAGATCAGGTAGCAGAGCCAAGATTCTATGACTGGTTTTCAAATTCTAAATCCTTCTCCCCTTTATCCACATTCGATATTTTCCACTCATAGAACTTCCACTCATTTCACCCCAAAGAAAAATGCGTAGTATGTATATATCTGTGTATGTAATAAAGTAAAAAAATATGCATAAAAGAAAAATATAACATATGTATATAATATAAAATAAAATCATATAATCCCCCATCTAATGTCTAGGTGGCTGGAAGAATGTGTGAAAATCAAATTTTGTTATCTACCACCTTGACTTATTAGGCTCAGAGCTCCTTCTCTCCTTCCTCATTCACAGGAGACTCTCAAGACACCAGCCCTGCTTCACCTGATTCCTCAGTCTGAACAATGTTCTCATAGAGAAGACTCCATCCTCAATGCAGCACAGCCTTTGGATGGAGGCTCTGTGGAGTTCATGATAATACACTTGGCCAGCAGTTCCAGTCAGGCAGATATGACTGAGATGCCTGAAGTGCTCAGTCCAGAGTGTGGATGGAAGACAATAGAGCTGAACATGGACCCGGCTAGACACAGAGAATAGTGGTGGTTTGCAGAGACTGGGCAGCCAGTTTTCTCCTCCTGCCTAGCTTTCAGGCAGGGATCTAGGAGGAGGCAGACGCTGAGTGGGGTGTTGAGTAATGGGTGCAATAATGCCAACTGGATTGCCAGGTGCTCTGGGGTCAAGTTTTTCTCAATTAATGAATTAATGCTCATCACACAGGGACAGCATGTACACTTTGGGGCCTGGTGAGAGAGCAGGACAGTGCTCTTCTCCCATTAATCCTAGAAAAGATTTTCTCATTTTCTGGACATGAGGGCAGGTGCTTGTGGGTTGTCAGAGCTGGAAGCAGCTGCAGTAGAGTAAAAGGAGCATGAGCTTTGGAATCAGAAACCTGGACTCTAATTCCAAATATGTTTACATATGAACCATACGGCCTTGGGAAAAATCACATTTTCCTGGAGTGCACCTTTCTCATCCTCATCAATATATACATACACAAACAATATAAATAAATACATAAATATTGTACATATACAAAGCAATATATATGCAATTTGTACAATATGTAATATTTACGTATTTGTATAATATGTATATTTATATACATTACATAATACGTGCATTAAAATATAAACTTAAAATATATTTATACATATATATAATATTTTTAAAGATTTATTATTTATTTTTTGAAAGAGAGAGAGAATGCAGCAGGCAGGGGCAGAGGGAGAGAAAAACTTGAGTAGACTCCACACTGAGCATGGTCCCCAACGCACGGTTTGATCCCAGGACGCTGAGATCATGACCTGATCTGAAACCAAGAGTCAGACACCTAACCAACTATACCACCCAAGTGCCCCCAAATATATAAATATTATATAACATATATATACATACATATATATATATACACATTTGACCTTGGGGAAAGTATCCTCTGAGACGAAGTCTCCCCATCTGTAAAATAGGTCTCATATTGGGCTCACATCAGAGGGCTGATGGGAGGATAAAATGAGACTAACTACATAAGACATGGAGACACTCAATAAGTGGTGCCCATATCCCCTCCACAGTACTTAGCACAACTGTCATATTAGGAAATATTGATCCCATTATGTGCTGCACGTCTGTTTCCCCTGCCAGACTGTGGGCTCGATGAGAGCAGGAACCATCTCTGCCTGTTTGTCATTGTCCCCGAGTTCACACCAGCGTGGTGCTCAAGAAATTGTAGAGTTTGAACAAATGACTAAAATGAGGACATTAGGTCCTACTTATAGGAACTGTGGCATCAGTAGAAGAGATCACATGCAGGAGAGGGTATTGTAAGCCACTGAATGCCATGAAAACAAGAAAAATGGTTATTGCTATCATCTGTGAGATGCACAGGGGATCACAGACCACTGGGTGGGAACAAGGGTGAGAAAGAACTGGGGCAAAGATACCAGGAGGAGCCATGAAGAGGTGGCCTGAGGTAATGGAAGAAGGAATGACAGAGAGAGTGACATCATGGCTTTTGTATAAAA
>CM052890.1:20254889-20376681 GCA_028534135.1 Potos flavus
ACAGTCGACGGAGTTGGCCGGGGTGGAGTGAGCAAGGCAGAGTAGGAGGTGAGATCAGAGAGGTGGTGGGACACCCGATAATGTGGGGCCTCATCCTCCATGACAAGGAGTAATACGATGAGTGCAATTATCTGACATAGTCTTTACCAGATCAGTCTAGCTGCCTTGTGGAGAACAGATGGAGGGCAAGAGTGGCTGGAGGAAACCACTGAAGCGAGGAGATTGCTGTTGTCCAGGTGAGGGGTGATGGGGCCCGGCACCAGGGTGTGATGCAAGAGATGGGAAGTCCCTGAAATGAGGCCTTTTTCTTTCTCTTTTCTTTTTTTAAGATTTTATTTATTTATTTGACAGAGAGGGAGAGAAAGCGCACAAGGAGAAGGAGCAGAAGGAAGAGTGAGAGGGAGAGAGAGAAGCAGGTTTCCCACTGAGCAGGGAGACTGATGCAAGCCTCAATCCCACGACCCTGGGATCATGACCCCAGCCAAAGGCAGATGCTTAACCGACTGGGCCACCCAGGTGCCCCAAGGCCTTTTTCTACCTGCAAGAGCATTAGATTTATATCAGAAATAAGAGGTGGAACTAAAGGGGACCTTGAACCTCAGCTGGTCTAAGCACCCTCATCTGAGGTCACATGGGCAGACACTGGACAGAATCTGGCATGAAGCCCCAGTTCAACACTCTTCCACCTCGTGGCTCCTGTTTGGTCATTGTCATCATCCCTTCTATTTCTGTGGCTTTGGAGAAACGGATCCACCAAGAGCTACTGCACTTTAGAGGCTGAGAGTAAAATTAAGAACAACTTGCTTTTCATTTATAATTTATGCATTATACACCACCTACTTCCCAAAAGGATTTGAGACAGCTTACAATAACAATCATCTTTAAACCATCTGCACAGCCACTGAAAAACATGTTTTCAGAGAATCCTTAATGGCACAAGAAAATGTTCAAAACATAACTTTAAGAGAAAAAGATAGGACACGACACT
This sequence comes from Potos flavus, assembly GCA_028534135.1. NCBI lineage: Eukaryota > Metazoa > Chordata > Mammalia > Carnivora > Procyonidae > Potos > Potos flavus. The sequence continues at coordinate 20,255,878 of CM052890.1, forward strand.
TTATTTACTATATTGTTACATAATATGTAGACAGACAGAGAGAAGAGAGAGGGAAGAAAGAGGGAGAGAGTGGGGAAGAGGAAGGGAGGGGAAAGGAAGGGAATAGAAACAGGGAGGGGAGAGAAAAATTAACTGGAAAGAAACATTAACAGTAGATATTTCCTTTCTTAAAATTGTCTGGAGAGACCTCATTGTTAATAACATGGTTCCCTGAGATGTAACTAAGGTGATTTTGGAGGGTAGTAACATCTTTTTAATGTTAACAGTTATGCATTTATAGATCAAATGTGTATTTTAAAAATCCATCTAACATGTGCCGGCTCAATCTCATCTGTCCCTCCAGATCCATTCTCCACTCCCCTCTGCCCTGCTCTGTGCAGAAGAGACTCCTTTGTCCTCTAGCCTTTGGCTCGTTGGAGCCAACAGGGACTCCAGCGAAAAATCAGAGGAGAAAAGAGAGGGGCGAGGGTATTCCCTCTTCGCCCACCCCCCGACCACAACCTTCCTGCCTCACCCCAGCTCTGGACCCACCAGGTCCCTCAGCTGTCTCCCGGGGCTCTAGCTACCCTTGGGTCCCACTAATACTGTCTGCTTTCCTCTCTGCTAGTTCCTAGTGTTTCACTGTCCTTTGCTGATTCTCTCAACCCAGCTCTCAACTCAACAGCAGTCCCTTTATACAGATTCCTGCTCACCCCCCAACCTGAGACTGTGATTCTGTAGGTCTGGGCAGGGCCTGAGAAGTCTTATTTCACATAAGCTCTCAGGAGACGCCACACTTTGAGGAACAGTCCCTCGGTTTAACTCTTTGCGTGTGTTGTCTACTTCCTGCCTACTCATACTTGAGCACAGCAGTCCAACAGAAGTTTCTGCGATGGTGGAAATGCTCTATAATATTCTACACCCTCCAGTGGGGTAGCCATATGGGGCCTGTAAGTACTCATAAGTGGCTAGTGCAATTGAAGAATTTTACTACATTTTAATTTTATTCCATCTTGATTAATAAAAATAATTAGCTCTGAGCTAATAAAAGTAGTTGGCACTTTCAACATTCGACTTGGAAATTTCCTTGACCAGAGTGGCAGGTTCATGAGGTACTCTTTCCACCTCCAGGGTTCCTGCCAGGGCACACTCTGCTAATGGTTCTAGCACTTCATTCTTCAAGTCCCATTTTCTCCTGCCTCCAAGAGCAATGTTCTCCCTGCCCTTCCCACCTCCATTTATAGTCTTCCTTGAGGTACTCTGGCCTCCAGGTGATGCCTGGTTCCAAGGCCACTGCCATCCATTTTACATTTAGATGACCTCAGTGCCTTACGTCCAGGTACTGATTTCTCTTTCAGTTATGTATTGATGCTCGAGACTTAGTGACTTAAATCAATTTTACTATCTCTCCTGATTCTGTGGATTGACTAGGTTCAGCCAGCCGATTCTTCGGCTCTATATGGTGTCGGCTGGGGATGCAGTTATCTGCGGGGCACGAAGGAATGGAACATCCAGATGGTTTACTCACCAGGCCAGCAGCTGGAGTCAGCTGGATGCTCAGATGGGACCGTCAAGCGGAGTGCCTCGCGTCTCACCCACGTGTCTTTTCCATGCAGCCTGAGCTTCTCACGGCACGACTTCTGGGTTCTGAGAGGCAAGAAGTAGAAACTACTCAGAAATCCCAGGACATCATTTCTGGTGCCTTCTAGTGGCTAAAGCCAGTCATGGAATAATACAGATTCAAGGGACACAAGTTCCGCCCCTTGGTGTGAGGAGTGGCACGTGCACAGGGAGAGGGGGGATGGCTGTGGTGAGCTTGGGAGACCGGCTGCCACACCGCCTCTGCCCTTAGTGAGCGTCCTTCACAGCCAGGATAAACTATGCAGACCGCTGCTTCTCAAACGTCAGTGTACTCAAAATCCCCTGGAGGTTGTGTGCAAATGCAGCTCCAATTCAGTGGATCTAAGTGGGTCCTAGGAAGCCACGTTTTATAAGTTTCAGGCGAATGCAGATGCTGCTAGCCATTCAAAGATCACACTCTGAGTACAAGGATGCTGTTTGTATACTGGAGGTAGCAAAGGGTTTAGGATCACAGACTAAATTCAAAACCCATCTCTACCTCTTTTTTGCTGTGGATCCTTGACTACCCACTAGCCTCAGTTACCCCATGTGTTAAAATGGAATAGTGGAACAATTCCAAGAACCAATAGGAAGAAGTACAATATGGTACCACTGCGTCTCTTGTTATCTGTGTCTTGGGGCACTTAATTTCCCCTCTCTGAGCTTTAGTTTCTTCACTTAAAATTAAAGTGGGAATGGGAATGATAGTACCTACCACACAGGGTGGTTATGAATGCTTGGGAAAACATGGAATTAACATATGGTGAATATGTGAGAAGATACGGGATATATATTGTTTCCCCTTTCCCTTTCCTCCCTCTCAACCCCATCAAACATATCCCAGCAGGTCAGCATTTGTTACGATTTGGTGGGCAGACAGGGTGGAAGGAAGCCAGGGCTGAGGTTGTAAGGTAAGTGAAGTTGGAAGCTAATCCATGTTTCACATCTAACAATGACCAAGTCCATAGAAAAGTAGGAGTTTGCTTCTCCTTCTCCCCCTAGTGGGTTGGAGCCAAGGGAATAAGCAAGAACCGTATTTGTCCTGGATGCCTGGCAAATAGCCTCAGCTCCGTTGTTTGCGGGATCAGTGGCTGCTGTGATTAATGATCCCTGCTGGGAAATTCAGCTGTGGCATTATCACAATGAGAAGAGTCATGAGGCACTGAGTCCCAGAATGCTCCTGAGCTAGTTCCATGTGGGCTATGCCCCCATGGGGATCCTTGAGCCATTACTGGGAATTGGATGCTCCAGACCACTGAGGATAGTTCAAGTCTGTTTGGTCATGTATTTGGGCTCTCTTATATTCACTGAAATCTGTATAGAAAAGAAGATGGCTCTCAAGACTTGGGGATGATGTCAGAATGTGAACCCAAAGTATCCTACCTGGGAATAAGGCCACAAATGACAAGGCCAAAAACAATGCTTAATGTTCATTTTGCACTTCATGCTATGTTCTGAGATAACATATACACATGCATTATCTCATCTTTACAACAACTCTAGGAAGAAGACAGCATAATAACCCCCATTTTATATTTAAGGAAACCAAGGACACAGAAATGAGGTGATCTACTCAAGGTCCTACAGGGACGTGGCAGGGCATGGACTTGAAATCAAATCTGCTTCATGACAAAAACTGAAGTGTTTTTTGAGAGCTGGAGGCAGGAAGCATCCCACAAATAAAAATAAGGTTTCTCTCCTGGTTCAGTGACTAAGATATTGGTCCCTTGTTCCAACACACACACATACCCCTTGGGAAGAGAGAGCAGTCATAATAAAGCAGGACTTTAGGAAGCTAACTGCTGAGTTCTACTGACCGAGGCAGAACTGGAAGAATCTACTGCTCTGATCCCAAGTGATCTGAATACACTGCTCCGTGCATATGTGACTTGACACCATATACCTGGGTGACCGGGTGTTCCACGCTGGATGCTCTAGGCATCTGAGGTTGGGCACTGTACCACGTCATTTTCCCTCCCGTGCAGGCTTCTTCCCCAGTGGGCTGTGCCTTCCTTAAGGACCCAGACCTTATCATGTCCTGCTTCAAACCCTCTGCACTGCCTGCCGTGATCCCTCAGAGAAGAGCCTCCTCCTCCTCTGGAGTCACTCTGTCTCTACTGGGCTCCTCCTCCAAACTCTCCTCTGGAATGCTCTGAAAATGCAAATTAAACGAGGTCACTCCAACTTAAAAATCCCTCAGGGACTCCCACTGTCTTTCAGGTCAGAGCATCCAAAGTCCTCCCTAAACTCATCCCCTGCTCTTCCCTCACCCACATCTGGCTCTCCAGCCACGCCCAGTTACCTGCAGCTTCACAGAGGGTTCTCACTTCCCTGCTTTTACTCATGCTCTTTCCTACACCTGCAATGTCTTTTCTTCAATTTACTCACTTAACAGTATGGCCTTAAGTGAATCACCTCACCTCTCTGAGTTTCAGCTGACCCAGCATTCCAATGAGGCTAATAACTATGCCTCCCTCACAAGTGGTTGGACGATTAGGGACAAGATAAGCAACATTGCCAGAACAGTCTGGCAGCCATTAGTGACTCCACCTGGCTAGGGTGGGGAGGAGGTCTAATCCTCAGCCCAGAATCCTCCCTGCCAACAACACCTTAGTCAATTTTATGTTTTTCCACGGAAGCTTCTTTCTCTATCTGTCCTCTACCCAAGGCTTTTTCCTTCCAGAAAACATAACTCTGAATGATTTATAGGGAATAAAGAAAAGTAGTGCTTTCTTCTCTCCTATGGTCAAGGGAGAATAGAGAGGGAGAGGTAGATAGCCCAAGGAAGAGACAACTTTGGAATGGTAATTGGACTTGGAGAGATTTAGAGCCAAGCTTGGGGCTGGGGGACAAGAGGATTGATCACTTCCTTTCTCTCAGAGAGTGACTTGAAGTGTAAGGACAGTCTCATTCAAGACCACACAAATCACTTTCTTGGCAAACTACTACCATTTGTTGCCCTTTGGGAAAAGCATGAGCAGAAGGGGAAAAATATTAGAAAAGTATTTTACCCTAAAAGCCCCACAGACTTTTGGATGAATTGCCTGCCATGACTAGAGCCACAGGGAGGTTTCAAGCAGTTACTTGCCCAAGATTCTCATAAATTGTCAGCTTCGACAGTCGGATGCTAAACTGAACTTGAGGGAGAAGAGTAAGAGGCATAAACATTAAATACATAATCTTTCGAGTGTGTCCCTTCATTTCCTGACTGTTTCTTCTCCAAAGGGAATCATTTTCTCCTTTCTTTCTCCTTTTTTTTTCTCACTTGACATTGCACGGAGGAGTGAGAGATCATCAGTGAGATTTCTGATTCACCACACTGACAATGGAACTCTAAGAAATAGAGAGCAGTTCAGCGGAAAGCAGAATGTGGGAGGCAGCTGTCTTGGTTGCTTTTCCCTGCTCTATCACTTTCCCAGGACATGTCTTCTGGTGAGGGGCTGAATCTCTCCAAGCCCCACTTCCCTCATCTGTAAAATGGATAAAACCATGCCAACCACTCGGGGTTGTCGGGAAACTTAAGTGGAAGAACACATGTACAAGGCAGTATGTAGTATGCACTCAACACATGGCTGTGATTGTTGTTCTGACTGCTGTTATTTTACTTGAATATACTTAAAATACTTCCGTAGTCACCTAGAAGAGTCCTCTGTGCCTCGACACTCTTACTTCCCTCCCCTGCTTCATTTTTCTACGTAGCCCTTATTGGCACCTGAGAGACAATATTTCCTTGTTTGTAATTATCTCTTTTCCTCATAAGGAATGTAATCCCCGTAAGGGCAAAGATCTTCATCTACTTTGGTTTTATTACAAAAGTTTCAACACCTATCAAATGCTTAGCATGTAGTAGATGCTCAATAAATATTTATTGGATGAATGACTCATGGCGCTACAATCATTAAAGGCTCAATTAGGGCCAGAGATGGTTCCAAGATGGAGTACACACAGGGCTGGCCGTTGATGCCCGCTGTCAGCTGGTAGCTCAGCGGGGCCCGTCCCCAGGCATACTTCCCATGGTCTCTCCAGCACGGCAGTCTCAGAGTAGTTCCATATCTCACATCGCAGTTGGCTTCCCCCAGAGCAAGTGCCTCAAGATGACAAGGTGGAAGCTTTGCCTTTTATTGACCTCAAGGCTCAAAAGTCACAGAGTGTCACTCCTCCCATAGTCTATTAGTCAAAGCAGTCACAAGCCCACCCAGGGGCAAGAAGAGGGGACACAGACTCAACTTTCTGATGCGAGTAGTGTTAAAGGATTTGAAGCCATGTTTTCAAACCTCCACAGACATGATCTTAAATGCCTACAGGAACTAGACAGGTATAAGAAGTAAGTGAAGTGGATGTTAATGCATGATTAATAGAGAGGGGTGGGAACTGTGGGGGAATGAAGCCTTTTCCCCTGTCTGGAAAGACCATCCAGAACTCAGCTCAAGTGAAGGGTGGAATTTCCCAATTTTAAAAACACAACGTGAGCCAAAGAGGGTAAGTCTCAGCACCCATGGATTTTCACTTTTTGACTCCAAAGATGGATGATCTGAAGTAGTGCTTTGTGTGAGCAAGGGGTCTGCCACTTATTCCTTCATATTGGGTGACCTTGAAGGAACTCTGGAGTACCCCTCTCCAAAATATGAAACAATGGGAATCAGACAAAAGACTTCTTTGGTAGAAATGGGTGTTCTGGGAGCTAGGAAAAAAGAATAAATAAATGGAATGAGGTGAAACATTTCTTGACATACCTCTCATCATGTGCCAGGCATTTTACATATATCATTTCATCTAACTGTCACCAACAACCCTATGGGATAGCCCGAATTACTTTCCTGTCACAGGATGATTAGGTCCCGAGTGTCACACAGGTAGAAGGTGGTGGAGTCCAGGTAGCTAGAACCCTAGAGCCCAAACACACAAACCCTCCCACCAGATCAGGCTCCTGGGAGCTACCATTCTGCATAATTAATGCGGTGGCCCAAATGGGGTCGCCCAAGCATGAGATCACTGAGCTGATGAGTAAGTGGCATCATGGGAACTGCAGGGCCTGGAAGGGGCCAAAAGGTTTACCATCCTCTACATCGAACATCTCCTGCTTGGTGGTCTCTATACCGGAAGAACTTCCTTATGATGATATTAACCACAATATTTAGTAATAAGAAAAATACCATTTCTAGAGTGCTCCCCATGTGCCATCTTCTCTTTGTATATATGTATGTATACATATTTTTACATTTAATCCTTAAAATAGTCCATTTTACAGACAAGGAAACCAACGCATAGAGAAGTTAAATAACTTGCCTGAGGAAACACAGGAGCACAGGGTAGAGTTGGGGTTATAATCTAAGACTCTCTGACTCAAAGCCTGTTCTCTGAAAACCTAGGCTACACTGCCTGTACACTCCTCCACCTTATATGCCACCTTCATCAATGAAGTTGGAATGGCTTGTGTCCATCTGTATAGGACCCTCCAGGAGAGGCCGGCAAGCTGTCTCTCAGGGGGCCCCGCTGGATTCATTCATTCCTTTTGCCTCACAAACCAAAGGACTAAGGACCCTACAGTCAATAGTATTCAGAGAGACTAAGGCTTGTTGGCAAAACTCATGAGAGACTGGCACATACGCCAGAATGAACTCTTAGTAAATGTGTTCACTTACAATGATTATTTGAAATGCCAAGAATACCAGAATGCCTTTGCTGGCACGAACAGCACATCCGTTCCTTGTCTAGAGCCAAATGACAATCATGTGTCCATTAAACAAATATTTGTGGAACATCTGCAGAGGGGTGAGCAAAAGCAGGTATAGTAAAAAGGTGGTTAGGTGAGCACATAATCAACTAATCTATGCTGAGCTTCTTTGGGTTGTGACAGAAGACCACTTGTATTTGTTTAAGCAGAAAGAATAGTTTATTACATAAAAAAATAAGGCGGTGTCTCATAGTACCCATGGACAAAAATTAAGTCTTGGTCTCAAGAGAGATAGAAGAACAAGAAAAACAGAAACCATGGGATCCTCTTTGTCTTCCTCTCAAATATATTGTATATTTATATATATACATATATTTTATATATAAATAAATATTTATATAATATTTATATAAGTAAATAATATATTTATATATTTATACATATAAGCATATTCATACTCTATACTATATAAATTTTATTTATAATACATATAAATTACATATATATTTTTATATATCTATTTATCCTCTCTCTCCTCCCATGGCCTGTCATATCACCTTTTCTCTATACATCTGCTTCAACCTTTTCTTGTATAAGTCAGAATTCTTGGCTTCACAGAAACTGATTCTGACTGAATTAAACAGAAAAAGAATTTATTGAAAGGATATTAAGAATCCCAAAGAACAAGACAAAAAAAAAAAAGAAAAAAGAAAAAAACAACAGGGATAAGGAGAAGTTAGACAGCCAGACACCGCCAACATCCCACTGCAGACCGAGCCTGGTAAGGATGCCACTGCTGCCACTCCTGCAAACCCACCATCTCAGCTTGTCCACCCTCCCCACCTGCTGGCACCAGGCGCCACATGAACACAGTCTCTACCTCGCCTGTAGCAAGCTTGTGCGCTTTTGTTATGGAAATTTACAATTGTATATAATATACACACATACATACACACACATACACATACGATATAAACACACAGATATATACACGTACACCCAAGTAGAGAGAATAGTATAAGGAACTCCCATCACTAACTTCAATAATTCTCAACTCACGGCCCATCCCCACATCCCCCATAAAATTTTGAAGCAAATATCTTCATCCTATCATTTGACTCACAGCTCCTTCAACACGTGTCTCCAGAACAAGGTTTCACAACCTTGGCATTACCGACATTTTGGGCCCCATCATTCTTTGCTGAGGGCGCTGTCCTGAGCATACTAGGATGCTTAGCAGCACTCCTGGTCTCCATACACGAGATGCGGGTAGCCTTCCTCACTCCTGCTTATGACTACCAAATATGTCCTAGACATTGCCAAAGGTCTTCTAGGGAGCAAAACTGCCCTTAATGGACACACATATAAATACCCACAAAACTATCATCACACTTTAAACATTTAATAATAATTTCTCAATATCATGACATGTCAAGTCAGAGTTCAAATTTACCTGGTTGTTCCATAAACATTTTGACTATACATATCTGTTAAAGCCTGAATTAGAATAAGACCTATACCCTGCAATTGGTTAATGGGTTTCATAAGCCTCTTTTAATTATAGGCTTCACTTTCTCCCTTCTCTTTTTTTTAACCCCTTGAAATTTATTTTCCTAAGACATTAGGTCCTGTTGGGAGGCTGGGTGGCTCAGTCAGTTAAGCAATTGCCTCTTGATTTCGGCTCAGGTCATGATCTCAGGGTCCTGAGATTAAGCCTCACATCAGGCTCCATGATCAGTGTGGAGTCTGCTTTAGATTCTCTCTCTCCCTCTCCCCCTGTGCTCTCTTTCAATCAATCAATCAATCAATCAATCGATCAATAAAATCTTGAAAACAAAAAAAGACATCAGGTCTTGTAGAGTTTCCCACAATCTGAATTTTCCTGATTATATCCCTATGGTTGAATTACACAGGCTCCTCTGTTTCCTGTATTTCCTGAAAATTAGCAGCTGGATCTAGAGATCTGATATGATTCAGGTTCTATTATTAACTGTTTTATGATTACAGAGCACATCTTCTATCGGAAGACCATAATGCCAGTTTGTCTCTTTCCTTGGGTATCAGCAGCCACTGGCAACCACTTTCTAAATCCTTTATTTCATAGGTATTAAAACTAATGGACTTCTATCATTCCTTCTTCATTAATTAGCTGGAATACTTATCAAGATAAACTTAACTTTTTATCGTTTGATTACAATGTCAAATAGTTTATAGAGGTAAGTAGAATGCTTGATTTTTTTTCCCTTTACTTCCTAGTTTTCAAAAATAATCCAGTGATAAATTAGCATCCTCCAGAGGGAAACTGTGAGTTTTGCTGTTGTCAGCATAATTATGAACTCATGAATTAAAACCTATTAGAAAATTTTTTTCAGTCCACTTCAATTCATTACAGTTACATTTCTTTTGATGCTCAATTGTTCCATCTTTACACTTGACCTTAGCCAAAAGGCCAAGAATCGATCAATTAATTATTCCATCTTTGGCCAGGGATAGCCCTTTCAGGTTGGCTCCTGAGTCCTCTGGTAGACCCCAGTGGTCTGGGGTAGCTTCCTGATATGAAATATTCTAGGTTTACCGTGTATATTTCCTGCCTGTGACAAAAAGTCAAGTCATTTCTCTAAGGAGCCCTAGCTCCGTCCAGTATGTCTCAGCTTCCTGGCAACTCTGGCTGCAGACTCACACCCTAAGCTGCTGAGCACAGCTGGCCAAGCACCACTTGCCCCTGCACTAGCGGCCAGGAAGACTAGGAAACAAGGATTTGTTCTCTTGGAATTCTGTGACTGGCTTCTTTCTTCCCACCAAGCCGACAGAGGAGGAAACTCCCCAAACAAGGGGTAGGAGAGGTTGGGGTAAGTCAACAGAGAGCCCCTCAAATGAACAGATGCCCCCATATCTCTCTCCTTCTCTAAAATGTACTTTCTCAGTACAGGTGGCTGAACGTGGTTGCCTGACAGCACCTGAGTTCACACATCCTCCCCAGCTCAAGTGCCATTAGAAACTGAGTCCCACCTCTAAATTCCCAGGAGCTTTGGTCTGATTATTCCAGTGTCAAGTACAGTCAAGCTGCTGCATAAGGGCAGGGTCATGCAACACAAACTCTGCCACAGGGGCTCCCCACAGAACATGGAAAACAGCAAGCTTCAAAAAAACGGAGAGCTGCCAGAGTAGGTACCCCAGAAAGATGTCCTCTGCCCAGAGCCAGCACTGAAAACTAGATCATGACTCGAACTTCGCAGGCTTTGCATTCTGGGAACTTAATGGACCCCTTCCTGCAGTTCCCAATACATGGAGCTCCAAGTACCACATCCTAAGCTCTCCTTAGTCCTACCTGGCCCCTTGTCTCAGTGACATCAGTTACTAATCCCTCTTTCTCTAGTAACAATGACAGCATGCATTCACAGAGCCCTCCCTGTGTGCCAGTCACTCTGCTACCCACTGCACATGCCTCATTACTCTGAATTTTGAAGTCTCCTGTGGTGGGCACTACTGTCATCATCCCCATTTTTCTGAGAGACAAAGATTTAAAGACAAGAATACATTCAGATTTTGTCACCCTACCCATAAGAGGTAAAGCCAGGATTTGAACCCAAGTGGTCTGAAGCAAGAGCCTGGACTTCAACTGGACACCATTGGCCTTACCAGCATTTAGGGACACTCCGGGCTTCCCCAGTCCTGTAACTGTGATGTCTCATGAAGGTGACTCTTTAGTTTTATTCAAGTGACTTCCTTCCGATGTTACCTCTTAGGGACCCACCCAATTTTAAAGTCAATGCAGAGCAACCACAAAATGAATTCAACAGCTACACTATCTACTATGCTCTCATGCAAAAGAGCCTGGTTATCACAACCCCCAAAAAAGGAGGGGGCCTCATTGTAAAACTTGTCCCTATTAGTATAGATAATGTGGGTTTGATGGGACAATCCAAAAAATACAAACTCACTGCTACAGACTGAATGTTTGTGTCCCTCCTTTCCCCCAAATTCATATGTTGAAACCTAATTCCCAGTGTGATAGCATTTGGAGGTGGGGCCTTCGGGACATGACTAAGTTTGAGGTTAGAGCCCCCATGAATGGGACTGGTACCTTTATAAAAGGGACACCACAGAGCTTCCTTGCCCCTCTGCCATATGAGGACACAGTGAGAAGACAGCTGTTTATGAACCAGGGAGTGGGCTCTTGTCAGACACAAACCTGCCAGCACCTGGATCTTGGACATCCCAGCTTCCAGAACTGTGAGAAATAAACTTCTGTTGTCCATAAGCTACCCCATTTATGGTGTTCTGTTATAGCAGACATTCATTCAATCATGCAAGAAATATTTGCTAATTACTGTTTTAAGCACGAGGGATAGAGTAGTTAATAGAACAGATGAACAGATAAAATGCGGGAAGTACCACAGTACAGTGAGACAGGCAATAAAGAAAGGCTAGAAGTATATGGTATGTTAGATAAAGATAAATGCTATGGAGGAAAAATTTAAAAAGGAAGATGAATATAAGGTGTTGAAGGCAAAAAGCTAAAATTCTAGATTGGGTAGAAGGAGGTCCATGGAATAGTCATTTGAATAAAGTATAAAAGGAAGTGAAGTAGTATGTAGCTATCTGAAAACAACATTCCAAGCAGAACGAATACCTAATGTGCAAAGGCCCTGAGGAAGAGCCTAACTGCAGGTGTAGTCAAGGAACAGTGACAAGGCCAGTGTGGTAAGAGGGGTTATAGTGAAGGAGAAGGAGAGCAGTGTCAGGGAGAAAGCATAGAAACAGTTCTGTAGGGTCTTAATGGTCAAGGTGAAAACTTTGCCTTTTCCTCTGGGTGAGGTGGGAACCAGTAGGACAGCAATATGATCTGACTTACTCTCCACAGCATCACTCTGGCTATTGCGCAGCAACAGACCCCCCAGTGAGGAAACGAGGAAAGTTGAGAGGCTGTTGCAGTAATCTGGGTTCAAGTTGATGTGGTTTGAACCCAGGTGGTGGTAATGGAGGTGGATATATTGATCTCCCTTCCTCACAAGAGTGGAAGTGACAAGATTTATGTGGTATGTGAGAGAGGAGTCCAGGGGACTCCAAGGTGTGGAGTCCCGGGGACTCCAAGTCCTCCAAACTTTAAAATGTCCAAGTGAGACAGAATGCCACTCAAATCACCTCCAGGTTGACCATGCTAGCAACTTGAAGATGAGTCTTTCTTTTCCACTATGTTTGTCCTTTTCCTTTAACAAGACAGCTTGAAACCAATTTGTTTATAACTTAAAAATCCCAGAGGATCTCTGCAAGTAAAAATTTGCCTCCCTCCCCCTAAAAGATACTCACTGTATTTTCAGACGCTGGATACTAGTAGCATCTCTCTGCCTGCCCACCTTCTGCCCCAGACATGCAAAGACATTAGTTTCCTGAGAGTCAAGTTCAAGTAAAAACATATTTTTCTGGCTTACTGTCGTAGGCAGAATTCTAACACACTGCTGAAATACTGTCAGCCAATCAGTCAAAGATGTGTAAACTCGAACTACGGGCTGAGAGTATGTGAGGATGTGCGTGTTTGTGTGTCTTTAATATACACTTTTTCTCAGAGCATGCTGAAATCAGGAGAAAACCAGAGTAAGAAAGAAACAGAGATGGGAAAGGAGAGTATACTGGGGTGAGGACGTTAGACCTAGGGATTTAGGATCATAAATCAACAAGTAGTTGGGTAGTGAGAAAGAAGAACTATAAGCAAGAACATGTATCTCAAGTCTGCTTATACCCATACACACACACACACACACACACACACACACATATACACACACACACACACACTCTCTCTTTCTCTGAACACTTTGTCTCTAGGGATACATCTTTAGACATCAACCCATTCTTCATCAACCTGGAACAGATTTCTCCTCCAATAGATCTAAAATGCTGTTTTGCAGCATTCTGAATTTTTCCTTGGATCTAAAGCATTTGGAAAGATTCAGGTATGCCATCTTACAGGGAAAAAAAAAACTCAGCAGTTTCTAATCACAGATGACCAAGAATTCTGAGCTGGGTGAAAAAGGTATCCTATGAACTGACATGTTTCCTGGCCAGAAGGAAGCTTAGTGGCGTGGTTGAAAGCTCCAAACAGAACTGGGTTCAAATCCCAGCTCTGCCCCTGTGGAAATCTTGCACAAGTGACTTAATCTCTCAAAGCCTCATTTCCCTCATCTGTAGAATGGGAATCATTCTTTCTACTTCCTAGAGTAGCTGGGAAGATCAAATAAAGGAAAACATAAACTTTAGCTTAGCACAAAGCCTGGCACAGAGTAAGACCTCAGAACATGTTGGTTATAGCCATTTGGCTATTAATAAAAAGGCCTCAGAGTATCAGTGGTTGGTTTTGCTCTGCATCTCCAGATTCACCGACAGAGAGTCCCCCTGGGTATGTTGTGACACCCCATCAGTGGGCTGTGAATATTTAATGGAACACAGAAGCCTATTTCAACAGCATGTTTTCCTTTGTCGGGCTGCAATTTCTTAATTGCTGTAAAGCAGATGTACTTGCATTTGCCTGCCAAGTTGCAGAAGATCAGTTTCAGGGTTTAGGTTTCAAAACATGACATTGGCACTGGGTCATTTAATCTTTGCATGATAGTCCCTGGGAGTGATAGGAGCAGGGCTGGGGGCAGGAGTGGGAGATGGTATTTTCTGGCTTAATTAGGACAGTCCAAGGGCTGTGAACCCTTGGTTTCCGGAAGACCTAAAGACCTCCTTGACACAAGAGTGCAAGATGAGAGATGGAGGGATCTGGTGGCTGCAATGAGCCCCAAATAAAGTGACAGCAGGGGGGAAAACTTTTAGGTGTCATCTGAGGCCAGAAGTTGTTAAACTGGGCTCTGCAGAGCTCTGGAAGGGGATCCACAGGCCCCATCATGCTGCCCCACCCTCCCCTTTAATAACATTAATTATCATGATAGGAGCCAACATTTATTGAAGACACAATATGCACACTTCTAATTAGTTTGCACCGGTCGACACATTACATCCCTACAACAGATCCCACAGGTGGGTGCAATTACAAATCCCTTCACAGAAAAGGGAACCAAGACTGAGATAAGTAAGGTAACAGGTCCAAGTTGACTCAGCTTGTAAGATCAAGGCCAGGACTCTGACCAGGCAGTGTGGGATCAGCACTCGGGCTCTTAAACACTCAGTCTTCATCATGTCTGTTTGTGCAGGTTTCCATATAAGATGCCATTTTGTTGTGTGTGCACGCACACACACTCACGGAAATCACTGATCTAGACTTGAACAGAAGAAACTACTTTAGACAATGTTCTTGCTCTTTTGGTTGCACCTTCCTAAATACTCATTCACTCATTTGCTCATTCACTCATTCAACAATTATTCATAGAATAATTGTCAGGAAAGGGAGCACAGCTCTGGTCTTTAGGACCCTGGCTATGGAGCATTCTGCAGGACACAGCAACAGACTGACAAGTGGGGAAGGGGGCCATTCTACCTCTGGGCAGAAAAGGTCTCAGAAGTATCATCACCAAATGCACTGGGGGACTCGCATGGATCTTGATTTGAAAAAAACAGAAGACATGTTTGAGACAATCAGGGAAATATGAATACAGATGGGTACTAGATGATATTAAGAATTATTGTTAATTTTGTGAGAGTGCTAATGGCATGGAAGATATGTAAAATATGGCCTTGATGGTCAGGTTTCCTTAACAACAACAACAACAAAAAAAAGCAAAGGGAAAAAGAGAGAAGGAAAATCTTTAGATTAAAACAGACTTTAGAGACATCTCAACCAATTGCAACATATGGACCTTGTTTGTATGCTGATTCAAACAGACTGTAAAAAGAAAAAAAGGAAAGAGATAGAGTGAGAAAGGGAGAGAGAAGAACAGCAATAAAACAATATGAGAACCAGAGAACTGTGAATGTCAATTGAATATTTGATGATATGAAGGAAATCGCTATAAAATGTTTAGGTGTGATAATGGTATTACAGCTATGTTTTTTTTAAGAGTCCTTATCTTTTGTAGATACATGCTGAAATATTTATGGATAAAATGATAAAAATGCCTGGGATTTACTTCAAAATAATTGGTAGGGGAGAAAAACTAGAATATAGATGAGAGTATAATGCAGCAAGACCACCCTAGAATTGATAACTGTCAAAGCTGATGATGTGTGCAAAGGAAGTTATTACATTATCGTCTCTACTTTTGTCTAGGTTCAAAATTTCCACAATAAAGTTTTTTTTATGTTCGCGTAAGTCAGAGATATAAACTGACATATTTTAAGAGAGATAACATCATGTCTAGGATTCACTTTAAGATATTCTAGGAGAAAGATTTAAAATGTAGGAAGAAGGATTAAATAATAGGGCCACGACTAACTTGCTGGAGGTGAATGACAGATCCATGGGTGTGCATTATTCTATTCTCCCTATTTTTGTTTATGTTTGAGCCTTTCCTTAGATAGAGGAAGGGAAAAAGAGCTTGGTCTCTGAACCTACAGTACCTGTCTGAATATGGAGCTGCCGTTTCTTAGCTCTGTGGCCTTAAAGCAATTGACATACTCCATACCTTGGTTACCTTACCTGCAAAATGAGATTAAGAAACAAAACCTATATCCATAGAAGCTTTCTCTGTAATAGCTCCAAACTAGAAACAACCAAATGTCCATCAACAGGGGAATGGATAAATAAACTGAGATGTATACATACAATGGAATACCACTCAGTAGTAAAAAGTAACGAGCACTGATGCATGCAACATGGATGAATCCCAAAATAATTATGCTCTGTGAATTAGCCAGACAAAAAAAGAGTTCATAATGTAGGATTCCACATACATAAAATTTTAGAAAATGCAGATTCATTCTGAGTGGTAGACAGCATAGCAGCAGCTACCTGGGGATCGGGTAGCAAGGAGGAATGGGATGGAAAAATTTATAAGGGGGCACAGGAAATCCTTGGGGATGATGGATATGTTCATTATCTTGATTGTGGTTTTTTTTCTCATTGGTGTATATATGTCAAAATGTATCAAACTGTATGCTTTAAATATGTGTAGTTTATTGTATGTCAATCATATTTCAATAAAGTTGTTAAGAATAAAATACAACTTATCTCAGAAAGTTGTGAGGATTAAATAAGTCAATGTAAAATACACAGAATTGTATCAGGCCACTGGTAGGCTCTCAGACACCCATTACTGGGTGTCAGATTCTGTGCTAGGTGTTGCGAGTACAAGAAAAAACAAGGCAGATTAGGGTTTTGAACTCTGCCGTCATTAACCTCTCAAGCATCTCAAGGAGGAGAGAAACAAATTATAAAACACTGCAACAGGAAAGGATCACAGGGAATGGGAAATGTAAGTCAGTGAAGGCTTCTTGGAAGAAGAAATGTATCAGCTGAGGCCTGTAAGGTGAGTAGTTGGCCAGGAAAGAGTGTGAGAGAAGAATGGTCCAGATGGAGGGAAAGCATGTACAAAGGCCATGAGGCAGGAGAAAGCATGGCATAATCAGGAAGTACAAACTACTCCAATGGGTGGAGTGCAGAGGGCATGAGGTCTGGAGAGGAAGTGGCAGAGAAGAGGCTGAAATTAAGAACAAGAAGAGAAGGAGGAAAAAGAGAAGGGGGAAGAAGAGGGAGAGAAGAATCAGTAGCATTTACTGTTTACTGTGAGCTAGGCTCTATACTAAGCAGTTTACATTCATGAACTCATTTACACTCAACAAACCTATGAGATGGATATTGTTACTATCCTCTCTTTACATATGAGGAAACTGATGTACAGAGTGGTTAAGCCACTTCATCCAAGATCACACAGCTAGTAAGGATGGCAGGGGGATTCAAATGCAAGCCTGAATTATTCCAACTCTCAACCGTACCCTAACAACACCCATGAAAAGATCAGAGTTTTTGCAAGTTTTAAAGAGGTCTTAAAGACGGCCTGGCACCAAACTGAGTCTTCCTCCTTAACCTACTGAAAATGATTAACAGAAAATTGTTAAGGAACGATTTTTTCTGGAATGCCATCTGTGGGAAACATTGACGGGGCAAATATTACCATCCTCCCTTTAATGGATGAGGAAACTGAGCATCAGAGAAGTCAGGTAACTTGCCCAAAGTCACACAGTTGGTAAGTCAGAGTCTGACCAAATTCCAGGCAACACTCTATCCTGAAATTACTTTTCCCTGAAGGTACCATCTCACAGTTCCCTTTCTGTCCCACTTTTGAGAGCTTGTATCTCTGCAAAGCTCAGGACTTCCGTTTCCCCTTCTTTTGCCAGCCCAGTATCCAGCAAAGCTGTCTGAGGAAGGTCATCGTGACCACTGCGGGCAGAAAGGGACATCAGACTTCCACTTCTTGAAAGTGGGTGTCAGAATCCTATGACACAGCACTCTCAGTCAGCTCCTCTTTTTTATTGAATTAGCACTGCTTGACACAATCTCTCTTTTGCCATTTTAATGTGATAAGTGGCTAATTTGATTGGGTTCAATGAGATGTAAATGATTGAATTCAATAACGAACCAGGGAGTGTTTCCCTCCACCCTGCTGACCTCATTTCTCATTGGAGGTACAGCTTTCTGCCCCGAAGCTTGAAGAGAGGACATGGAAGCCCTTGTTTGCACCTTGTTGTTAAGGAAAACTCCAGGCTCCCCTCTCCTCCCGGTCCAGGGATTCTGCTGGGTAGGAAAACCCTGGTTCTGTAAAATGGAATCACCACATTACAGATCATTACCATACCTGATCCTCCTGCCTCCAAACACTCTTCCCATCAGCGGCACCCCTCTTCAAGGGCAGCCTCAGGCATCCTTTGTCCAGTATGATGTCATTCCCAAAGCACTATTACCCACTTTGCACTGGAGTGCAGTGACCATAACATTCCCAGGGGGCAAGGATAGAGAGTAATTAATGTAGTCCCTGATCAGAGTGTGGCATCCAGACAGGGTTACCAGATAAACTATAGAATGCTATTATATACATAATTTTTAGTATAAGTCTGTCCCAAATATTGCATGGGACATACTTATGTTAAAAATTACTCATTATTTATCTGAAACCCAAATTTAACTGGAAATCCAAAATTTAACTGGAAATCCAAATCCAAATTTAACTGGACATCCCATATTTTTATTTGCTAAGTCTGGCAATCTTAGATCCAAAACGAATATGGGCAGATTAACCTTCAGCAAGGGACAGAACACCCCTTCTGTTTTAAGAGTAAAGAATGAAACATAGGGGCACCTGGGTGGCTCAGTGGGTTAAAGCCTCTGCCTTTGACTCAGGTCATGATCTCAGAGTCCTGGGATCGAGCCCCGCATAGGGCTCTCTGCTTGGCGAGGAGCCTGCTTCCCCCCCTCTCTCTGCTTGCCTCTCTGCCTACTTGGGATCTCTCTCTCCCTGTCAAATAAATAAAAATCTTCAAAAAAAAGAATGAAACATATATGTTTCATTCATATATTGATTGATTCATTCATTCATTCATATATGAAACGTGTGTGTGTGTGTGTGTATAAAATGTGGTGTGACTTGTGCAAGTTACTTAACCTCTCTGGACTTCATTTCCTTGTGTGTAAAAAAAAAAAGGAAATAATAGTTCTTACCTAGTAGAGTTTTGGCAACTTACTGCATGTAATATATTGAATGTGTTAATGTTTATAAATTGCTTGGAAAAGTCCCTAGCACATAGTAGATATAACATAAGAGACTGTGATGGTGATATTGATGACTGAGAGGAAGAGAATGAAAAGAATGAATAGGATGATAAATCTCAAGATGAGTATAACTACAACTTTCTATTAAAACAGAAAGATAATGCTCACCTGATGGTTTATATTTTCTCCATGAAATTCTAGACGCAAGAGCCATAGCCCTGTTGTTTTGTTCATTGCTGACCCTCTAGTGCTTATAAATATACATGCCACACAATAGGTGATCAATATTTGGTGAAAGGAAGAAGGATGGAAGGAAAAAGGGAAAGAAAGGATGGTAGAGAGGGAGGTTTAAGGCAAGTTAAGAAAGTTCAGAAAGAAAGACAGCTGAATACGGTAATACAAGAGTAATTTAGGCTACATTTAGAATGGGTCCCTTGAATTGCAGTGATGCCAATACAGAACACTCTGGGACTCAGGCCAGGAGAACTCACCAGAACAGATGTAGGTGCAGATAGTCAGAAAGATGGATGGGTCCAGGATGGGGGATTCACCAGTGGTACAAGAGAGGGAGAGTGGAGTGAGGCAACTGAAGACAAGGCTTAGAAGGTAGCTCAAATGATGGACTATGGTTCCTAGACTTGACAAGGAAAGAAGTGAAGACAAGTGGGGGCTGATAGAAATAAAGAAAACTGAAGACACAATGGTCAGCTCTGCAGGGTCAGGGGGTGGTAACTGAATGAAAAGTTTGAAGGACAGGAGGGTGTCACCTGAGTGTGAAGTGTTTACATTTAGGATTTCAGTGATGGAGCACCTCTGGGTGACCATGAGGTTCAGGTCATGGCCAGAGAGATCTGAGTTCAACCCTCTTATTTAAAAAAGTAATAGTTCAGGGGCGCCTGGATGCAGTCAGTTAAGCATCTGACTCTTGGTTTTGGCTCAGGTCTGAACTCAGGGTTGGGGGATTGAGCCCCACATCAGGCTCTGCACTTGGAGTGGAGTCTGCTTGAGTTTCCCTCTCCCTCTCCTTCTGCCCCTCCTCCCCACACTCATGCATGCACACACACACTCTCTCTCACTCTCTCTCACTCTCTCTTTAAAACAAATAAATACATCTTTTAAAAAATAAAATGAAAGGAAATGTAACAGCTTAATCTTATTCTGGAACACTTGCTTGTGTTAAGCTCTGTGACAATCATGTTCTTTACGTCCACTATCTTTTCCATCATTATCTCATCTGAGCCTCACAACACTCCAGGAAGTCATCTATCCCTGTTTTAACAAAGGAAAAACTGCAGCTCTGAGGGTTAACAACTGCCCAAGGTCACAGGAGTAGAACCAGGATTCGCACCAAGCTGAGCTGGGCCCACGGTCTTAGCCTCTTCACTTTACCACCTTAGTGAGAGCCAGAAGGGGTGATGACTCATTCAGAGTGAGGGAGTTAGAACATAAACCATTTTTTTTCTGACCTTCAAGGAAAATGAATTTGATGAAGTACTCTGGCACATGGTTGGAATCCACTTTCTGGGATGGTAGCTAGCCTCCAAGATGGACCTCAATGAGTCCCACCTCCTGGTCTTCACACCCTCTCATACTGTACCAACCTTGGTCTGCATGACCAATAGAGTATGGCAGAAGTAATGGTGGGATTATGGGATTATGTGATAAAAGGTACTATGGCTTTTGTCTGGGTTTGCTCTTTTTCTTAGATCATTCACTCTGGGGGAGTCCAAGTGCCATAGTGTAAGGACACTCAGGCACCCTATGGAGAACCCAATATGGCAAAAAACTGAGGTCTCTAGTCAACATCCAGCCAGGAACTGAACAACCAGGTGAATGAACATGAAAGCAACTCAAATTGTCTAACTTGGACATATTACCTAAATTCTCTAAGGCTCATTTTCCTCTTCTTTAAAATGGGGATAACATTAGTACCAACCTCAGAAAGTTATACAGATGAAATAGGATAATGACTTGCACAATCATATAAGAGCCTAACATACAAGTACTTAATAAATGTTGGCTATTGTGGTATTAATGTTATTGTTAGAATTAGTAGTATTAAAGCTAAGTAAGAATTGCAAAAAAATTACAAGAATCTCTGTTACCTAAAGCATCTGTTCAGAAACTAAACAGAGGCTTGAAATATGACATATAAATCTGCCAGTGCAATGGCCTGCAAAGGACACAGATTAAGCATTGATCGTGTAAGGCATGGAAAATCATCCCAAATGGTGCTTCTGGGTATCCCCACCTCAAACACCCAAATGTGTATCCCTGGCATCAGGCCCAGATGCTGGCAGGTGGCTGACTTCCAGGTGCTGCACATTTCATCTGAGCTGGACTCTTAGGCCATAAAAGAAGCGAGTCAATGGCTTAGTCACTGTTGTCGTGAAACAGAGGGTAGATTAGGGAAGGAACTGAATTCGGAGGCAAAGCCTTGCCAGGAAAGACCTCAACTGTTTCATCTCTCCCCAGCCACTGGAAATCCCTGGTTGCTCCAGAGCCGCCCCCACTTCAGGGGAGGGTAGGTAGGGAATGGTGAGTCTGAGATGAGATGAAATCAATCCTATATTTAAAGGAATACTAGATAGAGAGGCTTACTTCCAAACTTTAGTGGAAAGACCCCGGACTCCAGGGTCAATTCAGCCCCAGTTCAGCCACATACTAGCTGTATGTCCTTGGGCAAATAATTTTACATATTTGGGCCTCGATTTCTTCACCGTAAAATAGTGCACATTGATGCCTACCTGACAGGGTTTTGTGAGCTTGAAGTGAGATAACACATGTAAAGCAAGGGACCTAGCACACAGTAGGCCTTCAATAAATGGTAGCTAGACATTTAACAGGGTTTGTTCCACAGGGATAATAAAACTACTTTCAGGTCATTTCTGTGAGCATTAAACAAAGTGATAGGAATATCAGGCATGCTCTGCACATAGTAGGTCCCAAACAAGATGGATTCCATTCTTTCTAGTAGTTGCTAAAATCTCTCCTCCTCTAGAGAGTCTTCCCAGACTAATCAGAAAAGGAATGGTAAATACCTCTAGGGCTTCTTGACCAAATTTGAAGTCCCCTTGAGTTGATTACTGAGGCAGAGACTGGCTAGTTGGTCACCAAACATATTCCCTCTTCTTCTTCGGCACATGATCAAACCACACTTCCCAGTCCCTATTGCAGTTATGTGTGGCCACGTGACTGAATTCCAGGCAAAGGATGAGGACAAAAGTGATGTGAGCTGCTTCCATGCCTTGCCCTTGAAGACCTCCCTCACTGCTCCTTCATGTTCTCTCCCTCATCCTCTGGTTGGATGCAAAAGATTCCAAGGCCTCAGAGGAGGGAGAAGAGCCACAAGATGGAAAGCAGTTGGGTCCTGGCATCATCTTGTGAACAACCGCCCCAGCGACCAGGAACAACCATGTTAAACCAATATATGAGAAATAAACTTTATAGAGTCACGCTGCTAGATTCAGGGATTGGCTTGTTTAAGCAGCTGGCATTACAATCAGAATCTGGAGAATCCCACTGCAAATCCCCACTACAAAGAGGACCAAATGGATAAAATAAATTTGGCTCTTCCAGAGAGATGAGATTCATATATTTCACCTGCAATTATGAATGTTTTTGACTTCAAAACTGTCATAAAAGAACTATTCATGGGGAATTAATCTAGGAGGTACTACCCATAATAATATCCATCATTTCTGAGAGTTTTCTGTGTGCCAGGCACTGTTTCAAGTACTGTGCATGCTTGATCTCATATATTCCTCATAATAATCATTGGCAATAAATATTTTAAGCCTATTTTACCATGAAGTAACTGAGGATGAATGAAATTAAGTCACATTTTCTCATCTTACAGCAGAGAACTGGCTATTATAGCATGAGACACTGAGGGTTCCATTATATCATGAGACACGGAAGGAACATGTCTGCCCTGGGATACTCTGGGAGCCAATAGGGAGCAGGAAAGTTCCTGGGGGGTGTAGGGAGATGAGAATGCTGCCATTTCCAGATGGTAAGGAAAGACCAATGTCCAGACATTGAAACATTTACCCCAGGTCAGCCCTGCCCAGTGTCACATACTTGATGTAGATATTTCATTTGTCTATTACTGGTATCCACCAGAGGCATATTCACGTTTGTGGGTTTGGAAGCTTTCCCCTCACCTTTTCAAGCTAACCATTAAATGGTTCTCTTTTGAACTCTCAGGGCATTTCATTTGTATCTCTTTCTGTGTGGAGTCAGGCAAATTACTTAACCTCTCTGAGCATTAATGCTCCTATCCACAATATAGAGATAACAACAGTTCCAACTTCCTTGGGTGGTTGTGAAGATCAAACATAATACATGTGAAGTGTTTGGCATATACTAAGTGCCAAATCAACATACATATTTTCTGTCTGTCTGCCTATCCTCTAGAGATAAGAGTAACTCCTCTGGTGTCAGGAGAACCGACTAAAATAGCATTATTTCCAGTCAGCAGAACAACTTATACAAAGAAACATTCAACGAATCTTAGCGGGTGTTATTATTGCAAGCCACCCACGGTCAGTACTGAACTGGGATGAAGAAGTCCCTGGTTTGAGTACTGGGTTTTCCGTGGATAGGCAACTTTGGCCAGGGCAATTCATCTTTCTATGCCTCAGTCTTTATGTCAACAACATGAAGATAATGATACTCACCAAAGGAGACATTTTTTTTTAAAGAACTGAAATATATATTCTGTAGATGGTAATAAACTTTTAAAATGTATGTAATTAGAGTTATTTGGAGATGTGTCCTTTATTGTCTTGTTAACAGGAAACAGATTTTGCACCTTTAGCTTCCCAGCACCCAACATAATGACTGGCACGTAGTAGGTGGTCAATAAATGCTAAACAACTGAGTGAATGAACAAATGTATGAATGAATGGTTTGGATATCTGGGACTGTTTTAAGCTTCCAGAACCCAAGGGTTTTTTTGTCTCTGATGCAAATTTTTTTTGGAATAATTATCTACATAGCCCACTAGCCCAAGGCCTCAGCTTGATTTTCGATAATAATGATGAGGACTTTCCAAACACTTTCCGATAAGCATAACAATAATAATAATTGAATGTTTTACTTTCAAAATGCCTTTACATCTATCATTGCATTTTATTCTGTCAGCACCCCTATAAAACCAAGAGTTATTATTTTCATTTTGCAAATGGAAAAAAAATTGAGGCTGAGAGAGGAAATGCAATTTTCCCAACTCTGTGAGCCAATGGCCTCTCTGGAACTTCTAGGAGAAACTTGATTTAAGTTATTCTTTCCCTTCCTCAGAAATCTGAGTGTCTTGATTTAAAGATTTGGAAAAATGCCTTCATCGTTGGTGTCCTGCAGAGTTCATTCCAGGTTGGCTATTTGCTCATCTGGCTAAATGGCATCATCTGCTACACAACTGGCCAATCTAGAAATTTGGAAATTATCCCAGGTTCCTCTCTCATGCCCCTTCACTCCATACCCCGTACACTTGCTCACTCAGGCACATGCAAACACAAAACTATTTCACCCATTTTCCCTCTAAAACATATCTACAATATTATCCATCTCTGCTACTTCCACAGTAGATGGGGCCACCATCACTTCTCAATTGGATGACTTTGAAACCCCTCAATGACCACTTTGACTCCATCCTGGCCCATCTGACCATTCCCCACGGCCTGAATGATCTCTTAAACATACAGATTCTATTCCATAGCTTTAAGATAGAATCCAAACTCTACACCATGACCCAGCCAGTCCTTCAGGATCTGTCCTCTGCTCTCCTGCCTGAGTCCCTCTCTGGCCACCATCCCCTCATACTCACATTCCCACCAGAGGGAAGTCCTTGAAATTCCTAGAGTGCTCCCTGATTTCTATGGTCTCCGGCCCTTCACACATATTGTCCCCTCCCTTTTCTGGGAAGATCTGCCTCCCTTTCTTACTCTCTGTCCTCTAGGACTTGACCTAAACATTCACCTCAAAGAACCCTCCCTTGTTCTTGTAATCCCCTGTGCTTCCCTTATCATTTAATATACTTTGTTATGTGTGTGTTTCCATTACTAGCTGTGAGAGCTAAGTAAAATTGTATTGAGCCATAATTTTCCAATGAATTCCATTCCTGCCCAAAGTCCTCCCAAAAACTGTGAATTGCAGAGCAACAGAGGAACTTCACAGTCCCCTCCTGCTGACCACATTATGCCTAATGGGAAACTCTAGCTCTTTTCCAGCTTTCACATTAAAAAACCACTCTCACCAATACAGAGGGGATTGCTTGACTTTCCTATAACGTTTGGAGGTTCCCAGAAAGATATCTCAAGATACTTTACAGAAATACATATACTTCTCCCATTTTGCTGGAACATTCCATTTAGATGCTCCTACCATTCCCCCTCTTTATCTCCTACAAAACAGCTTAGCAAATCCTTGGGGTTTCACTTCCTAAACCAATACAGTAGCCACTAAACATATGCGGCTACTCAGCACTTGAAATATGGTTAGTCGAAACGGAAACCCACCATTAGCATCAAATATACACTGAATTTTGAAAACTTAGTACAAAAATAGAATAATGAATACCTCACTGATAATTCTAATATAATATTCAAATATATTAAATTAAATAATTTCCCTTGTTTCTTTTTAACTTTTAATGTGGCTACTAGAAAATTTTAAATTTCATATGTAGCCCAACATTTTAATACTACTGAAGAACATTTGTCTAAACCACTGAACTCACTGATGGCAGTGGTTTCCTCAAGAGAAATTCCAGTGCCAGGTTTTAAGATGCTTAATATCTGTCTCTTCTTCATACATCATAAGGTGAAGACACACTACTGCTCAGAAGTTCATCTTCTCTTAGTCTGTTTCCCCAGTGATAAAATGAGGAGAGTTCTTCATCTGACAAACGGTTCTGGAATGCCACAATGCAAATGGCATTAGGGATACAGAGGTGAACAAAATGGCATAGAGCCTACCCTCAGGGCTAGACCAAGAGGAACTTTATGGTCTCTCAAATGTCCACAACACTTCAAATTTCCAATCTTCAGTTACACAGTCTAGGATTCTTCCACTTGGGGTCCAAACATGAGGAAGTCAGGGTCTTGGAACTTAAAAGATATTTCTCCATAGAAACCCCATTATAAAACACGTAAGGTCCCAGACTACCTGCACATATATTTTTAATTGATAATTACAGTAATACTTATTCTTTACAAAACACTATGCAGTGTCTCACTGAATTTTCATATAAACCATGAGAGTTAGACATTAATATATTGCCTTTTCAGATTAAGGACCTGAGGCTTAGAGAAGCTTAGCAGTTGCCTGTGCACAGAACTGGAAAATGGTAAAACTGGCATTCAACAAAGCTTTTTGTAGGTGTGGAGGAGAGGGGGCTGAAAACCATGGCATGTTTCATTAAGCAATGGTAGAACTGGAGACAAAAGCTCTTCCTCCTTTCTCTCTACCACAGCCTCCGTTAGATTTTCTTGCTGGCTCTCTTGGAATTTGATCCAGAGCATGAAAGCTGAAAGGACCTTGAAACAAACAGAACTTTTCTCAGTTATAAATCATAACTTACAAGGGACACAAAACCTAATATACACAGTTTAAGTCAAATAAAGACAAGGATGGAGTCAGAATTATTGGCTCAGCAATTTCAGGGATATTTGGCTTTAGGCACGGCTTTCAGGGACTCAAACCACACCATCAGGAACTGGTATCTCTCTACCTCTTTGCATCCTGTTCTCCTGAATTCTCTCCAGGCTTTTTGCTCTCTTATGCTTTAAGCTCCTGCAACCTCTATCCTTCATAACACCAAGACTCTCTTCCCTGAAGTTGCCACAATAATCTCTAATTTTTCTCTGGTTGGTTTTAAATGGGTCATATGCCCATCTATAAACCAATCATTGTGACCAGTGGGATGGAGTGCTTTGATTGGTCAAAGCTAGGTCACATGCTCACTTTTGGACTTGGGGAATATGGTCCATCCCACCCAAACCACAAACCTGAGATGAGTGGAGAGTCCTAAAGGAAATTTGCTATTCCCAGAGCAGACAAAGAAATGGGTGATGGACAGGCACAACCCACAAATATTAACTATAGTCTTTATGGCCAGTGGTATGCGGGTAAAAACCAGTTCTCAGAAAAACAAACAAACCCTTGTTTGTAACATCCAAAGATGTCAGTGATGTAAATAATCCCAACACAGCTAATTTCAGGCTACCAACAGTTAAATAACTGCTTCCAAAATTCCTGAATATTTTAGAGTCTGTTCGCATTAGCCAGTGGGAGCTGGCTACAGCACACTACTGCATCCTCCAAAGAATGAAAAAGAGAAGAACCCTTGTAGGGAGAAGGTATTTATAAGAGGAAAGGGATTTTTTTTTTTTATCCCTTTTGTGTTTTGGATTTTGTTAAGTAAAAAATCTAAGGCTCTTATAATCTCATAAGATACCCTTCTTCTAATCCCCAGAACTAAGGGAAAAGCAAGGGACAGCTCCAGTAACTTCAGGGTGGCAAGCTCCAGTTCTTGAGATACTGTAGAAAGTTCTATCACTCATTTACCCAGAATCTCTAGCAAAAGCACATATGGTCCAAACTTAAGCTCTTCTACCTACCTTAGGATTTGTGTTTAATGTTATTATCAAAACACTGATTCAAAGAAAATTCTGCCTTCTGTGAACATCTGTTTCCACTGATTAGAAACCACTTAGAACCAAGCCATTTTCCATTTGCCCAATATTAACTGCAAACAGACACCATGGCCAAGTTCTTCTAAATAACTTGTAATAAACTGGGATGTTTCCTTAAATGTACATGCAGATGAGGACTCACCATAGCACTAAGAGCACCAGGGAGTGAAATGCATATTATAAACATGAAGGTAGATGCGATAGTCTGGGTTCTCACAGAAACAGAACCAACAGGAGACATAGATACAGATAGATATATGGAAACAAATATAGATATTTACTGTAAGGAATTGACTAATATGATAATGTATGCTGCAAAGTTCAAGATCTGCAGTTGACGAGCCAGAGATCTAGAAGAGTGAATGGTGTAAGTTCCAGTCCAAGTCTGAGTACTGATGATACAGTTTCAGTCTGAGTCTGAGTTCAGAGGCAGAGAAAGACTGATGTCCCAGCTCAAGACAGTCAGGTAGAGAGAAAAGATTCTTTCTTACTCAGCTTTTGATTATATTCATGCCTTCAACAGATTGGATGAGGCCCACCTACATTAGGGAGGCCAAACTGCTTCACTTGGTCTATGGATTCAAATGCTAATCTCACCCAGGAATACCCTCACAGACATACTCAGAAATGTTTAACCAAATATCTGGGTATCTCAGGCCCAGTCAAGTTGACACATAAAATAAACCATTATAGTAGAAATCTCCACTATATTCCAAGTGTCCAGCAATAGTCTGATAGTCTGAGGCCTTATACTACACGTTTTCAATGGACTTTCCATAGGAAATATCCTACAAGTTCAAAACTCCTGACTTCCTCATGTTTGGATACAAGTGAGTGGAGGAAATCCTAGATTGAGCCACTGAATATCAGAAATCGGAGGTGAGATAGATATTTCTCAAGATAAAAGGGATCATAAAACTCCTGTTGGTCTAGCCTTAAGGGTAGGCATAATAAAGTGATTAAGAACCCTTGGCTTCAGATAGACCTGGGTATACATCCCATCACTGTCACTTTCTAGCTGACTGACCCTAAGGATAGTTTTTAACTTCTCTGAGCATAAGCTTCAATCTCTGCACTCAGAATAATAGTGCCTGCTTCCCAGAGAAGAATGGTTCATGAAGAGACAAAGTTTTAGCAATGAGTCTAGAGCTCCCAATTGATAGGCTCCCAAATAATTATGAATAATTTTTTAATATATTTTAAAATTCAATCTCACTTCCCAATTCAAAATGCCCCCATGCACATCAGGTGCTAAGTCACTGAAGAGAGAAGGTTGAGAAATGCATGAGCTATGTTCAAGGGGTCTAGAAAAGGGGTTGTTTCCCAGCCTGTTTGCTTTAAAGAATGCAAGGCTTCAACACAGGTGAGTTTTGAACTTCCTTTGCTTGTGAAGTACTTCTTTCCATCAGCGTTTAGTATCATCTACTGCACCAGGTGCTATATAGTTCACAATAAAACAAAACAAACAAGCACACAGAAGACGTGGAAGATCAGGCAATGTCAGGACCAGTGTGTGGATAGGGAGAGCAGACGGCCCTGGATTCAAAGCCCAGCTCACTTTCTGGCTGTGTGACCTTGGCAGGTTATCTAGCTTTATCAAGTAAATGAAAGTCATCCTGATCTGACAGCATCATTTTGAGAATTTAGTGAGCTAATGACTGCAAAATATCTGGTACCTAGTTAAGAACAGTGTTAAACCCTTCTCCTGCCCACAGGCAGGAGCTGATTTTCTGGGAGAGAAAAGAGTACACACAAAGAAGCCACAGCTACAATTTATTTTATGGTTTCGATGGACTGGGGATTCACATGTTGATTTGTCAAAGTTCTTCACACTGTCAAGGAAAGGAAGGAAGAAAGAAAGCCAATTTTCCCTGACCCCACCAATACTGGAATAAAAGGAAAAGTGAATTGGGGGAAATTGGAGGGGGAGACGAACCATGAGAGACTGTGGACTCTGAGAAACAAACTGAGGATTTGGGAGGAAAGGGGAGTGGAGGGATGGCTGAGCCTGGTGATGGGTATTAAGGAGGGTACGTATTGCATGGAGCACTGGGTGTGGTGCATAAACAATGAATCTTGGAACACTGAAAAAATAAAATTAAATTTTTTTAAAAAAGAGAGGGGAGGCCTTGTTGGCAAAAAGTCAGCCCCATCAGGGAATCAAGCTGAAGTTACCTTGGAGAGGGTGGAAGATGAGAGAATGGAGCAGCAGCAGCAGAGAGGCACCCCACGGGCGGCCAGTCCTATGAGGAAAAGAGTCCTGGACCCTGTTGTCATCCAGTCCCAAGAAATCAAGACTCCACTTAGCAAAAATACAACTTGCGGGGTCCATTTATTTGGGCAAGCCTGGGCAGGCAGAAGGAGCCCTTGAAAGAACAGGAGCGCCCCCCAGAGGGTGGAGGACCAAAGAGCAGCTGGGGTACCCACAGAAGTAACTACAAAAACTGAGTGAGGACCAAGGATGGACCCTTCCTCAGTTTTCTTGGAACTTCTATTAAACTTTCTATGGAACCACACACATAACAATGGTTAGGTCCTTATAAAATCTCAGAAGGAAGTAGGACGGAACATCATCAAGTAAGCAGATGAACCTCAGAAATCAATTTAATTTGTTTCAGTGAAAAATATGATACATTTCTTGAATCTGAATGTCATTCACAGGATTCTGTGAGCTTGTTAGGGACTTTCATATTCTGTCTAACAAACATTAATCAAGCACCGAATCCTGCAAGCCATCCTATGAGGTAGTTTTCATTAATTCCACTTGACAGAGGACAAAACTGAGGCAACGAGGCTGGCAACAACTTGTTTTGAGGCCAAAGTTAGTGAGGATTGATGACTAAATGAACAAAATAGGTAACTTCTCAATAAAAGCCAACTGAAAGAGCAAAACTGGGTAACAATAATAGCTGACATGTGCCAAAACCATTTTAGAATTTTCCGACTCACCTAAACTCCATACAACCCTAAGAAGATGTTTTATCCCCATTTTACAAATGAATACACCGACGTCAGAAAGGTTCAAACATTTGCTCCCAGTCACATACCTGGGAAGCAGCAGGACCAACATTTAAACTCAAGATGCCTGGCTCCACAGGCCAGGTTTTTTAAGTGCTATATTATCTGGTGTGTGGACAGGATGCAGAATGAAGGAGTAATCCTGGGAATTGGCACAACAGGGTCTCACTTTTCTCTAAGATTGGGAAACTGGTAACATGAAGCTGGGGAGAAAGAAAATTAACCTCAAAATCTAGCTCCACTGCTTTCTAGCTTTGTGATTTCAGGTAAGTGACGTAGCCCTTCTGAGACACAGGAAGATGGAGATGACAAGAAATTGAAGAGGGGGGAGAATGAAATAATAGGCATTCAGCCCCTATCTCAATACACAGGGCTGGTAAAACGGCAATTAATGGTAATAAACATAATGATAGCAACAATAACTAGAATGGCAGCTATAATAATGATACTGATGATACCAATGATGAAGGAGGAGGAGGAGGGAGCTTCTGGGAAGAAGGGACTTCTAAAATGGTTTCTGAAAACAAGAGAGGATGGGATGCCTGGGTGGCTCAGTAGGTTAAGTGTCTGACTCTTGGTTTTGGCTCAGGTCATGATTGCAGGGTCATGAAATCAAGCCCCACGTCAGTCTCTCTCTCCGTCTCTCTCCCTCTGCCCCTCCCCCACTCTTGCTCTCCCTCTAAGAAAAGAAAAAGAAAACAGGGAGGAACATTGAAGTCAGAGCAGAAAATATTCCCCAAAGGAAAGTAAAAATAAAATAGGATGAAAACTGAGAAGGAGGCAAACCATAAGAGATGCTGAACTCTACGAAACAAACTGAGGGTTGCTGGAGGGGAGGTGGGTGGGAGGAAGGGATAATTGGTTGATGGGCATTAAGGAGGGCACGTGATGTAATGAACACTGGGTGTTACATGCAACTAATGAATCTCTAAATTCTACCTTTGAAACTAATAAAAAAGAAAAGAAAATATTCCCCAAATTGGACAGGGAAGGACTGGGGGGACCACTTCAAGAGGCAAAAACATAACACCTCGAAGCCCACTCTTTCCCAGGCCATGTACTAGACACCAAAAAGGAAAGGCGAGCCCCCAGACAGGTATACAAAAGAGGCAGCACTTGCCAACACAAGGCCCAGCAGCGCAAACTCCTACAGCCACTTTCCAGCAAGTCTGAGGTTACAACCCAGGTAACCTCACTTGGGGACATCAGATGGCATGCACCTCCCTCAAATCACCACAAGATTGAATTTCCAGCCACTTCTTCCAGATACATCCATTTTGGCAGAGATGCTATTTGCAGGGACCAATCAGAAGCCACATCTTAAATGCAATTCCCCTAACCAGAGTAACCTCCTCCTGGTGCCCTGAGTGCCTCAGCACACCCAGACAGGCACCACTTGTGTTTGAAAGGCTGGGTTTGCCTGAAGCAGTTGAGCGGAAACCCAAATTCGGAGAACAATTTGCTACTCGTAAGGAGCCACCACTCAGAAATGCACTGAATGGACTCAAAAGCCATCACCCATGGCTCCTGTGTTGCTCTACCTGTACTGGATGACCTTGAGGCATGAGACCTTCAAGACTCAGAGTCTGAGGACAATTTCTGCTACTCAGCAGAGACTCCATCCAGTGGGGCTCAAGGCGAGAGAAGCCTGAACGAGGAGCAAAATGCCAAGAGAAGACGGACTGAGTCTCGTACTTCTTCCTCCCTCTTCCATGAATGGGACTTCCACTTGGTTCCTTGCAAATCTTGGCCAGGCTACTCAAAGCCTCATCCATGAACCAGCAGTGGCAGCAGCACTGGGAAGCCTTTAGAAATGCAAAATCTCAGGCCCCACCCAAGACATGCTAAATCAGAATCTGCATGTTAACAAGATCCTTACATAATTCATGCACACAGAAGTGCTGTTTGAAGAGAATCCCAGCTTCTGAGCCCATGAAGTTAGAAACCCATCCCTCTGAATGTAAGTAAAGGGAAAGCCAACAGAAGTCTATGAAAGAGTCAGAATGCCTACCATTTATTAAATGCCCCCGGCATGCCAAGGACCTTCCACATATCTTTTCATTTGTCCATCTCCCCACTTTACAGATGTCAGCACTGAGATTTAAAGAGGTAAAGCAACTTGCACTAGGTCATCCATCTAGTAAGCGACAGCTGGGCCAACTATGGTTCATCCTTAGAGGCTGGGGATATGGTTCCCCTTCCCAGAGCACATGATCACAGGCTTTATTATTGAGGAAGAAGGTGGGATGGCTCTTGGATGGGAGACCAACAGCATCAGTCATATCTGGACTAGAAGAGTGGAATTATTCCAGAGTCCTGAGGCTCAAGAAACTAGAAAGAGGTCTCTCAAGAAAGAGCAGTCACAGCCTGAGAGAAGTGAGAGTCTAAAGCAAGGAATGAGCCCTCTACTTGTGTCAGGACACTCAATTGCCAGCTAGTTCTGACGTATCACTAGACCTTAAAGTAGCACAGCAAGGAAGGGAACTAACCATGCTGAGTATGTGAATCACATGATCTTATTTCTTCCGTAGGCTCCATCATTGTTCCCATTATGCAGACGAGTAAACTGTGGTTTGCGGAGGTGGTATCAATTGCCCGAAGAAAGCTGGAACTCAGATCCTGTCTGGTATGACAGCAGGATGCAAGCCCTTTTTACACTATGACACACAAGATGGCAAAGTTTTGAACTAAGACAGTGGCATAAGGAATAAGATGAGATAAACAGAGGAGATTCCACAAAAGAATAATCTGCCAGCCTGGGTTATTATTTAAATGGGGAGGTAAAGACAAGGTTAAAGGTCATTCTGAAATTTGAGGTTGACCACTGTTAAGCATGGTCAAAACACTCATTATCCCTATTAAACAATAAAATGTTTTGAGGTTAATTCCCAAATGTTGAGAAAGATGTTGACCTGCTCCACAGGGCACTTCTTCTTCCATGCCTTTCTCCCTAATGCTTGCAGTAAGTTCCAGAAGGGAAATAAGTGAGACCAGAGGCAATAACCCCAAAATAAAATACTCGTTGTCCATGGGGCAGGAGTACCTGTGGAAGCCTGCG
Organism: Potos flavus; assembly: GCA_028534135.1. NCBI lineage: Eukaryota > Metazoa > Chordata > Mammalia > Carnivora > Procyonidae > Potos > Potos flavus. The sequence goes on from CM052890.1 coordinate 20,289,567, forward strand.
ATATCCCCTACCCACTGGAGAGGCCTGGGATGCCCCCCAGATGATGCCAATACTCACCTGACATCTACATACACACTTTCCTCCTCTCATCTCACCGCCTCTCCTTCTGTCCCCTCATGGAACTGGCCATTCATCTTAAGGCATGAGGAATGGAAGGCCATTCCTCCCATCTCAACTCACCACCTCCTCCAAAGATAGAGAATCCTTTGGACCAATATTTAAATATCAAAGAAGGGCTTTTCCCTAAGCACATAAAAGTATTTACTAAGTCTAATTCCCAAATGAAAACAAATCCAGAACGAACATTAACACGTTCCCCATGTAAGGGACCCCAATCAAGGCTGATGCATCTACAGAAGCACAGAATCTTCGATGTAAAAAACTATGGAGGTGACTAATTGCTCATTCAATTCCCATTGAATGAGAACTCACACCCACTATTGCCTCATTCAAATCTCTCATCCATACAACTTTCAGAGTGATATTTAAAAAATGCAAATCTGATTATGTTATTTTCCTGCTTAAAACCCCTCAGTGGCTTCTCATTGTACTTAGGATAAAATCCAAACCCTTTAATGCAGCCTCTGAGGTTCTACATGGTTGGGCCCCTGACTACTTCTTGCAAATTCTCTGGTGCCTCTTTCATCCTTACCCTGTAAGTTAGTGCTACCATTAGGTCTGGGAAAGAAGCGTCCCCACGCTGGCCCCCCACAATTTAGACCACCCACATATCACAAACACAGAGAAAAATTAACTTATTACAGAACACTAGAGCAACTCTTAAGAACACCTGAGACTCAGCATTCAGTGCCAGCACAGTGGGCCCTATACCCTAAACGTCCACCCTCATGACCAATATGATTCAAGCCACAAGGAAATGTATCTCTGCATCCTTTGTTCTATATCTTTAAAACAAAAGGCAACTGCATTCAAATGCCATGAAGGATTATCTACAGTGACCCTGCTGATCTTGGAAACAAAAACTGCCTTGGAAGGCAGAGATTTTAGCACTGAAAACACTTAGGTAAGAGAAACTACGAATTAATTAACTCACCACATCCTTGCTCTCAGATAACACGAATGCACAGTATTCTTACAAAAGCATCGTTTCCTAGTAATACCAACCAACCATTTTCTTGTTTCCCTTCACATTTCAATTCATGGGTCCAGCAGTACTCACAAGTTAACACGGTATTTGCAATGGATTTGACATGGCAGCTGAGAAATATTTTGCATTAAACAATTTAGATTACTCTGAAATTTGCATGTATGTAGGTCTAGATTCCATTCATGACAATCATGAAACATGATATCTATCCTTTACATTAATAACTACCTGAACTTTGAATGCTAAAATTATTTAATGAGTTTGAATTTAAGTTCTTAGAGTTGATATAAAAATTTCAGCTTTATTTAAATAACTTTGATTTTGGGGCGCCTGGGTGGCTCAGTCGTTAAGTGTCTGCCTTCAGCTCAGGTCATGATCCCAGGGTCCTGGGATCAAGCCCCACATCCGGCTCCCTGCTCAGCGGAAAGTCTGCTTCTCCCTCTCCCACTCCCCCTGCTTGTGTTCCCTCTCTCTCGCTGTATATCTGTCTGTCAAATAAATAAATAAAATCTTAAAAAATAATAACAACTTTGATTTGGATGTTGACATTATCATTTATATTTTACTTTCTAAATGTAACAGATAATATGCATAAGGTACATGGACCTTGGGCCCTGAATAGTTGGTATCACATCTGTTCTATACTTCCAATCTCATTGGAATTGCTTGAGTCTTCAAATGCGTTTTCCTTTTTCTTACCTCAGGGCCTTTGTATATGCCACTCCCTTACCTGGGTCATACTTCCCCTCAGCACCCTTCACCTGGAAAACTCCTCAGACCTCATATCTTCCCTTCAACTTTTCATCCTTTAGAAAGCCTTCCTTAATATTACCCTGGCCAACTTAGTTAGGTTCCCTTATCATGTGTACCCATCATACTTATTATTCCTTTTTGTATTTTCTTGTCCAATAATCTGCCTTCCCAGTAGACTGTAAGCTCCTTGAAGGTAGGGATTGTGTCTGCCTTGTTGATATCTTTTCTCTCCTGCCCCTAGAAGAGAGCCCAGAATATAGGAGATGTTCAATAAATATCAAGTGATATTTGAATGAATAACTATGCAGAGTGGCAGCTTGATCACACTGAATTGTAATTACTTGTTTAGGTCTCTCCAGCTGGACCTGAGGCCAAAAACTGGCAAACCATGGGCCACACTTGGCCTGCAGTTTGATTAGCTGGCCAGAAGAATACTGCCCACACCATGCCTTTAAATTTTTGAATTAACTGCCAATATTTAAGAACTGGGAAATTACACTTAAAAATCCAGATTTTCAGATTCTCTTGAAAAAGCCAATGATTTGGCAACATTTCCCACATGGCAACAATCCTTTAAACTGAAACACATCTGCTCTTTTCAGAGAGCTCAGTTGTCCTGCCCACCACAGTCCTGATCTGCCCCCACTTCATTCACTTCCTTTGGACTCTTACGGCAGAGACTAAAATTCAGTCACCAAACCTTTCTCTTCTTCCTGAGTTCATGACTAGATTACATTCTCCAGTCCACCTTGCTGCTAGGCATGGGCATGTGACTAAGTCCTACCCAAGGAACTCTAAGAAGTAATGAGGGCCACTTAGAGTTCTGGCCCATGAAAAACTTCCACGCAAGGTCTTCTCTCTCTTTCCACATTTCTCAGCTGAATATTTATGCCCAGGACAATCCTGGAAGGCACATGTCAAATATGCAAAACCCACCATCAGCCTAGGTATCTGCATGACTGCATAGAGAGCTCCTCTCCCACCCTCTGCCCCCCAGGAACAACCACGGTGGACTGTTACTATGTGAAAGCCACTGAAATGTTGGGTTTTGTTTTTTTAGCCTCGAATGTGACCCCAACAGCCTCCATAGGCACTTGAACTTGGAATCCCTGCATTAGCTCTGTGAAGAGAGAGATGATGTCTTGCTCACTTCTTCATCTTCAGTACCCTAGCATGGTACTGGACCCATAGTGGATGCCCAAAAAAATGTTTACTGAATAAAGTAATTACAGCAACAGAAAGAATCCACATGAGCCACAAACAGAACCACAGCAGAATAATTCTGTACCACCACCCTCATTAATTCTAGCACCACCCCTGCCCATCACCAGTCTCTAGCCTGTACAGCAGAGCTCTCTCTGGAGACCCTCCCCAGTTGGCTGTAGATTTCCCTTATCTCCTTCACTCTCAGGATCCACACCTATCCTGAGAACAGCAGGAGATGCCTGTGGAATTGGTATAAGGAGGTAACCATGAAGTTGAAATAGTTGCTTGGAAAATAAATTGCACGTAATCACCTGCTATTCCAATTCTAATCTCATCTGGAATCTGCTCTCCCAACCCCTGCTTCTGCTCCTTTTTCTCTTGGCAGCAGAATGCTTTGGAAGCAGAGCTCTGTTGGACAGGAGGAAGAACAAGACAGAACCTACCTTCATGATCATACATCACTAACTATTTATTACATGAACAGTTTAGAGAACAGTGGATCCTGAGCAATTTCTGTGCCTACCTTCTTATCCAGAAATTTAGAATGGTAACAACTAGTATTTTATGTCACATCTTAGAAACCCCATTCATCTGTGTTATTTTATTTAATATTCAAACACTCATGTAATACATTCAGGCAAGATAGGGATTAGTGCCCCCATTATACAGAAGCAAAAAGTTCACAAACTTTTGCTTTATATGTGCCAGGCCCTGTGCTAAGGACTTGACATGCATTATTTCATTCAAAGCTCAAAACTACTCTATGAGGCTTATTTTATTATCACTGTGCCCATTTTAATAATGAGAACTCCGAGGCTTAAAAAAATTAAGTGACTTTCTCTGGCCCGTGAATTAGTAAGAGGCAGAGCCAGGAATTGAGTCACTGTCTGTTTCACTCCAAGATGTTAACAAGTTTGCTATTATACCCATTAGCTCTTGGGTTGTATTTATTATGCATATATCTGCCTCCTCTACTAGATTATGAGTTCCTCATCAAAGACCAAGGCATATCCATATCATTCTCCCCAGCTAGCAAAGTCCCTCATACTTCAAACAGCATGTATATGATGAATGAGAAGAAAAAAAGTAAGAGGGTAAATGATCTGTCCACAGCCACATATCTAGTAGTAGTTCTCTGACTTGAGACTTAAAGGCTGAGACATTCAGATTCTTCTGAATCCAAAGATTTTTCAATAATAATAATAGGAACAAAAATAATAATACCAGTTATCATTTACTGAGAACCCATATCAGGCATTCTAATACTATTTCATTTAATTCTTGAAATAACCTTGTAAAACGGATGTAATAATACCTTATTTTGAAGCAGAGGCTCAGTGAGATTAAAAGATTTGCCTAAACTCACCCAGCTAATTAACATCAAAGACTCAGTTTGTCATACCTGGGTTATTAACTCCTGCCACCTTCTTCTCTGAGAACTAAACCCAGTCTCTGTATCTGCTGCAAGCTGACTGAATTCCAAACCATGACTCCCACCCATCTGATTACAAGAACCCCCTTGCTCAGACATTCTTAAAATGGAGCTCCACCTCTACAGGAGGCCCCTTAAATATAGGAGATATTCTTCAGAGTTATACCAGAGGGACCAGAAGTATGGTTCGACATCAAGCAGACTGGGTTCCAATGCTCTGCTGCTTTCTAGCTGCATAACTGGTAGGAAGAAGTAGAGTGAAGACGTATAGGAGACCATTAGTTCTCTGTTAAGTGTATCCTGGGCTCCCTAACACATCTTATGCCCCCATGATGTTTTTCAGGGTGCATCCATCCATCTACCCATTATTTGTTATCTATCAATCAATCCATCAACTTTGCATCCTTTCTTTTATCCATCCTTTCACCAATCTGCCCTTCCATCATCTTTTCTTCTTCCTTCATTCATCCCTTCCTTTCTTCCTTCAATCCATCCATTCAACAAACATTTATTGACTAGGGGTGCCCAGCTGGCTCAGTCAGAAGAGCATGCAATTTTTTTTTTAAGATTTTATTTATTTAGGGGCACCTGAGTGGTTCAATCATTAAGCGTCTGCCTTCAGCTTGGGTCATGATCCCAGGGTCCTGGGATCGAGCCCCACATTGGGCTCCCTGCTTAGCAGGAAATCTGCTTCTCCCTCTCCAACTCCCCCTGCTTGTATTCCCTCTCTCACCATCTTTCTCTCTCTCTCTGTCTCTGTCAAATAAATAAAATCTTTAAAAAAAATGATTTTATTTATTTGACAGAGACAGAGAGAGAAAGAAAGCACAAGCAGAGGGAGAAGCAGGCTCCCCACTCAGGGAGCCCGATGTGGGGCTCAGTCCCAGGGCCTCTGGGATCATGACCCAAACCGAAGGCAGAAGCTTAACCAACTAAGCCACCCAGGCACCCCAAGAATGCAACTCTTGATCTCAGGGTCATCAGTTCAAGCCCCATGTCAAGCATAGAGATTACATAAATAAATAAATACATAAATAGATAGATAAATAGATAAGCTTAAAAAAAAATTTACTGACCAACTACGCTGGTCCCCAGCACTGCTTTGGGCTCAGGGTATACAAAGATGAAACATAGGATATGACATAGTACAAGAGTTGAGAATGAGGGTCAGCAACAGAGAGAACTAAGTTAATAATCTGGGCTCTGGCACTCATATGCTGAATGCCCTTGGATAAGTCCCTGAGCCTCTCTGAGCCTCAGTTTCCTCCTATGTAAAATGGTGGTGGTGGGGTAAATATAGTACATAATTCACAGAGTTATTTGTGAGAAGACAAGATCAAGCACACAGTGACTACTCAAACACCCTCAGCTGGCATTGTCAGTATAAAACCAGTTCCTGTCTTGGAAAAACTCACAGTGTATTTGAAAGGCATGCTTGTAAATAAGTTAAGACATGAGATAAGAGACCAAGTGGGAGGTAACTAAAATCCACCTAAGGCATCAAGGCAAGTCATAGGAAAGAGAAAGATTCCAGCTCCTTTTCTCATAAAGAAGGCATCTCTTCTGAGAAAAGACTCATCCTCAATTACTTGATGACTTTGAGGCATTCAAAGGACTTCATGGATGATTACCCCTTTTTTCCATTTGACCAAGGTCTTTGCCAAAGTATTTTCAGCATTCCAGTTCTGTACGGATGTTCTGTGTATCTGTTTCTGAATTTAATAGATCTTCATTCTCCCATACATTGCATTTAGGATGTCCTTGGAACTTAATATGTCTTAGATTCATCGTAAAATTATAGCAGTGAAAAGCACCTTAGGTACCATCTACCCTACACTTCCACATTCACTAGAAGGGAAGTCCCAGAGAGGTTAAGCCACTTGTCTGAGATCACACAACTAACCCAGTGACCCAGATGGGACCAGGTCCAAGGTCTTGTGATATCCACTCCAAGGTTACTTGCAGTCTACCACACTGCCTACTCCTCTAAATTCTCCTGCCACCTCATACCAGGCTCCCACTCCCATAGTCCTTTTTCTGTGTATTTCTTTATGTCTTCCTCATCCATGGTAGTGTGACAAGTTGAGAGCCAAATTATCTTGAGAAAATTACTTTGCTTCACTGAGTCTGTTTTCCCATCTGTAAAATTATGTTATGACCAATCTCCCAGATTTGATGTGAAGACTAAAGGAGAGAATATAAGTGAAAGTACTTCAGGAAATGCTATATATTGTCTTTGATTCTCATAACAGCTGTAAGTGGTGGATTCAGAATTCAGACTTAGCTGGATCTGCCTGCAATGAGTATGCACTTTGCACTACATTTCTAGCTCTTTACAGGTGCTTAACAAATAGAAGAAAGTAGCTGCCAAAAAGGTCAAGTAGATACTTTCCCTGTTCCTCCTGCTAAGTGCAACTAAAATCCCTAGACATTATGTATAAAACAAACATAAGCACAAATTCCACTTCCACCTGAAAATAACAAGGTAGCACTACTGTTTTCTCCTGCCACAGCAGTGTCAGAGACAACCAACCAAACCAAAAGGTGTTAGTAAGAACCAGAGTTCAAAACACAATATAAAAATATACAAACTTCAACTGAAATTCACTTATCATACCAAGAATCAGGAAAGTCTCAAACTGAATAAAAAACACAATCAATAAATGCCAACACCAAGATGTCAGAGATGTTAAAATGATCTGACAAGGCATTTAAAGCAGCCATTGTAAAAATGCTTTAGTGAGCAACTGTAAACACACTTGAAACAAATGAAGAAATAGAAAACCTCAGTAAATAAATGGAAAGTCTTAGCAAACAAATAGAAGATATGAAAAAGAACCAAATAAAATTTTAGAACTGAAAAATGCAACAAAAATTTTAAAACTCAATGAACAGGCTCAACACCAGAAAGGACAGGAGAGAGGAAATAATTAGTGAACTGGAAGATAAACAATAGGAATTACCCAATCTGAACAACAAAGAGAAACAGACTGGAAAGAGGAAAATGCGTAGGGCCCTAGGGACCTGTCGGACTATAAAAGATCTAACATTTGTCAGTAGAGCCCCAAAAGGAGAGGGAAAAGAGGGTGAGTCTGAAAAACTACTCAAAGAAATAATGGCTGAAAATTTCCTCAATTTGGCAAAGGACATACACCTACAGATTCAAGAAGCTAATAAACTCCCAAACCCAAAGAGATCCACATATAGTAATTAAACTTTTGGAAAATATAGACGAGTAAAATATCCTAAAAACAACCAGAGAAAAAAATGACATCTTACCAATAGGAAAAAACAATCGAAATGACATCAGATTTATTATCAGAAACTATGGAGGCTAGAAGAAAATGGGACATATTTTCAGGTACTGAAAGAAAAGAATTTTCAATCCAGAATCCTATACACAGTGAAAACATCCTTCAGGAATAAAGGAGAAATCAACACATTCTCTGGTTAAGGAAGACTAAGAGAATTTGTCACCAGCAGCCTAAAGAATGGCTAAAGAAAACTGTCTAAACAGACAGGAAGTAATTTCTTAAAAGGAACCTCATCATATCAAGAAGGAAGACAGAACATAGTAAATACAAATATGGGTAAATACAAGAAGCTTTCCTTTTCCTCTTGAGTTTTCCAAATTATATTTGATGATTGGAGAAGAATAGATAAATCATCACTATAAGGAAAGAAAAATATTTGGAACTTAATTTTTTATGATCCTTTCTTTAAAAAAAAAACTTTTCCTTGATATGTGCATTATTTAGAATCTCCAGAAAATCCATTACTTCATTATGCATTTTCTCTCTAAAAAGGTCCAGATTTCAAGATCTATCTGACATACATCACATCCCCTTTGTCAAATCCCACTCAGGTAAGGCACAAGGCACACAGCGCCCAGAAAATTCTCCTTTGTCTAAGAACTTCCCTTAAACATGGCTAAATTAGATTTCTTTGATTGCAAGTGACAGACACTCAATTTGAACCTGCTCCTAAGAAATGGCTGGTATCAGTATCTCCAACGCCGTCAAGTCTTCCCTCCATCTCTGTTTCATGTTGGCTACCTCTTTCTGCATATCGGTTTCATGATCATTTATCTGAGCTTTCTCTGAGTTTATATTCTAACAGCCCTGGGCCAGAATAGGAGAAGAATTTTCTCCTCTACTACCCCTCTGAAAAAAAAACAAAAACAAAAAAACTCCCAGGGAAGGACTCTGATTGGTCATTCATGGGTCTTTTCTTTCCCTTGACCAATTTCTTAAACCTATGTCTAGGGGGTAGGATCCATGAGCAATAGAGAATCTTGGATGCTGAGCAAACAAAATCGGTGACCTGAAACCAAAACAAGGTTTGGCTATTCTCTTCCCACTGACTTCATCTTCCTTAATTAAGAATCCTTAAGTAATCTGATGATAGCAGAGCAGGGTTTCTCAACCTCAGCTCTATTGTGATCATGGGCCAGATCATTGTTGTAGGGGCTGTCTTATGAATGTCTTATGGATGTTGAGAAGAGATCCCAGTTCTCTCTACCTCCTAGATGCCAGTAGCAGTATTCTATCTCCCAGCTGTAACAATCGAAATTATCTCCAGACATTGCCAAGTGTCCCCTAGGAAGCAAAACCGCTCCCGATTGAAAGCCACTGAAATAGAGGAAGGTGAGAAGGGAAAACAGAGGGCATGTTCCCAGAAGTTATTATCAACATGGACATCTTAGGGAATGTAGGAGAGGATAAGGAGAAAGACATGGAATAAGGGAGGGAAGGAAGGAGGGGAGAACTGAGATTATAGTGCTTCCAGCACCTCCTATATCATTTTCCCATTAGCCCCTTGGCACCAATTAATTTATCATATTATCTGGTTGCCACCTTGGAAGAAGAGCGAGGATCCCAGGGCATATGAAACAAAATGAGGCATATAAATACTTCAGCCTGGGAGTGAGGAGAGGAGCAGGGACTAAGGATTCAGACTCCTTAATGGAGGAAGGAGATGGTGGTAATTGAGCATCAGTGCTTCTAACCTGGGGTTGCTGGATTATGTTTCTTGTGTCTACTACCAATTGTTACCTATACTAGCAAGAGTGATCTCTTGTAATTTAGAGTTTTCATTAGGTTTTCTCAGACCCAATCTTATTTGATTCTCCTCCACAAATCTTGTAAAGTGGGAAAAGAAAGATCTTGTTAAGCCCAATTACACATGAGGAAACTGATATCCATAATATAAGAACTCAAGGCACTATCATGTGGGCATTAAAAGTGTGGGGCTTTTAATACAGAAAAAGCAGGCCTCAATTCTTAGCTACATCACTTACTAGTTACCTAATATTGTCAAGTTACTTAACCTCTCATCTGTAAAATGGAATCAATGCCTCAGTAATAAAGGTTTTCACGAAAATTAAATTGGCTAGGGGCACCTAGGTGGCTCAATCAGTTGTGCGTCTGCCTTTGGCTCAGGTCATGATGTCAGGGTCCTGGGATCGAGCCCCACATCGGGCTCTCTGCTCAGCAGGGAGCCTGCTTCCCCCCCTCTCTCTGCCCGCCTCCCTGCCTACTTGTGATCTCTATCTCTCTCTCTGTCAAATAAATAAATAAAATCTTTAAAACAAAATTAAATTAGCTAATGTAGTTCAAGTATCTACTATGGTACCTACCACTTGGCCAGCATAAAACAAAGAGAAGAAAGTACTATTATCATAATTATCACGATCATCACTGAAATCCTAATAAAAATTAAAATTAAGCAAATTAACCAGAGTCTCACTATCCATAAATGATGGTTCAGATCCTTAAATTCAACTTTGGAATATTTAGTATCATTGTACTATTCTGTGATAACTGAGACTGAGTAAGGGGATGAAGACTGAGTATCCACTAAGGTGTCTGGTACTCTACATAACCTTACTGAATATCCCTGTAATATTGAGAATCAGTCAATGGTCAAATTTCACAGATGAAAAAATCTGAGACAGAGAAGTAACTTGCCCACTGTCACTCAGGTTGAGGGTGAGGGATTATCAGCTTTGTATTATGAAACCCTCCCACTCATTATTTTGCAATTCTAGAGACTGGTTGGAATATGGGATGGCAACACAACTGTCCGTGAAAACCTGAGAAGTCTCAGGGAGTAGGAGAACTTTCTTTTCCTCGCTGAAAAAAAAATAAAGATTCACAGGGGGAGAAATGGCCCTTCTTTTGTGTGGTATGCACAGAATATCTGCCACTATCTTGTGAGTATGAAAAAAGGAAAATGGAGAGGAAAACAGAAACAACAAAGATAACAGTGCATGAGAAGACAAAAAAAATCTGAGTCCTGGATAATGTTACTCAACCAATCACTGATTTCACAGCTCTGAGCACCTCTCTCAGGACTTGTTTTCATGTGAGAAAATACATTTCTTTTTTGCTTCATCCATTTGAATCAGGTTTTCTGTTACTTGCAGCCAAATGCATCCTGATACAATCAACCATAATTCCTTTACTACTACTAATAGGATGCATTGTACATCTACAACAAATACTGTACTAAGCTTCTTAGATTTGAAATTTCATTTGTTATTTCATACAACAAACCATAAAGTAGACACTATCATTAACTCTATTTTACAGATATGTAATAGAGTAAAGAAAACTAACATTTGTAGGTTGACAATACATAGCCTCTTGGGATATTGGGGATATGGCTCAGAGTATAGACTCTTAAGTCAGACTGTCTTTGTTGAAATCCAATTTTACCACTTACTGGCCATGTGATCTTGGGCAATTACTTACCAGTATTCTCTTTGAGCTTGTTTCTTCGCCCTTAAAATGGACAAGATAATTGCATCTATCTCAAAGTGGCATTAGGATGAAATGAGGTTCATTCAATCCACAAATATTGTGTGCAAGATTTAATGTTCCTCATAATTTTGCAAGTTCAGAAATACTACGCCATTTATACGAATGAAGAAACTGAGGTTTAAAGAGGTTAAATTAGTTGTCACATGCCACACTGCTAATAAGCTAAATAAGGTTTTTAGTTGCAAAGAATTGGGTGTAGTTACATGACAAAGGCTGTTTGGGGCAGGGGCTGGAACAGAGAGGTGGAAGGATGGATTAAGCCCTTTGTGCTTTGTCAAGGAACATGGGGAACACGCTGGGTGAACTGTGTGAGGAGGGAAGCAGTGGGGGGCAGGTAAAGTGGGCACTATCAGATGAGTGACCTTCAGTCTACAGAGGTGCAGCCAGTGTCTAGGCACACACTCTCCATGGATGCCTATGGGATCACCAACCCAGGTGGCCTTGTTAATTATTAGATTTGCCTCGTGCACTGTGATATTGTGATTTACAGTAAGAAATATATGTTTGGTCTTTGCCCCATTCCTAGGACAGAGCTCCTAAAACCCTCGGAATTTCCTAAGTATTGAGAGTGATAGAGGTCTCTTTTTATGTTAATGAGGTGGCTTTTGGATCAAGCCTTATGATGGGTGCCGGTTTGCCAGGGAGAACCAACCATGCGATTCGATTCGAGGGTTGGAACTTTCATTCCCCCCACCACCGCCTCTGGGGAACAGAGAGGGGTGGGAGATTTGAGTTCAATCAATAATGGCCAATGATTTAATCAATCATAGCTATGTAATAAAGCCTCCATAAAAGCCCATCTGATAGGGGGATTCAGAGAACTTCTGGGTTAGCAAGCATGTGGAAGTGCTAAGCTCAGAGGGGACAGGGAAGCTCCATGCCCCTTCCCCATACCTCGCCTTACGTATCCCTTCCATCTGGCTGCTCCTGAGTCATATCCTTTTATAATAAACCAGTAATCTAGTAGGTGAAATGTTTCTCTGAGTTTTGTAAGCCGCTCTAGCAAATTAATAGAACCTGAGGAAAGGTTTTTGGGAACCTCTGATTAACAGCCAGTCAGTAAGAAGCACACATAACAATCCAGGCTTGTGACTGGCACCTGAAGTGACTGGGGGTAGGAGGAGGGCAGTCCTGTAAGACTGAGCCCTTAATCTGAGAATCTGATGATATCTCCAGGTACATGGTATCAGAAGTGAATTGAATTATAGGACACCCAGCTGGTATTGGACACTTGCTTGGTGTAAGAAAAAAACACATTGAAATTCATATCCGAATATTATGCACTCTTGTCACCAAAAATCTATGCTGCTGATGGTTACAGTTCAGTCATCTCTCCATCAACTGATATGGGCATAAACTGACCTCAAACATTTGGGCAATCAAGGCTCTGAAGTCCCAAACTCCCTTATTCCAAAAAACAACATGAACTAGTAGCTACAGCAGGAAATTTGGGGTCAGACAGAGCTGGCTTGGAACACTTAGTATCTAGGTGATCTTAAGCACAATGCCTAACTCTTGAAACGTCAGTATAATGGTTCTGGAGTCAGACTACCTGGGTTTAAATCTTGGGTCTGTCACCTACTGACTGTGTAAGAGCACATAAATTTTTTATAAGCTCTCTGAGGCTGTTTCCTCATTTGTAAAATGGGAAAAATAGTTTTACTTACCTGTTAAAATAGTGGAGATTAAATCATATAAGTCATATATTCAGTGAATAGTCATTGAGAACTTTCTATATGCCAGTAAGTTCTGGTGGTGACAAGACAGACAAGATCCCTGTTCTCATGGAACTTGCATTGGAGTGGGAGGGAAGAGATGATACACAGATCATTAAAATAGCAAAATAACATGAAGCAGTGATCAAACTACAGCTGTTTAGACACAGAACGGGAGGTTTGTGCAGGGAGTTGAATAATGGTTGAGCAGAAAGAATAGCAAGTTCAAAAACCCCAAGGCAAAACAGTTTGGCATGATTGTAAAAGAAAATAAAAGGCCGGTGTATCAGGACATACTAAGCAAAGTACATGAGGTAGTCAAGGACTGTATCCTGGTATGCCTCTTTACTCTTGCTGGTATTTTGGATTTTACTCAGCTTGAGAAGAAAAGGCATTGGTGGAGATTTTTAAAAAGAATAGTTCTTACCAGAGTGCCATCCATTCTAAAATTCATACCCAGAATTTGTTTTAATCAGGTATGGTAAGACACACAGACATGGAAATGACAATCATAAAGTAAGAAGTTTATACCCACAGATCCACAGAAACAGAAGGCATGTCAAGTAACCATGCGGGGAAACACCAGAAACAGTCAGGAGGCAGAAGTGGGAGAGGGCATAGCATGGCCCAGTGCCTGTATGGGAATTCTCACAGGAAGGAATGGGTGAGGTAGGGTAGGTACAGTGAATAACTTTGGACTGGATAGTTTGCATAATTTCAACAGGCTCTGGGCTATAAGGGTAGTCGCTAGTTGTCTAGTACCTGGCCTGGGGTGACTTAGGGAGAACACTGGCTTGCCATGTGAAGAGTCTGACAGAGGAGATGTTTGAGGATATGGGCTCTGGATTAGTTGGTTTATCTATCAAAAGTGTGCCTGAAGAGACTTGTTTGTCATCTCTAGGAATTAGCTAACCCTGGGAGGGATAGTCACTCTAGAATCAAAGCCCCAGATGTCAGAACATCAAAAATACACAAAATAAGAAAATACAACCAATATGCTATCACATAACAAGTTTCCCATAATTGATATCAGCATTACTGCTAAGATGAGGGCAATAAAAATTCCTGATAAATAATTACAAAATGTATGCAAAGAACTAAAAATGAAGGAAGTCTTCAAAAGTTTTATTTCTAAAAAGAGTAGTGAGTGTGGACATCCTCACCTTGTTCCTGACCTTAGGGGGGAAAGCTCAGGAATAAGACAAGGATGTCCACGCGCACCACTTTTATCCAATGTAGTACTGAAAGTCCTAGGCACAGCAATCAGACAACAAAAAGACATAAAAGGAATCCAAATTGGTAAGAAAGAAATAAAACTTTCACTATTTGCAGATGACACGATACTACTAACAGATAACCTGAAATATTCCACCAAAAACTGATAGAACTGATAAACAAAAACAGTAAAGTTACAAGATACAAAATCAACATACAGAAATATGTTGCATTTCTATACACCAATAATGGAGGAGCAGAAAGAGAAATTAAGGAATCAGTCTCATTTACAATTGCACCAAAAACTCTAAGATACCTAGCAATAAACCAACCAAAGAGGTGAAAGACCTGTACTCTGAAAACCATAAAACACTTATGAAAGAAATTGAGGATGACACAGAAATGGAAAAATATTCCATGTTCATAAACTGGAAGAACAAATATTGTTAAAACGTCTGTACTACCCAAAGCAATCTACACATTTAATGCAATCCCTATCAAAATACCAATAGCATTTTTCATGGAACTATAATAAACAATCCTAAAATTTGTATGGAACCATAAAAGACCCTGAACAGCCAAAGCAGTTTTGAAAAAGAAAAGTAAGGCTGGATACAAATACAATTCTGGACTTCAAGTTGTAGTAATCAAAACAGTATAGTACTAGCACAAAAATAGACACATAGATCAATAGAACAGAATAGAAAATCCAGAAATAAACCTATAATTATATGATCAGTTAACCTTCAACAAAGCAAGAAAGAATATCCAGTGCAAAAAAGAGAACTGGACAGCAACATGCAAAAGAATGGAACTGGACCACTTTCTTACACCATTCACAAAAATAAACTCACAATGGATTAAAGACCTAAATGTGAGACCTGAAACCATAAAAATCCTAGAAGAGAACACAGGCTGTAACTTCTTTGATATCAGCTGTAGTAACATTTCCTAGATATGTCTCCTGAGGCAAGGGAAACAAAAGCAAAAATAAACTATTGGGATTATATTAAAATAAAAAGCTTCTGGGGTGCCTGGGTGGCTCAGTGGGTTAAAGCCTCTGCCTTCGGCTCAGGTCATGATCTTAGGGTCCTGGGATCGAGCCCCGCATAGGGCTCTCTGCTCAGCGGGGAACCTACTTCCTCCTCTCTCTCTGCCTGCCTCTCTGCCTCCTTGTGATCCTCTCCTCTCTGTCAAATAAATAAATAAATTCTTTAAAAAATAAATAAAAGTAAAAATCTCCTGCACAGCAAAGGAAATAATAAACAAAACTAAAAGGCAACCTACAAAATGGAAGAAGATATATGCAAATGACATATCTAATAAAAGGATAGTATCCAAAATACATAAAGAACTTATAAAACTCAACACCCAAAAAATGAATAGCCAATTTTAAAACCGGCAAAAGATATAAACAGACATTTCTCCAAAGAAGATATACAGATGGTCAACAGACACATGAAAAGATGCTCAACATCACTCATCGTTAGGGAAATGCAAATCAAAACCACAATGAGATATCACCTCACACCTGCTGGCGAGGATGGAGAGAAAGGGAAACCCTTTCACACTGTTGGTGGGAATGTAAACTAGTGCGGCCAGTGGGGGAAAACAGTATGGAGTTTCCCCAAAAGTTAAAAATATAACTAACTTATGATCATAAGTGCAATTGCACTACTGGGTATTTACCCAAACAATATAAGAACACTAACTCAAAAAAAAAAAAGAAAAAAAAAAAAACTTAATTGAAAGGGATTTATGTACCACTATGTTTACTGTAGCTTTAGTTACAATAGCCAAGATATAGAAGCAGCCTAGGTGTCCATCAATTGATGAATGGATAGAGAAGATGTGGTATATATACACAATGGAATATTATTCGGCCATGAAAAAGAATTAAATCTTGCCACATGCAATGATGTGGATGGAGCTATAGTATAATTGTAAGCAAAATAAGTCAGTCAGAGAAAGACAAATTCTGTATGATTTCATTCATAAGTGAAATTTAAGAAAATAAGCAAAAGAAAAAATAAGAGGGAGAGAGAAAGAGAGATACAAATCAAGAAATAGGCTCTTAATTATAGAGAACAAACTAATGGTTACCAGAGGGGAGGTGTAAGGAGGATGGGTGAAATGGGGGATGGGTGAAATAGGTGATGGGAATTAAGGAGTGCACTTGTCCGGCAACTGGGTGGCTCAGTTGGTTGAGCGTCTGACTCTTGATTTTGGCTCAGGTCATGATCTCAGAGTGGTGAGATCGAGCCCACATGGGGCTCCATGCTCTTTGGGTAGTCTGCTTGAGATTCTCCCCCTCTCCCTTTCTTTCTGCCCCTCCCCCTGTGTGCCCTCTGTCTCTCCCTCCCTCTACTTTTCTCTCTCCCTCCCTTCCCTCCCTCTCTCAAATAAATAAATAAATCTTAAAAAAAAAAAAAAAAAAGGAGTGCACTTCCCATGATGAGCATAGGGTGATGAATGGAACTGCTGAATCACTATATTGTATACTTGAAACTAATATAACACTATATGTTAACCAATTGGAATTCAAATAAAAACTTAAAATAAAAAAATAATATGGGCACCTGTGTATCTCAGTTAAGTATCTGACTCTTGATTTTGGCTCAGGTCATGATCTCAGAGTCCTGGGATTCAGCCCTTCGTCAGGCTAAGTGCTCAGTGCAGAGTCTGCTTGTTCTCTTCCTCTGCTCCTCCCCCCCCCCATCTCTCTCTCTCTCTCTCTCTCTCTCTCTCTCAAATAAATAAAAAAATCTAAAAAATTAAATTAAGTTATATTTAAAACTAATAAAATAATAAAAGGAAAAAAATAAACAGGAATAGAGCAAACTATTTTTTAAAAAGTTTTACTTCTTTCCCCTTCCTGCTATGACATATTTTGACCTCTAATGCTACATTTAGACCAGAAAATACCCTATAGCATGTGGGTTCTGACCTGCATTTTAAACTGAGAACAAACTTCCCATCCACCCTCCAAAAACCAAACCAACCCTGACAACTTATTTAAAAAAAGAGAGAGAGTATATTCACCACTGGAAATGTTGCCACCATGCTTGAAACTCCCAATAGTCACTTAAAAAGCAACAATGACAAAGGACGAGGGAGGAAGAGTAAAGGTATCCTATGGGCCAAGCACTGTGTAAGATGCATACAGCACTGCAGTGTTTCCCAATTATAGTCACAAGAGATGCTATGTCTGAATGCTGTGCACCTCCTCATATACCAGATTCATATGGTGGAATCCTAACTCCCGAAGATGATAGTGTTAAGAGGTGCGGCCTTTGGAAGGTGGTGAGGTCATGAGGGTGGAGCCTCATGAATGGGATTAATGCCCTAATGAAAGAGACCCCACACAGCTCCCTAGACACTTCCACCATGTGAGGACTCAGTGAGAAGGCTATGACCATGAACCAGGACGTAACCTCTCACCAGCCATGTACCGAACCTGCTGGCCCCTGATCTTGGACTTTCCAGCTTCCAGAACTACAAGAAATAAATTTATGTCATTTATAAGCTCTGAGGTATTCTGTTATAGCAGCCTAAACAGACTAAGACAAGAGACCATGGAAAATATAATTTTAAGGGTTCCTAGACCCAGTATTAAATAACATTGAATCACATGGTGAACAGTTCATCCCTTTCCCATCTTTCTAATTACATCAAGGGAACGTCTCAAGTGGGTGCTAGCATGTCTTTAACACCTCTCTACCACTCGCTAATCTCTTCTTTCAACAAAGAATGAACAAGTCTTAGACTCAGAGCCTTGGCAGGCTACAGTTCTATCTAGAATTTTAATGACATTCATTTTTTTTACCCCATGATTCTTTAAATGGTTTCCCTTTTTTATAGAAGAGAAGCGAGTCTGCTTCTACATGATAAAAATTAATTTTAAAATAAATTTTAAATATCTAATTAAAGAGCAATGTCATGTCAATAATAGTACAAGTGGCAAAAATCATGCACATGATACTCAAATGGCTAAATTTCAGGAAGTATGGAGTTATTTCTTTTATCCTAATAGCAACCCTATGAGGTAGATGCCATTTTTATCTCTACTTTACATGTTGGAACCTATGACGCAGATGGGAAAAGTGACCCAGCCAAAGTCACGCAGGCCTCTTCAACCCAGTTCTACCTAGTTGCAAAATTTGAAATCTCACCAAGCTGAATGATCATGTTTGCTCCCAGAATCGAAGTTTTCAACCTGGGAAAGCCTCCTATGCATCTCTGGAGAAGGCTCCAGTGACTGCTGGCTTTAAAAAATTAGCTTTCACGTATATGGCTGACCCTCATCTGCAAAGTTAGGGCAAGCATTAAATTCTCTCTCTAAGCCTCCTGTAGCTTCTTCTTCCACAGCTATAGAGAGGCAGAGTGGTACTAGAATCCTATGTTGCATTGTAAATTAGTCTCTTAGATTAGGAATGCAGATTCCCCGGGATGACAGTGCTGTTCCAGGGAAGACAGCCTTTGGTGCTCAAGTATTCAGGACATTCTGAAACTTTCCTGAGCAGGATAGTTCATTCCTCTGCCCCACCTAGCCTGGCCCAGCTACTTAGATTACCTGCTGGCCTTTCTAGCTGCTCTGCTTTAGTCCCCGTCGCTGCTTCGCAGAACGAGACTTATCTGTACATTGATGAGTCATGCTTTCTGTACATTTCAATGTTTTATCCCTGCGGGGAAGATTCTGGTAAGTACCTTCACTCTCACTGCTCTTAATACCCCATGCCTCCCTCTTAGGACTATTTCTGAGGCTCTTAAAGAAAATTGAACTTTTCAGCAGTTGGAATGCAGTGGTTGGGGGAAAGAAAGAAAGAGAGAAAGAGAGAAAGAGAGAGAGAAAGAGAGAAAGAGAGAGAGAAAGAAAGAGAGAAAGAGAGAGAGAAAGAGAGAAAGAGAGAAAGAAAGAGAAAGAAAGAGAGAAAGAAAGAGAGAAAGAAAGAGAGAAAGAAAGAGAGAAAGAAAGAAAGAAAGAAAGAAAGAAAGAAAGAAAGAAAGAAAGAAAGAAAGAAAGAAAGAAAGAAAGAAAGAAAGGCAGGCTACAGGATGGGGGGAATGTTCTCATGATAACCTGGCTAGAAAGAATATTCAAACCTTCTCTCATCTTCTAGTTTGATCTGTTCTAGGTATTATACAGTGTATAAGAATTCTTGGCCTCTGAAATCATACAAAATAGAAGAAAATGGTATTTGGTAACTTTTTACTCACACAACACGTAGACATGACGTCAACAAGTTAGTTTTAATGTCCCTTCTGGAACCAATTGTCAATTTTGCAGGGAGTGGCATGAGACTAAGAGTTATCAAGGTTGCCTTTGTGTTCCAGCTGTGATACAGTGTATGACCACAGGCACCTCACTTAACTTCCCGAGACCTCAATTCTCTCATCTGTAAAATGCAGGAATTGGACAGAATCATCTCTGTGGGTATCACAATTCTCAAACACTAGGTACTCATGTGGGCACTTTGCTCTCTCCAGGCCATGGATTTCCCATGTGTAAAAAGAGCTAATTAAACTCTGACCACTTCACACAGGTAATAATGAGGATTAAAATAAAATGGTGTACATGGCTGTATTTGTTAAAAGTAAAATTCTATCAAATTTTGAAGTGTTACTGTAATGACAACAAAGATCACTGACTAGGCAATGCACGTCCTTGCGTTGCTAGCGACAGAATTCTCTTTAACTTAAACAAAAGGGAGATTTTTTTTTTTTTTTTTGGAGAAGTACTCCTCACCTCTCTACATAGCCTTATCTAGACTATCTTCATGGTTTTTTTATTTTTAAAAACTTGTAGTAAGAACATTTAACTTGACATCACCCCTTTTAACACCCGAAATTTTAAGTGTATAATAAAACACTGTTAACTACAGGCATGATGTTAAAGGTAAGATTTTGAGAACTTATTCATCTTGCATAACTGAAACCTTATGGCCCTTGAGCAGCAACTCTCCAATCCTCCACCCTTAGCCCCTGACAATAGCCATTCTACTCTCTGCTTCCATGAGTTTGGCTATTTTAGATACTTCATGGAAGAGGAATCAGGTAGCATTTATCTTTCTGTGACTGGCTTATCTCAATATAATGTCCTCAAGGTTTATCCATGTTGTCACATATGACAAGATTCCCTTTTTTTCTAAGGCGGAATAATATTCCACTGTATGTATATACTATACTTTCTTTATCCATTCACCCATAAATAGACATTGAGGCTGTGGCCACATCTTGGTGATTATGAATAATGCTGCTATGGTCATGGGAGTGAGGAGATAACTCGAGGGCTCACTGGGAAACAGAGAACCATAGAGAATGAGAATGAGCAGGAAACAAGATACAATGGCCCCAGAGCAACTGAGTGCTGCCAGACAGTCCTCATGGAGACGAATGAAATCCAAACTCTTCTCCTATCCTTATTTCACTCATTCAAGATTCTGAGCCCCAGAAGACAGAATCTATTGGCCAAGTTTAGGACGCCTGCCCTCCCACCCCTGACAGTCCTGAGTCAGAGGATCTGGCCTCTTTGGCTTCTGTAAATGAGCAGAACACCTGAATTTGCTCTGAGATCACACCAGGCAGAGAGGATCACTCTCCAGAAGGAAATCAAGACCTGCTAGGAAGGGGAATAAGATTCTGCACAGCTCCTGAATATGAAATAACTACTGCCCAGAGATTACTTAAATGTTCAAATTATCACGACATGTCACCCACCGATTACTTTTTCCCATTACGTGTTTCCCCGCCTGATAAGAGACAGGTAGTTTGGTGAGAGTGGTTTTATTTCTTTCCTCCAGCTCCCTTCTCTCTTCTCTTCTCCTCTCCCCTACTCCACTCACTCTTTCCATCCCTCTACTCCTCTTTTCTCGCTCTCCCCCAACTCACTCCTGTTGGGTAAGGTGAAAGGAGCAAAATGAGTCTGAAAGGATACTCATGAGTCTCCTGGGTCTCTCTAAACCAGAGAGAAAAGACTGTTTTCCTCATGCTTCAACCTCCTGGTCAGTTACACTACCCTCAAGCTGCCACACAGGTACACCCACACAAAACACATATACAGACACACATAGATGTGTGTGCATGCATGTGTGCAGACACACATACAAACACATATACACGTACACACGTGTCCACACACACACACACACACTGCCCTCACCCTCGCCTCCCTCTTCCTCTCAGGCAAAGGCCCTGTTTCTTTCACCTCATCCTCAGTTATTCTTCACCTCTTGATGAAATTTGCCCATGTGCAATGCAGCCTGGACCCTTTCTTCCCCCACTGGGCTGCAGGGGAGAGAGAGGCATACAACTGTGAAAATATCCTCTTTCTGCTCTGTGGCAGTCCATGACCTCTTCGACAGGTGAGTGGTAAGCAACAAAAGACTTCATCCAAATTCTGTAAGAACTGACATGCCCCTCATTTCTTTGAGGGGCATGTCAGTTCTTACAGAATTTGGATGTCATTCAGTGCAGTGAATGGTTGTTGCAAGGAGCACTGACATGGATGGAGTCTCAGCAGCTCAACAAGACATCCTCAACCACAAACCATGCACGTGGAGTAAAACACAGAGAGAAACGCAATGCTACAGTTCTTATGGAAAGCAAACAAGAGCCTGAAGACAAAGACAAACTGGTCAAAACTCCAGCAAAGCTGGCCAAGCTCAGTGGAGAACCGAAGCATCAGGGGAAATGTCAGGTACTATTTTGACAGCCTAATAGCAGGGAAGGAATTGTCTTCTGCAACAATTTCCAAGACTGAATTTGTAAAGAATTGCACCACCACCAGAAGCTGTTGGTTTTGACAATAGCTTGTAATAACCAATGTGCCCAAGACACAGTACACGCAATATTTTTTTTCTGTATTTTACTATAAGAATTTTCAAGGATACACCAAAACTGAAAGAATTTTACAGCGAAGACTCATTTACCCATGACCTAGATTCTACTATTAAGATCTCTTTGAGTTATCACATATCTAACCATTCTTCTGTCTACCCATCAATCCATTTGATTTTTGGTACACTTCATAGTTAGTGGCACGCAAGAGGACACTTCACCTCTGAGCTTCAGCATGCACGCTGTTAACTAGAGTTCAGTATCTGTTTATGGTGCATATACAGAGTATTTCTGACATAAAAAATAAACCACAGAAGTCAAGGAGAAGGAGGGATGAATGCGTGAGGCACAGAGAATTTTTAGGGCAGCAAAAATACTCTTTGTGATGCTGTCATGGTGGATACATGTTCTTATACATTTGTCCAAACCCACGAATGTACAACGCCAAGAGTGAACCCTAATGTAAACTAGGGACACCGGGTGATAATGATGCATCAGTGCAGGTTCATCCATTATGACAAATGTACCACTCTGCTGGGGGACACTGATAATGAGGGGGTCTATGCATGTGTGGGGGCAGAGGTTATATGGGAAATCTCTGTACTTTCCACTCAATTTTGCTGTGAACCTAAAAATACTCTAAAAATTAAAATCTATTTTTTTGTTCTTTTTTTAGAAATAAAGTCTATCTTTTAATTAAATAGATAACTGAAAATAAAATAAAATAAAATATATGACCTATCTCTAACAGGATTAGCAAACTGGCATCCCACAGGCTGAACTCAGCTTGCAGACATGTGTTGGTTTGCCTGCCCAACATCTATTCTCATTCCTCCTATTACAGAATCCCATGTTTCCTTTGAATAAATGGTCCACCTCCTCTTGTAGTCAGTCAATGTATTTTGGGAAGAACTGATCCCTTCTCTTGGCTCCATCACTGGGCCCATAAGCCCCACATGGCCAATCAATGCAGTTCTGGTTGGCTACAGAAATCCAATTCAAATGGTGAGTTTAGTTGAGATGGGTACATGGGTCTGGGGAGTCCATTGAGAGCCTTCCTCTGGTTGAAATTTCCTCTCAACTCAGGTTACTAACCCTATAGGATAAATCCAGGGATTCTGGTGTCCATCTTTTTTATGATGTTGTAAGAAGCTGCTTAAGAATGCAGCTAATCCAAAGCAAAGCAGAGCCCATAGGTAGAAGGGGGCAGGTAATTTTTACTCCTGGATCCAGCCAGGCCTAAAGTCCAGCCAACTTTTGAATTTTTCGGTTATAAGGGTTAACACATTCCTTTTTAAAAACTAAATAGCTTTTTTCTATCAATTTCAATTTAAAAAGAGTTCTAGTGATTATAGTTACCAGGGATTCACACCTAAGTCTGGGTTCAAGGCCTCAATTGTTAACAGGTACACTAATATACACTGCAGTTGGGTTCTGACCTGAAGATTCAAAGAGTAGAGAAACTTATCCTGCCCACGAGGTGATCTGAATCCAGGAAGTGGAGGTAACGAGTAACCCTTGAGTGGGGACACAATGTGGTAAGTGATAGAGAAGATGGGTGTCAGTGTCAGGGACCTTGGAGGATAAGGTGACCCTTAAGAGGAGCCTTGTAAAGTGAGGAGAAACCAGTGGACAAGTTACACTCTATCGGAGGTAGGGGAACAGAGTGGGTCAGCAGTGTGGTCCTAGGGAACTCCAAGCCCCTTTCACCAACCTTCCCATCCAGAACAATCTCATTCATAATCACTGTGTATGTCTTTCTCCCTATCAATCTGTCTATTCATCCATCCTCGCTGTGCCTTCTCTCCACATCTCTGTCTCTGTCTCTCTTTTTCTTTTCCTGTCTGTCTCTGTGTATGTCTCTCTCTGTCTCTGTGTGTCTCTCTCTCCTGCCCCTTCCTTCTCCCCACTCTCTTCATGAACTACTCTCCTAGCTTCCAGGATGAAGTCCACTCCATCAATACCACCCTAGTCCAAGCCACCATCATTTTTCACATGTCCAACCTGACAGCCTCATAACTTGTCTTCCCACCTCCGTTCTTGCTTCTCTTCCATCAATCCTCCACCTCCCTGACAAAGCAAATGTTCTAAAATGCAAATCTAATCCTGGCACTCCCCTGCTTAAAACTATGGATAAGACCAAACTCCTTGACACAGGCTGCAAGGCCCCTCCCATTCTCCAAACACATTCATGCACCGTCCCCCCACTTACTGCACCCCAGCCTCCCTGGTCTTCTAGTTCTTCAAAGAGTCCTTCTCTATCACACCCCAGGGCCTTTGTACTTGCTCTTTCCTCTGACCTGGGATGCTCCCCTCACCCCCAGCTCCACATCCGTTTACCTAATTAACCCTTACTCATCCTTCACTTTTCATCTCAGATTCAAATATCACTTCCTGAGAGAAGCCTTCCCTGATTGTCAGACTACATCAAATCTCACTGAGACATATTCTCTCATTCCTTTGACTTTTTCTTTTTTCTCTTTTAGAGATTTTATTTACTAGACAGAGAGAGAGAGAGAGCACAAGCAGGGAGAGCAGCAAGCAGAGGGAGAAGGAGAAGCAGGCTCATAGCTGAATAGGGAGCCCGATGTGGGACTCAATCTCAGGACCCTGGGATCATGACCTAAGCCAAAGGCAGACGCTTAACCAACTGAGTCACCCAGGCATCCCCCTTTGACTTTTTCTTGATAGCACTTATCCAAGTTTAGAATTGCGTGTGTGTGTGCATGTGTGTGTGTGTGTGTGTGTGTATCAGATGAACTGATTCATGCCTATGCCTTGCATTTAAGATTCAGGAAATCAGAGACCATGTCAACTGTATATCCAGAACTCAGTACAGTGGCTAGCACACACCTCCAGTTTGTTACAGTCCCCACCATTCCCTTTTGCATTCGCAACTCTAAGTTGGGTTAGTTACAATTTCTGTTTGTGCTGCCACTTTTCCTAGAGAAAAGAATTATTCCTTTAGACCGCTGCCTCCATCAAAAGGTAGAGAAATGGGAGCTAGACCAAAAGGGTCAAGTGTTTCCAGGAAAATGGAAGAGAGCATATTTCTTTATGGAAATAAAGAATGCACAATAAATAGTTCCGTTTCATTTATGTTTATTACCCGTCCAGGCTTATAGGTATTTGAATTTTTAACCCCTTCCCCTAACATTACTCATATATTTCTATTATATCAATTCATTTATTCATTTAAGATTGATTTCTGTTCACCTACCTGGCACTAGGTATGTCCTTGGCACAGGAGATACAGCGGAAAGGAAAGATGAAATCCCTGCCCTCGAGTCACATGGGGCCTGCATCACAGTGTGACAGGTTCCTGTTGTACGCCTGTCTTTCCACTAAGTAGAAGTGGTTCCAGCATAGGCTCTGGAGCCAGACTACCCTGGACCTAATCCCAGCCAGCTGACCTTGAGCAACTTACTAAACTTCTCTGTGCCTTGGTTTCCTCACCTGTAAAACTAAGCTAGTAATTGTACCTTCCCTCTAGTGTTATTGTGAGGATGTAATGAGTTAATACAGAGCTGTCTCATCATTAAACCCCTAGTAAATGTTAACTCTTATTTCCCACCTCTGTATCTTAAGCAGGACCAGCTTCATGGGTGTGTGACCTGTGCAGGCACACAGGGCCCCATACTTAAAAGGGCTCCAAGGTTGGTTTAATGCTCTGCTGCTGCTGCCCTAAAATTCTTAATTTTTGAAGAAGAAGCCCTGTATTTTCACTTTTGCATTAGGCCCTGCAATGATGTAGCAAGTCCTGATCAACACACAGTAAATGTTCAGTAAAAGTCTGTTGAAAGAATGAATAAGTGAATGAATTTAGCTAACCACAACTGATGCTCGTCTTACAGACCCAGTCAAGTGGGTCAGCCCTTGAGCAAAATTAAACAGACTTTGTTCTTGACTCAACCTGTCCCTTCCCAGGACTAAAAGCCTGACCTAGGACCTTAAAGTTCTTCTCATCTAACCCATCCATTCCCCAGGAAACTTTGACCTTGACAGGCTGCCAAGGTTCTCCATGGAGCCAGCAGAGTACCCCATCCAATTCCCCCATTCTCCAGATCACAGTCTGCACCGTTTACACCTCTCTACTTCCTCCCGTCCTGTTCAACATCTCAGAAATAAGGTATGCCCAGTTTCTTTCATCCCCATTTTATAGATGGGGAAATAGAGGCTCAGAAAAATAAGGTCCCTCAAGATTCCCCATGCAGCCCTGTTCCTATGTCCAGCCAAGTTTCTAGTTTTATAAAGAGTTCCTAACTAGATCCCAGAATCCAAACCACACAAATTATTTTTAGAGTGGCTAGTCAGACAAGATAATTACAGGCTAAATCTGAGACTATGCCCCCCAACCCTCACAGCATCCCACATTCTGACACTCTGGCCTGCAAAGACAAGCAAAGATAAACTCATCTCCCCATGTCCCACACGTCCTAGGTCAGTAGGTGCTGGGTCCTTCCATTCTTTCAGTGTTTATTGAGAGTCTGCAATATGCAGGCACAGTACAGAAGCTGGTGATGCAACTGTGAACAAAACAGACAAAAGGCCCTGCCCCTCTAAGGGGGGGGGGGGGACAGGTAAGAAACCAACTAATTACATAGACTGCATATGATATGACCATGGTGCTGAGCACTATGGAGAAAAGTTAAGCAGGGGAAGGGCAGAGGAAGTAAGCATGTAGAAGGGCAGTAGGGGAGATTTCAATTTTAAATAGGATTATTTGGGAATAGCCAGGGCAAAAGCCCTGAGGCATTATCCTTGATTCACAAAGTTGAGAGGTCCCTGAATAGATTGGGGAGCTTAGTCAAGCCACATACACTCCCCCTGTTAGCCCCAGCTTCTCATCTCAGTTTGGTTGCCTGCAGACAAATCTACAGGGTTTTGAACCATTATTTATTGAACCTCTGCAATGATATGCTTTATTTATCAACACAGTGGAGTTTTTGTTTTGTTTTTGTTCAGGGTAGTCACCTTTAAATGAGAGAGTTCACAACAAAATTTCAATATCCAACTTGGCTTGGGATATCAGACCTGTGCTCACTGGGCCCACAAGACTCTTTGTAATTATCTGTCCCTTTAGGGGAGCACAAGCCTCTCTGTTCACCACAGACCCGGCCAGACCCAGCAGATCCCTCCCTTCTGCAGACTGCCTGGCCCTGGCTATGTTGGAGTTTACTACCACCCCCAACTCCACCCCCACTGCCTGCCTTGGGGAGCCCCTAACAATGATGGGGAATGGACACATGCCCCTTGCTGGGCATGAAAAGCAGGGGTCTCCTCCATCTTAGGAGACCTGATAGAGGCTGCGGAAAGCCCAGCCAGTTCCTTCTCCCCGGGAATGAATGGAGGGTGCGGGGCAGAACACAGAGGGGTCTTAGGCTTCTCTGAGCTATTACATGCTCTTGCATTGACTGGCAGCAGCTATAGCCAGCCCCTGGAAATGCCTCTCCTAGGTATTTCTACAGAATCTAATTCTCACACATGCTGTCTTGAGGGTCCCATTTCTCTCCCTACCCAAATCTGTTGCGGCCTCTAGAAGAGCTGCACTAGGAACTCTCCACCGTCCTAGACTGAGGAAAAAGGGAGATGCCCATTCACTCCAACTCTCCAAGGCTGCCTAGGTCCCACCTGCTTACCTCTCCTATACTTCACACAACTTTCAAACACTAAACCACCCCAAATGATGCCCACATGGGTTTGTGTGTGATGGGATGTCATGTGAGTGTGGGCTTTGTGCATGTTGATAAGGGTGCTCCTCTGTTTTCATGTGTCTGGGTGAGGGATGAGAGAGCTTCTGTGTGCCCGCATAAGTGCATGCACATGACTGGGTATTGTGTGTCTTGGTGCAAGTGTGGGGGAGTGTGTGTGTGAATGGTTGCAACATCCTTATTCCTGACAGAAGGTCTCAGTTTGGTGGGCTTCTGTTAGCCAGCCTGCAACCCCTTCAAAGGCACTCCACTCAGGGACATTCCACCTCTGGCCTTCCCCAGAATCCACTTAGGCACTGAGACACATGCACACTTCCTTTCAAGCGCAGCAACCCTTGAGCATCCTTCCTCCGACAGCTTCCTCCTCCCCCCATGCCCTAGGTAGAGAATCCTCTATATGGAGATGGACTCAGAGTACTGGGAAGGGATAAGAGAAGTGGCTAGGAGAGTCGAGAAAGGCAAACTGAGGACACTCTGGAGGAGTACGGAGCCGCTGCAGGAGAAGCAGGTCCCACCCACACCACGCCCCTCCCGCAGAGGGTGGAGAAGGGGTAGCTGATTCCCACCGGAGTCTTCCTCTGGGGTTCCCAGGTCTCACTCCTCTCCTGAAACTGAAGCTGTAAGAAGCAGCTGGGACCCCCTCCTCCCATACATCCGCCCCCCTCGCCCAACATCCGCGTCCAGGCAGTTGCTGATTGGCTGCAGGGAGCAGCGTCCCAGCTTCCCGTCTCCGAGGCGGGAGCCGAGCAGGTCTGAGGTGGGAGGCGCACTAACCCGCTCCAGGAGCCCCTCCCGAGTTCCTGCACCCAGCGCCCTGTGCCCTACGCAAGGGCCGTGCCAGGACTCCAGGCAAGCAGGTGCGGAGGGAGCAGAGGGGACCACGTCAAAGGGTAGAAGCAAGTCCTGCGGGAAGAGAGGCGCTACTGCTCCAGCTGCTGCCTCCGCGCCGCCACCACCGAACCGGCGTCCAGAGCGGGGCTGGCAGGCCGGGCGCGGAGACTAGGGGAGCGAGGGGCGAGCTCATGGAGCACACGCACGCTCACCTCGTAGCCAACAGCTCGCTGTCCTGGTCCCCCGGCTCGGTCTGCGGCTTGGGCTTTGTGCCCGTGGTCTACTACAGCCTCTTGCTGTGCCTCGGTTTACCAGGTGAGGAGCGTGTGGGAGAGGGAGGAAGCCAAGAGCCCCAAGTGCGGAGCAACCCTGTCCAGAACCCCCAGGCCTTGATATCCTCGCTGTGCGATCCCTGGCTCTCCCTCTGAAAAAGTTTAAGCCTTAAGGTGTAGGGGGGGGTGTGGGTGTGGGGGGGGGGTGTGTCTCTCACGAGGGTGCATGGCATGGCAGGGACTCTCGTGTGTGTGTATGTGTGTGTGTGTGTGTGTGTGTGTCACGAGGGTGCATGGCAGATGACGGGCATTGTTTGAGTATGGGTTGCTGTGAGTGTGCGCCTGGATTCGAGTATTTGTATGTGCATCTGAAGGGATCCACGTCCCTGAGGGTGCCCAGTGGGGGCCGTGTGTGTGACTTGACCTCACGTTCAGACAGATGGCTTAGCGGGGGTTTCACTTCTCCTGTCACCCCCACATCCACCCCAGCCCTAGGAAACCTCTGCCCCTCTGCCCCATCGCGTGTCCCTGCCTGATTCGAGGTGAAGCGGGTGATGCCCAGCACACTTTCTCTGGGGCCACTGGGATGGAGCAAGGGATGAGCCCCTGTGATCCCCTAAGCAAAGAGCAGGTCTCCTGGCACGCTAAGAAGGGTCGGGGTGGCTCTGGAACCATGCTTTGGCCAGGGCAAGGATCCAGAGACACACGGGCTGCTGAGGCCACCACTTCAGGGGGTCACAGTCTCCTTGAGGACATGCCTTGTCCCCTGGCTTTGCTTCCCTGTCTACCCACCCTGGGCAGCTGACGACTGCTGCGGATCTCCAGCTGGTCCCACATCTTAACGTCCTCTCCAAAGTGTAGCTGAGACTGGTGCTGAATTCCTGAAGAGAGCTGAGCTGCTGGGGGCTGGGGGATGCTTGCTGTTTGGGCGGAGAGGGGTTTCCTGGGGGTTCCAGCTTGAGATAAACCCTTCTTCCAGATAGTCCCTGAGACAGTCTGCGTGCAGAAAGATTCCTAAAGATCACTTGCAGGGAGATGAGAGAGGGAAAAAGAAAAGCACAAAGGAAAAAATCCAATGTACAGCCTAGAATCACAGCATCATCTACCCTGTCATTCTGCATCCCAGGATCCTGGGAACTTGGGAGCTGGATTTCTGAGAGGCTTGCTGAGATTTCCTTTTCAAACCATTAAACTTGGTGGTCAGGGGCCCTGATACGGTTGTTTAAATAAATGCCCCCCCCCCTCAATTTTGGCAGGCACAAGAAAGCTAAGTTTACAATCACCGAACCTCTCTCCCAGCGAGTGATAAGGTTTTTATTACGAACTAATCGTTCTGGCTGCCCTGGGAGACGCTCAACCTCTGATTCGCCCTGCTGGGGCAGCAGCACGTGTCCTGTAATTACCTTGAGCAGGAATTGATTTCAGTCCAGTCCCCACATCCCCCAGTCAGCCCTCCTGAGACTCTCCCAGAGCTCTCTTAAGGTGAGTGAGTTTTTGAGAAGGTTGGTTATTGGTGACACTTGCTGAACCAGAGAAGTGACAGGCCCCCTTTTCCCTTCAGCTTTCACATCAGAATTACTCTGACCCCTCCACCTTCACCCCTCCATCTCTTCTGCTGACTAAAGTAGCCACTCTCTCAAGCTTTTCTTCTGAAAACCCTTCAAGGGACAGAGACATAAAGACAAGGGGAAGCTCCAAGGGTCCAGAGCAGGAACATGAAGATGAGCAGAACAGGGGAAAGCTCAGACCTTCAAACACCTCAAGGTGGAAGACAAGGTACCTCACATCTCCACAGCATAACTCCTATGCCAGCTAGGGCCTTTCTGACCCATAGCATTGGCACCTATTATGTGCCAGGCAGTGCTAGGTACAGGCTCATCAAGGCTGAGCCCAGGATTTGGAGACGTAAAAGAGGGAGGGATTGGGATGAGAACTTAGAAGGCATTGATGGGTACTAAGAGTTGTGACAACCTACTCTGTGCCAAGTGCTGAAGAGGTGCCTAAGGGACTCGCGGATCCATAAGGTGCAGTCCCTAAGTTCAAGGAGCTCACAAGTAGAGCCTGTGGTAGATGCAGAAGGACCAACCATTCTGGAAAAGGATGACTGAAGAGGCAAGGCTTTGGGGAAGATCATGGGCTGATAATGGTTTTGTTAATGGCTTGCAAGGTGATTCAAAGGTAAAATCCTTAAGTCATTCTCTTAGAACCATAAGGGCGGGCAAGTATGTCCTGGTAACTAAGAATGCGGACTGTAGAATGAAGCAGAGCTCGGTGTTAACATGTGGACCTTCTGTGACTCTGTGCCTCAGTTTCTACATCTGTAAAATAGGCATTAGGAGAGCAGCTAACTCCTAGAATGATGGTGAGAAATAAAAACGTCGATGGAGATGATGGTGCAAGTTAAGCACTCAGCTGAGGGCCCGACACACCACACACTGATTGCTGCTGTGGTGCTGCAGCTGTGGTCATCACGAAGCTGATTTGGTTGTAATGAGGGGGGCTGCTTGGCACGTGAGCCAGAGAAGGGGCTGGGAGCCACAAGAAAAGCACTTAGCTCAGCGCCTTACTCCTCCTGCTGAGCTCACTACAGTATGCCCCTCCCCACTCCCAGCCACCAGCAATTAGCAAACCCTCATTACCCTGCTACTGACCGGGATGCACAGCTATGCTGGGTGTGAAGTAACAGACCACAGGGCTTGGTAATATTGTTGAAAACTGAGATTTTAATTGAATCACTTTTCCTGGCAGTGGACTCACCCCATTTCCAAATTTTCACAGGGTGGCTAGAAACGTGGGTGGGAACCAAGGGGTGGATGGGGAGTGGCTGAGTGTTTGGCAATAGGGGAGCCACTAACTAGGAGAAAACACAGATGTTTCTTACCACCTTCAATCTCTAGACTGAAAAGAAGAGCTTGGGAAAAGCCATGTGGTCCAATACCCTGCCTCTAGGAATGGCCGCAAACAGTCTAACTTAACTGGTCTGGAATGGGTCCCAGGGGGTCCTAATGTGAAGTACTGGCAGTTAAGAACTCTTAAGAACTTAAGAACTCTTATTTGCCATTTAAGAACTCTTAACTTTCTGTACCATAATTTTCCCCCGCCTATAAAATGAGGGCAACACCAGTATCTACTACCCACATAGATAGTGTATATTAAATAAGATTGTCTATATAAAATGGCTTAGCACAGCGCCTGGACTGAGGAAAGCACTCATTAGTGCCTTCTCCACACTGGATCTTTTTCTATATTAAATGCTTAGATTATTGCACTTAATTCCCACCACATCCCTGTGACCTGTACGTGTCTCTGAACCCATTTTACAGATGAGCAAACTGAAATTCAGAGAAGTGGAGCATCTTGTCTATAGTCACACAGTTAAGCCAGTGTGAAAACACCTGCTCTTTCAAGTCCACCACAGTGCCTTCATTATTGCCAGGAAGTTCTTTTAACTAACTTCAGTTCTTCATGCTGTGCTCAATGGAAAAACTGGTGTCCCAGCTGTCCCTAAAACTCTCTCTCTTTTCTCCTCCTTTTAAGTAAGCAAGACATTTAATCTAACCTTTCAAAATGCATACAATAACCCAGCCAAGCTAACAAGGTAGAGTTGGGGACACTGATGGGGCCAACTAGGACAAAACAGTAAAAAGCAGAAGGCAGTGCAGGAGGAAGAGATGAGCCTGATGCCTGGGGGAAGAGAACAGCTGAGAAGACGGATGAGCCTCACTGATAAGGAAGGAGCAGCGCAAAATTAAACGAGATTTGAAAGATATTTTTTAAATTTTACCTTCTAAAAGGCACCAGGAATGTTAAAGGAGAGGTAAGGAAGATGATAGCCTGAAACCACACCCCACCCAGCAGATAAGAGCATTTCTGCAACTGCCAATAGGGGAGCCAGTAACTAGGAGAAAGCACAGGTAACACCTGCCTGTGAGGGTCAGTGTGAGATGGAGATGATGAGTCTGTCATCTGGCAGATAGTCCGTGCTGTGACACACAGTAGTTACAGTTGTAGTTAACCAGGGGTGGGAAAATGGTGACCAGTAAGATGGACTGAGCACTCCAGATGTGTTCTCATTCATCTGTAAACATCTTTTGAGAAAATCTAGTAAACAGGTTAAGAGTATAAGGTCTGGCAATAGACCTGTGGGGTCGGAGTCCTGGCTTTGCTACTTATAAGCTACATGACCTTAGGTAAGTGACTTTAACTACTCTGTGCCTCACTTTCCCCCTCTGTAAAATGGGATGATGATAATAATGGCACATGCCTCACAGAGTTGCTCTGAGGCTTTGGTGAGTTATTCACTTAACACACTGCCTGCAACACAATATGCACTCTATGTCATTTTTTTCATCATTTAAAAATTAAGAAAATTAAGGAAAAATTCTCAACTTGTTTTATGACACCTGCTTTACCCTAATACCCAAACCAGACATTACAGGAAAACTACTGACCAGTATTCCCCAAGAACATAGTCTCACACACACAAAAATCCTCAACAAAATATTACCAAATCTAACTCAGGAATATGTAAGAATGATAATAAACCAAGACAAACTTGGGTTTATTCCAGAAATGCAAGGCTGGTTCAACATTTGAAAATCATCAGTGTGATCTACCATATTAAAAAACCTAAAAAAGGAAATCCATATGATCTTCTCGATAGATGCAAAAAAAGTATTTGACAAAATTCCACATTCATTCATGATAAAAATGTATCAAACTAGGAATATACGGAGAACTTCTTTAACCTGATAAAGAGCATCAATAAGTAGCCTATAGCTAACATCACATTTAATGATGAAAGATGGAATATTTTCCCTCTAAGATCTGGAGCAAGGCAAGGATATCTGCTCTTGCTACTCTGATTCAGCAGCATACTAGCTGAAGTTCTAGCTGGGAAAGAAAAAGAAATAAAGGGTATACTGGAAGGAAGAAATTAAACTGTTTCTATTCACAGATGATATCACTGCCTTCAGAGGAAATCACAAAGACTCCACCAAAAAATGCTCCTAAGAACTAATAAGTGAGTTCAGCACGTCTGCAGGACACATTGTTAATTTACAATAACCTATTGTATTTCTATATATTACCAATGAACATTTGAAACTAAAAATTGGAATTAAAAAAAATAGATTTCCAAGTTCCCTTGAAAAACAGAAGAACTAACATTAGGCTCATATTCCCAGAAAGTTGGCTGTGGCTGAGGAATAGGCTGCTTTCCTATGCAGCTGCTTTTGTGTAGTGTGCGTGTGTGCATGTGTGTGCACATTATATAGGTAATGATGTTCATATTATTCAAAAACCTAAAAATATAAAGAAGCACACATTGCAAAATCTCCCTACCATCCCTTTCCCCTGTTCATCAATTCCCAAATCCACCCCATCATCACCACCACACAGGTAACTAGTTCATCAGTATCTTGGTTTCTTATTTGTTCTTTCAGAGTATTTTAGTGTATACATAAACAAGTATGAGTAGAAGATTTCAACTCTTTCTTTTTTTTTTTTTACTCTCCTCAAAATGAGCACATTGTACACACTGTCCTCCATCTTGCTCTTTTTCACTTAATATATTAATCATCCATAATGTTATATTGACGCTTTTTCATTCTTTTATGAAGCTGCATAGTATTCCATTGTATATTTCACCATAATTTATTTAATGGCTGCCCTTTTCAAAAGCACATGGGCACTCTTATGTCAGAGTTCCTACATGCTGCACTTAACTGTCCTCTGTAACCTGTATGGCACCTCTTTATGTACATTGGGCCTTAGAATCCCTGTTTTAACAGTGGGAGAAAGAGCACTGCACGAGGAGTCCTGGATTCCAGGCTTGGCTCAGGCAATAATTCACTGTGTGGGTCTGTCAAAGACCTGGGGGAGCTGGGCTCTGCTTGTATAGCTCAGTTGGAGACATGGCCCATAGATGGGACACAAGCACAGACCAGTGAAGTAGCTATGCTGGAAGCTGGCTGGGCTGGCTTTGGGCTGGGGTCCAGACCAGTAACTTTGTTGTCCATTTCTCTGTGTGATTTCTTTACTGATCTCATGTGTCATTTCTACTTTTGAGGTTAAGTATAAAATGCCTTGCACTGGAACTGAATGGACATGGATTTGGATCCTGTATCTTACCCATGTTTGCTGTGTGATCTGATACGATACTCCAGCACTCTGAGGCTCAGTTTTCATTTGTAAGAAAGCAGGCAGCCAAGTTCAGCAATTAAGCAAGAGGTCTCTAATGTCAAACTGCCTGGGTTTGAATCCTAGCTCCCTTACCTGCTAGTCTGTGACCTTAGGCAAATTTCTCACCCTCTCTGTGTCTCAGCCTCATCAGTGAGATGGGATCATAATAATACCTATCTCACAGGGTTGTTGTGAGGACCAAATGAAATTATAAAAATGTGTAGCACCATTCTTGGCACATGTGTGCTCTCAAATAGAGTAAGAGTTCAGTAAATGTGATTAATCTTCTGTGCCCTCCACTGTTGTGGTAGTAATCCCAAATAAAATATGCAAAGTCTTCTCACAATCCCTCAAACATTATGGGAGCTCAATAAATAGTAGGTAGCATTCTTTTTATTGTGACATGTCAACAAACGTTTTAAATCCCCTGAAGCCACACATTACTTTATATATAGGTCTTTTCCATAACTGCACAATGCCACTCCAAGTGCACCCACCAGGAATGAAACTCTTTGCCCTGGAAAACTAGGAAAGAATTATCCAATGGATTAAGCAATCAATTCCATCATAAGCCTAGGGAATTTGTACCTCTCAGAGAGTTCCCTGAGGTTCAGTGAAACCTCCAGAAATACTGTCAGTCCAGAACATGAAACCTTCTTCAACTAAAGTTGATAAAGGTCTGACAAGCACTCAGCAAGATTGCCCTGCATGCTGCAGACAGGACCAGAGGTAGGGAGACCTCTCTTCAGACCTTCAGTGGTAGGTAGAACCTGCCACTGAACCTCCATGTGATCTGAACTATGTGGGCAATCCTGATAGGGGATGCCAGCCCTGCAGAGGGTGCCTGAAATGCGGGGGGCAAGGGAGGGCAGGTGTCTCAAATTCAAATACCTGCTAGGAGCAGTCAGATACTGTAAATGCGCACAGTGGCCCAGTTTTAGGAAGTGCTTCACTTACCCAAAGAATCATGCTTCCCTGCTGTGTTTCTGAAAGCATGTGGCTCTTTTGGTCTCTCTAATTTTCCCCCAGTGATAGAGACATATGTACCCAAACCACTGCACTTTCCTCTTAACAACTGCTTCGTGTATGTTGCACTTACTATGTGCTAGGGATTCTTCAGAACATTTTATAGGCACTAACTCATTTAATTCCCCAATGACCCTTTGAGGCATGTATAGTTATCATGCCTGTTTTTCAGATGAGAATGTTGAGATACCCACAGTCACATACGTAAAAATTGACAGTGATACTCAGTACTACTGTCTAGCTTTATTGTAAGAAAATGGCAGGCCACACACAATGACAATTGGCACTTAGGCTAGGTCACAAGGGATGGAGGTGACAGACAATAGGGAGGAGTGGGGGACTGGGGGAGGTTAGAAAGTGCCACCACCACTCAACTCTCTAGCCAACCCAGTGTTTCCAAATTCTTCCAAAAATCTAGGAATCCAGATTTTTATGTGAAACATCCCAATGTTTCAATGTTGGCAACTAATTCAAAAATTTTTTAAAAACACTATGCAAGCCAGCACTGCATGAGCCAAACCAAACATAACTGCAGGCTTGATAAAGCCCACCAGGCTGCCAATTCACAAACTCCAGAGTGGGTAAAGCTTCAAGAAGCACCAAGAAATGCCAAGGAGGTCACAGTGGGTGGAGAATAAAAACAAGACGCTAGGAGGAGGAGCAAGCAGTAAAGGAGATGGAGACCCAAATAAATATGTGGCTAAATAAAAAAAGTATGCCAACTCAGGAAACCAGGGATTTGGCGTGACTGGAAGAAAGAGCTCCCAAGTAGTACCAAAAATTGCATGTTGACAATGTCCTGGAACACAAGTCAATCCACCATTTTTTTGTAAATGGAAGAGCCCTTAAAACCTGACAGCATGGCGGATTAGGATGTGGGCTTATGGTTCCCACTGACCTGGATTCAAATTCCAGCCTCATGACTTCCTATTGGTGGAGCTCTGGCAAGTTGCTTGAACCTCTCTGAGCATCAGTGTTCCTCTCTGCAAAATGGGTATAACAGTGCCTTTTTCCATAGGATGTATGATATGGACAAAATAAAGCAATGCATGGCTAGCAGGGGCCCCAGTGTCTGTCACTCCATAGCTGTTGTTTTATGATGAGTGCAAGCACCAACATTTTATAATAGGAAGAAACTGAGACTTTACCCAAAGTTGCAGAGCTAGGAATGGCAATGCCTAAACCAGAACTTACTTTCCTAACTCTTACTTACAAAGTCACACTGCTAGTGGTCTCTTGAGGAAGTAAAGTGATTGGAGTAAAGGAGAAACAGGCTGTGGAACTTTAGAGCTCAGAGTATCTAGTATTTTGAGGGGTTTTGTTGTTATTGTGTTTTATGTGGGATTATTTTAGGTGGCACAAGACTGAATCATTATTAAATTCCTTTTCAGTTTTCTCAAACCTTCTGACTCTATCAAAGGGAAAGTCTCATCTTGGTGCTAGTGTCTTTAACACCTTTTCATGTGTGTTAAATCTCCCTTTTTAACAGACACAGAGCAGGCCTAGGGCTCAGAATCTAGCTAAAATTTAATGTCACCCTTGTATTATCACTATATTTATTTTTTTTCACTATATTTATTTTTAAGAATATCTTCTGTTTACAGCAGGGAGGTGGGTTTGTGATTCAGGTTTGCTATTTGTCCATGCTGTCCAATATAGTAACCCCAAGCCTCATCAAGCTATAGAGCACTTGACATTTGACTAGTATAACTCAGGAACTGATTTTTTTAATCTGACTTCAATTAATTTACAATTAAGCCTTGATACTCAATTCAGTTATTGGAAAATAACTGTATACTTGGAACAATGTGGGTATGTGAAGCTAGTCTTTTCAACTGTATATTTTATGACATCTAAACAGAGATCGAAAATTTCCACTGAAAGATTTAGCATCCATAGAGAAATGTGCTCAGAATGTAAAATACATGCCATGCTTTGGACATTTAATATGAAAAGAAATTAAATATCTCATTAATAATTTATGTTGATTATATTTTCGATGAATACAGTTAAATAAAGCATAATGCTAAAATTAATTTTACCTGTTTCTTCTTATTTTCTTAATGTGGCTACTAGAAAAATTGAGATTGCATATGTAGCTCACATTGCATTTATATTGGACAGCAGTATTTTTTTATTTTTTTTTAAAGATTTTATTTATTTATCAGAGGGAGAGAGCAAGCAACCACAAGTAGGGGGAGCGCAGGCAGAGGGAGAAGCAGGCTCCCTGCTGAGCAAGAAGCCCATGCGGGACTCAATCCCAGGACCCTGGGATCGTGACCTAAGCTGAAGGCAGATGCTTAACAAACTGAGCCACCCAGGCATCCCTGGACAGCAGTATTATATAAGGTATAAATTCAGAGAGAAAAAAGGCAAATCACTGTAAAACAAAATTGTTAAGTAAATAATTGTACAGAGAACACAAAAATATGGCAAAAATCATAATGTTAGTAGGCCAATCACTACAATCTAGGGAGCCCTGATCTAGTACAATGCTCTTAATACAGAAACAGAGGCCCTAGAGAGGACAAGGAATTTCCACAAGGTTACGCAGCTAACCAGGTGTGACCTTGATCCCAAATCTTTTAGATTCTGAATCCAGTGTGCTTTGACCATTGCAATAGCAATAACCCTGCCGTCTCTACCCCACCAAGTTAAATGTAAGGAAGGGAAGGTTGGGGTGTGGGGAGGATGTGGTTACCTTAGATCCTCGTGGGATTCAAAGTGAAGGAACTTCTCTGTGTGGAGAAGCCAAGATATTTGCTTTTCTATCAAGTAGAGGCTGAATGACTTGGGCTTCTCTTGAGTAAAGGTTATGATCAGCTCAACTACATTAAGAGTTGGGACTTTCAACCCAAATATATGTTTTCATTTTGCTCCACGGCAAAAAGAATGAGACAAGATACCAGAATGTGCAATTAGACAATTACATCTGCATTTGATTCACTCACCCATCCATCCATCCATCCGTCTGTCCATCCATCCATCCATCCATCCATGTGCCCGGCACTACCAAGTACCAGGCACTGTGCTAGGCTCATGGCAAGCCTAAAAAGACCCGCTCCCTGTCTGCATGCTCATATGATACACATGGGGAAGACCAACATGATCACAAACCTGAATAAATGTAAATAGTCACGTATGAAAGAACATGAAGGAGAGGCACATGGTGATAGGAGAGCTTTCCGTGGGAGGACTTGCCCAATGGGGAAGCCAAGGAAAGGGAACAACTGGAACCTGAAGGCTGAGGAACGAAAGAATGGAAGGAAGAGGCAAGGGGGACAGACTCTGCAGTGATTCTCAGGCAAGAGGGGACTGGTGCCACATATCAGAACAGAAAGAGGGTGAGTCTTGAATGCCAAAAGGCAGTCTGAGGACAGGAGGAGAACAGGGCATGAGATGCAAGCAGAGGAAACAGGAAGCCAGAGCTTTGTAGAAACCACACAAAGTGACCCTGATTTGGGACAACACATTTTACAGTGTTGACTCCTTTTGACTTCTGGTATTCGCCAGTAACTTCTTTTCTCTCTCCCCTCATCTGCCAGAATGTTTGGCAGTTGAAGACCTGGGGCGATTGCTTTTCCACCAAAGACATTTCTTATCGTTTTCAGCTAGGTGCAGCAAAAACTATCAGCCACATCACTTCACAGAAGGAACGCTCCACAGACCCACACACAGAGACATGCACACACGCACACACACAAAGATGTATGCACACACATAGACAGAGATGTGTGCACACACAGATTTGTGCACACACGGAAACATGCAGACATACACCCACAGGGAGACACACAAAGACATGTATGTGCACACACATGCGCGCACACACACGCACACACACACACACACACACCCTCCTCCCACAGTCAAAGGTATAGAATGGCCTGGTGATTCTGTTCTCACTGCAGCCCTCTGCTTTTAGCATTCCTGGCCTCAGCACCATGGTTCAACTCCACAGAGCTTCTGTCAAGAACCATCATCTGCCTCTTGAACAAAAAGCAGTGGCCTCCCTGGAAGGTGGCAGAATGGAGCAGTGATTAGAGAAAGAACTCAAGAGGGACCAATGCCATGAAGAGGGTAGAGATGGGCATTCCTTAAAGGAATCACAGGCCCACACTCTTGACCTTCACAGAGCATGGTCCCCCCATCACGGTCCACCCTCCACACCCAGAACCTTTCCAGAACACAACCTGTCCTGGCCAGAAGGCATCAAGAAAGTAATACTGGCTTAGGAATTAGGCATACCTGGGGGTTCAAGTCCCAGCACTGCAACTTTGCTAGCTGTGAGGTTGTGAGCAGGTAATTTACCTTTCTTGGAGCCTCATCTGAGAATGGGAGTGATAACACCAACTTTATTCACTTAGCACATATATGTGGCATCCCTTTCATATGCCAGGCACCCATGTAGGCACTGGAGGAAAAACAAAGAATGCCTGCACAGGTGTACATTCTACCGGGGAGACAAGTGGTAAACAAGTAAATAGATGCATAAACACTATTTGAGATACTGATAATGCTATCAGGAAAACAGCATCGTAAGGTGATAGGAAGCTACATCAGATATGGTGGTCAGGAAAGGGCTCTCCAAAAAGCCAATGTCTGCATTGAGACTGGAACAATGGGAAGGAGCTGGCCACAGGAAGTGCAGGGGAAGGGCATGCCAGGCAGAAGGACCTGCAAGGGTAAAAGTTCGGGGGTAGGAATGAGCTGGAATGAAGGCAGACTTGTGTGGCTGGAGTATGATGAGCAAGAGGGAGAGTGGCAGGAGATGAGGGGAAGAGGTGTACAGACTGGACTAATTTGGATTTCACTCTAAGTGTTGCAAGAAGAGATGGGAGCCTTTTAAGCAGATGACATGACCTCATCTGAGTTTTTCAAAGGTCTTTCTGGCTGCTGTGAAAAACAGATGGAAGGTGGTTTTAAGAGGGAAGCTGCAAGAATATGTTGCAGTGTGAATGATCTCTGGCCTCTTGTAGGAAAGAGTGAGCAATACCTGTACAGTGCCCAACGCAGTGCCCAGCACACAGTAGGAGTGTGGGTCAAGGGTCATGGTCAAGCCTCTCCAGTCCTACTCCTACCCCATCCACCATCACCTCAGTCTCCAAGTAAAACAGCATCAGACAAGTGAAATGAGCAAACTAACAATGTCCTCAGACATCAAGGACGTCTGTGCCTGGCTCTCCAGGCACTGTGGCAAAGTGCCCGCAGCACAAAAGAGAGCTATCACCTTGGTTGTGGCAGTGGGCAAGTCCTGCTAATGATCCAGCTGTCAGTCGCCAAGAGTCCTGAACAGAGAGAAAGCAAGTGTCTGGACAAGAAGAAAAGGGTCACCTTCAGCACTGTCATTTGACAAATGAACAGAATTGAGTTCTGGCCAGCACGGTAGAGGGACACTGTCATCGTGACTGCATTCAATTCTAATGACCCAGGGTACAGCAGGAAGAAGGGAGTGATGCCCCTAAGACTGAGGTGGAAACTCCAAGGACATCCTGAAAATGGACAGAGGGAGCTTATGGAAGAGAGAAGAAAATTGTGGTTTGCCTCTTAGATCTCCTCAGAGCTAGACCTTCTAGCCAGAAGAGGATGGCTCTGGGAAGTAAGAGGATTTTTTTTTCCTTACATCACTTTCAGTACTGAATGCTTTCCTCAAAATGCTAGACAGATACATGCTGCTGGTTAACATCCTTCTCAACCACCATCATATAACCTCCTGAGGAAGTCTGGACTGGTGGTCATAGCCAGTCAACAGCAGACAACCAACCAGAAACTCACACCCCACAGAATGTGAAAGTCTGTTGAAGGTTTTCTTAAAAAGCAGCACCTTGCCTATTAACATTCAGAGGCAATCTCATAAAAATTCCGTTTTCTCATGAGTCTTAAAAAACTGAGCTCTCCCTGACTGTCATCGAGAGCCTAGAACCAAGCAGCCATAGCCTCCTTTAGATGGCAATTGTGCTATCCAGTTCACCACAGTCCCCACCTTTCCCTATTGTACCCTAGCTCAGATTTATATATGTTTATTTATATTATATTTTTATATATTTATATATATATGTATATATACGTGTGTGTGTATATATATATACACACACCTGGCCTGATTCTCTCACTTATGTTCCCTGGCGTGCTCCTATAGGATTTTAAATTTACTGTGTTATTGCCTTTCTCAAATTCGGCTATGTAGATCTCATACACACAAACACACACACACATTCCATATCCATTTATACTATCACACTTTTAGCCTCATCTACTCTTTCCAACCACACTAAATGTGACCACTGAATGCTCTCCTGCAAGAAGGGAAGTTGGTGAAAACCTGGATTTGAGATCTATTGGACTTTCCAACTGTGTGCAATTAACTTCTCTGAATGTCAATTTCCATATCTATAAAATGAGGCTAAGAGTGTCCTCCTTGTTGAGGAGAATACATGAGACAACACACCTGGCACACAACAGGTGCTTAATAAATAGAAGAGTTTTTTCCTTAAGACTGACAAGGATTTCCTATCAGATCCCCACCTGGGGTCCTTACGCTGTGTTAAGGATCAGGCTCCATTTCATGATGCCCTACTTTGTGCCAGGAGTTCTCGGGGATAAGGATGGGGGAAAGACAAACATGAACATGACATGGCCCTGCCCTTAAAGAACTCACACACTCTAGTTGGGTAGAAAAGCAGGTCAATAATCATAATAGAATGTGACAAGGTGCATAACACAAGTGAGGTGAGGGTAAGGCATTTAACTTCCTGTGGGGCTTCAAACTTAATCTTTGCCTGGGAGCATCAAAAAATGCTGAGTTGGGTGTGCCTGGGTGGCTCTGTCAGTTAAGCATCCGACTCTTGATTTCGGCTCAAGTCATGATCTCAGGGTCAGGAGATCGAGCCCCACGTTGGGCTCCATGCTGGGCATGGAGCCTGGTTGAGAAGCTCTCTCTTCCCCTGCCCACTCCCACTCTCTTTCACTCTTAAAAATAAAAAAATTTAAAAAGTGCTGAGTTAGGCTTTGAGCCCCTGGCAGTACACATTGGATCTGAGTCATCTCCATGATGCCGGGACCCTCTGGGGGGCCTTTGCAAATACTAAATGAGTAGATGAATGTGTGGATGGATGCATCAGATGAATAGGTGACTGCTTTCTTAATTCCATAAATGTAAGTCCATATTCACCTTGAAGAGACTGAAGAAACATCTTGATCACAACTATCATCATCACCACCACCACCACTACCATTTACTGAGTACTTACTCCAAGCCACGCACTGAATCAAACCCATTATTCCACACTGCCTCATTTAATAATCCCCATGGCAATGTCCGTGAGGTAGTACTTCAATTATAGCCATTTGGCAGTGGGGGAACTGAGGCCCTGAGAAGTAAAATAACCTGCCTAAAGCAATGCAGCTACCGAGCGGCACAGCTGAGATAGAACAGGCCTGGGTACCACTGCTTATACTCCGTGATTGCCACTGGGCCTGCTGCAGACATTGGTATTCAGGGCACGGGAAAAGACAAATGCTGTGTCTACAGACCTCTGTCTTGGTTCACCCTCCCAGCCTGGTCTTTGCAGGCATTTTGAGGGACTATGTCTTCCTTCCTGATTAAAGACTCTCCCAGTGTCCCCATTGCCCTCTCCCCAAGCAGATGGTTTATTAATTACTTGAAATTATTTTTAAGCAAGGACAAGCAGGTGAATTCCCTCTCCACCCCACACCTAACCTACAAAACGGAAACTGAGTTGCCTTTTTTTTTAAGTATCATAGTGTGATGAAACAATTTCCATGAAAACTCCGTGGTCTTCCAAGTCCTTCCAAGGTTTCTGCTATCAGCCCTAAGTGGGCTTCATTTAAGTGCCCAGGATTCCAAATCCAGTTCATGTGGTGAATGTTTATTGACCACCTATTATGTGCCAGGCTCTATTCCTCATGCTCGAAAAGAGTCATCAATAATAGCCATTAGTGTTAATATAGTTCTGGCCAATAAGCAAAGCGAATTAAAATTTACAAAGGGCTTTCTCATCCATTATGAAACTGAAGCTCGGAGGAGTTAAATAGCCTT
Source organism: Potos flavus (assembly GCA_028534135.1). Lineage (NCBI taxonomy): Eukaryota > Metazoa > Chordata > Mammalia > Carnivora > Procyonidae > Potos > Potos flavus. The sequence continues at coordinate 20,333,738 of CM052890.1, forward strand.
CTCAAGTTACTCCTAGTAGGCCAAGCTGAAAAGCAAAACCTTGAACCTCAAATCCAGGGTTCACTGTTTCACTACATATGCAAAGGTGTCAGAGGTAGGAATGATCCCCAAAATAGAGCCACCCCTCTGAATCCTGCCAGGACTTCTCATTATTCATCTATTCATTTCTAAATTACATGCTAACTATTGGTGGCACAAAGACAAATAGATCCAGGTTCCTCCTGCAGGGAGGACACAATCTAGTTGGAGAGATGAAGAAGTAACCCACATTAGTGTCAAGATTGGTAAGAGATAAGCTAGAAGGAAGCCCAGGTACCAGAAGACGAAGAAGAAGAAATCAACCCCACTCTTGGGTTGGGGCGCAGTGCTGGAATGCAGTAGGGGTTAATCAGGGCAGACTTTTTGCTCCTACTGTCTGGAATTCACCTTCCTCCTCTCTGGGAACCAATATGCAATGTGAGTTCTGACCCCAAGTCTTGTTTCTTCATCATACACATGTACTGAGCATCTCCTTCACATAAGAACCTTTGCTAAGGACTGGGAATGAGAGAGACGAATGAATTTTGCCCATACTTTTGAGATATGTACTGTCCAGTGGGCAAAACAAGTAAATTGAAAATTATAAGGTTGTACTATGTGAAGTTATCAATATTTGACCAATTTTTACCTTTTAAAATATTCAACCTACTACCCAGTAGTGTAATAATTTGCTGTTCAGAAAAAAAGCTCAGGATGATGTGGAAACCCAAACCAGTGATCAAACACTGTACTCATGCCTCCATGTAGCAGGATCCATGGCTGAACCCTGGATAGTACAGTTGCTAAAGCCTTGATGCTAGAAACTAAACTAACAATCGTTTACCATAATTATAACTAACATTAACAGAATGCCTACTACCTGTTGGGCACTGTTTCAAGCACTTCCCATAAATTAACTAATTTAATCCTTCTAACCCCATGAAAAAGGTACTATTATTACTCCCATTCTGTAGATGAAAAAACTGAGATACATGGTAAGCTGTTAAGTGCAGTCACGCAGTTAGTGCTATGGCAAAGCCAGGCTTCTGCCCCAGACATTAGGAGCAAGAGCCTGTGTAAACATAGGCTCAGCTGAAGCACTAATAGTGCTTTTGGTCAGGACAGTTCTTTGATTCCAGGATCACCCAGGTGGGTGCTTTCATTAAAGCCATGATCTCAGGGCCCTTCAGAGTGGCTCAGTTGGCTAAGCATCTGACTCTTGATTTCATTCAGCTCAGGGTATAATCTCAGGGTGGTGAGATCAAGCCCCACCTCCAGCTCTGCACTGGGCAGGGAGTCTACTTGAGATTGTCTCTCTTTCTCTCTCTGCCCATCCCCCCACTCATGTGCATGCACACTCTCTCTCTCTCTCTCATAAATAAATAAATCTAAACCAAAAAAAAAAAAAAAAGAAAAAGGCAAGCCATGATCTCTTCCACTGAAATAGAGATGGGGGTTGAGGCACCTACCTTTAGGATATAGAATTGTAAAGGCTGTCCATGTTGGAGGTAAAATCAGGTAGGAATCAAGTAGAAAAATCTTCCTTGAGAGGGGTATGAGCATGATAATGGGGGTGGCATCTAATTCCCCCATCAGGCCGATTGGGTGTAAGCCTTATTTTTTACACTGGTAAGAACCAGAGCGAACAGAACAGTTTCGTGAGAGACTTTGGAAGACTGTGGACTGAAACAGGACTGGTAAGGGATCCAGGAGATAAAGTACAGCCCAAGGTTGAAAAGGAGGATATTCCTTTCACCTCTCCTGGGAGTGTAGCCTCTGAGGGTGCTGGCACTTAAGAGTCTTGTGAGTGGAATCTTCTTCCCATTCCATTTTGTAGTCAACTATTGCTGTTACATTTGGGCTTTGGTCCTCTTGAGGACTCTTGCTGGTTCTAATAACATTTCAGCTAATTCTCTTGAGTTCTGTAAGCATACTATTATATTATCAGCAAATAATAATGATAATGATGATACTTTCTTGAAGAGTTACACCCCTTATTCTAGTTTCCTACTTTATCATTTTGGCTAAACCATAGATCTGGATTCTTTGTTACCAGCTTTAATATTTAATATTGGTTAAATTCGTTTTACCAATAGTATTTTATCAGAATAAGGAAAATGGATTGAGTTTTGGAGCAAACACAGACAGACTGCTTCGGGAACAGAGGGGCAGGGGCCAAAGCAGAGTTAAGTTCCTGTAGTAACTCAGGTATAATATGATGCCATCTAGGCTCAATGCTGCATGAAACAAATATTTGCCAAGCACCGACCATGTACCAGGGACTGTACTAAAGACTAAGAATGTGGTCCAAAATGAGACAGACATAGACTGGCCTTCCGAGAAACCCCAGCATCAGGATGACCAAGGAAAGAGAAAAAACAAGGTGGTTCTAAGAGATATTTGGATCAAGAATTAGCTGGTATGGTTTTACAGGTGGGCAACAAAAAATTACTCCAAGTCTCAAAACCTGGCAGTATAATTGATAATGACCAGGAAACTGAATTTTTATTAGCTTCTGAAATCTTTTATAATCTATTCATCTGAAAAAAAGGAGATGTGAGCAATGAAATTAGAATTTTTCATTTACGAATGCTTTTGAGAATGTGGATTCAAGAGAAATTACCAGATATTTTAATTTTCTGCTATCTCGCTCCCGATACCCATCAGGCTACCTATGAAATAATTTGTGATAATTAACATTTGTCTAACGCTTTTCCAGTTTGTGAATCGGCTTCCCAAGCATTGTCTCCTTCAGTCCCCACAACAACCTTGGGAGTTTGCAGAGCAATTTCACTGAGGTTATCACAATGGATTCTTGAATGCTCATCCTTCATTTCCCTCTGGTCCTCACGCCAGCCAAACCTGTCATTTTAGGGTTCTGCAAACAAAGCATGCTTTCACACTTCCTTGATTTTGCACTTGCAGTTTCCTCTGCCAAGAAAGCAGCCCATCCCTTCCTTGTTCAACCAAGGAGTGTCCTAGTCATTCTGGGAAACCCTAGACAGGCAGGGAAATGCCTTTTTCCCTAGGACAGTAAGGAAGGCCTAGCATCCTGGAGTAGGAAGCACCCAATGATGGTGCCCATGTCAGGATAGACTAGCAGGCCACTAGACACAAGTTCTGTCCTGCAGCTGACTTAGGAGTCATTAGAGCAATGGTCCCAAGGCCTTCTGCCTTCTTAAAGAGTCCAGCAGTTAACACTCTACAGTTGGACAGACCGAGTTTAAATCCTGGCTGTGTGATTTATTGGCTATGTAACCTTGGGCAAGTCTCTAAACTAATCCTAAATTCCTTCCTCTATAGAAAGGATCTAATAATAACCACCTTTAAAAATGAGGGGAGTAGCAGTAATAATGCAACCCACTTATCACGCTTTCTAGCATAAAGTAGAGATTCTAAGTGGAAGCTATTATTTTCATTATTAAGGCCACTTTCCTTGTGGCAGAAGAAGGTACACACTTCTCATCATCAGCATCATTACTTCTATTACTGCTATTATTATTTACATTTTCTCTTACTCTAAAGGGAAAAAAACCCCACTTGCTTTTCGTACAGACACTTTCCCTGTTCTCTCTTGGAAATGATATTTTTGCTCAGAGGAGAAAGAGAGGCAGTTTGTTTTGTTATAGACAAGGGGTACAGCAAAGCATAAGGGGCACCAATCTGGGGACTGAACAAGCTGGCTCATGGAGAGTCAAGAAAAGAGCCATCCAGACAAAGTAGATGGAAGAAGTGTTATAGAAAGAAGGAACTGCACAGGTGAAGTCTCAAAGGCTGGAGAGAATGTGGCTTATTTGGGGAGCTTCAGGTACAGTGGTTCCTCTCAGCTGGGACACAAGTAGGCAGGAGTCTTGAGTGAAATGGGATGGATAGGGGAGCAGAGGGCACAATTCCAGGTGTCTACTAGGCAGCCTATACTCTTCTAAGCACTTCTATACATTAACTTACTTAGTCCTCAAAATCAGCTCCATTTTATAGATGAGCAAATAGAAGCACAGAGAAGTTAGGTAACTTGCCCAAAGTCACACAGCAAGAACATGTCAGATCTAGGTCCAGTGCCTATGCTCATTACCAGCATGCCAAGAAGGCACTGCTTCTTTTTCTCTGTGACATTCAAGCATGTGTCCCAAAGCCAGAAAAGAAACAGCCCCTCCAAAGTCATGATGAAGCAAGCCATCCTTCACTGCTGAACTCAGCTTGGGCAGAATGGAAGCTACTGTCTCTCTCTGCCACCTCCCAGTGTGCAGAGGTAGATTTTTAGAAGTTCCCAAACATAAAACCATTTCCATATAATTATGCCTCCTTGACCTACATGTCATTCAGCTGTGTGCATGGGCTGGAGGCACAAAAACCAATTTCTCCAACCAGAGAAAATTGCTTCCCAAGGCCCCCAGGTAATTAGACATTGTCTCCTGAGCATGGCCTGTTCCCTGTCTGTCCCCATTCCCTGACATAGGTGCTGCCACTTCAACCCTGCATCCGCTGGGAGAATGCAGGTCTCATGATGGAACAGAACATCCACCAGGACCGTGGCCTTGGAGAGTGTGCAGCAGGGTGGTGTGCATCAGGGAATGTTCCAATGATCTTGAACACCCAGATCCCATGGAACCTTCCCCTGCCAGCCCAAGAGGGGAAAGGCGGACACATTAAGCAGGAAGATGTTACCTCTCAATCATTTCTGATGGCCCCTGTCAAATTTTATATAGGAGGAAGCTACAAAACAACTCATGTTTGAAAGTTTCTATGAGGTTTATAAAGGACCCTCTATTCTTTATCTCCCCCGTGCCTCGCCATCCCCTCCCCAGCCCTCCTGGATGTCTGTGTTTTGATACAGAAATAACAAACATCTTACTTAGTAAAACCCCTAATGCTTAAAGCTCTTCGATGACTCTCCATTTCCTCAGAACAAATTCTACTCAAACCAGGATGCAAAGCTGTTTGAATCAAATCAGATGCCACTACTTCTCCACCTCTTCCCTAGCCAGACCTCCCCCACCCCAGCTCTCTCTCGAGGCAGGGGCAGGCAGATGACATAAATGAGTGAGGTCTGGTGGGGACTGGTTGAGCTGGAGGACACCCCCACATGAAAATGTAACCCAGCATGGCCTCTCCTTCTGATTTTCAAAAGAAGCTCAAATCTTCAACTAGATGTGAAATATCCAATTTGTAGATATGACAACTGAATCAGAAATCCTAAAGACACATCTGCAGCCTGGAATCTACCTTGTTTAAGCCTCCGGTCTATGCCCTCCATTCCATAATGAACTTCTAGCTGCTCCAACGGCCATTCTCTCTCTCTTGTCTTCTGTTCCCTCTTGTTGGCATACTTTGCTCCCCAATTACTTGACTAGTTCCTACTCCTCCCATATCACCGCACACATGCCACTTCCTCCAAGAAGCCTTCCATGATCCTCTAGGTTAGAGTGTTACCCTTTCTTAAATGCTCCCATTGCATGCTGTCTTCTGCTGTTGAGGAGCTTCTGTCTGGCTTCTGCCAGGCTATAAACTCCAGGAAGGAAGAAACAATTTCTTCTGCTTTACCATGACATCCACAGCAGTGGCAAGGTGCCTGAGCACAGCAGGGAGTCAGTATCTGTGACAGAAGGAAGGGGAGGGAGGCTGGCCTGAGTAGTCTGTGATAATGCAAAAGAGAGAGAGAGAGACTCACTCCAGAGTCTCTTGGGTTGGACTGGTAAACAACAAAAATAACATTTATTGAGCACTCACTATGTACCAGGTATTCTTTTAAACATTTGCTTTAATTCCCACAAGAACCCTGTGAGACAGGTATTATTATCCCCATTTTACAGATAAGGAACATTAAGGCACAGAGTATTTCAGAGACTTAGTATCATAAAGCAAGAAACTGGAAAACTTGGGATTCGAGTCCACGAAGCCTGGTTTCAAAATCAGTGCTCTTAACCTCTCCACTTTTCAACAAGGGAAAGGGTCAGTGCTATCACACGCAGTGGATAAACTAATATTTTGAGTATCTACTACATTCAAGGCATGGTATAAATGCTTAGTCTTCTTAACAAGCTCTACGGGAATGTTCTTGTCCTCATTACACAGATGAGGAATGAGTTAAGTATCCCACTCAGTCAAGTAAATGGGCAATGTGAACTCAGATCCATCAGCCATCATAGGAGGTAAGAGGAAACAAGTTCTCATGAAACTACCTACAGAGATTGGGTTTGGAGAGAAGCAAGCAGAGGGAAGGGATAAAATCAAGTTATGATGCGTATAATGGAATACCACAGAAGTGACAGCAAGCAGATAAATGTTCCACAGAGAATGCCATGGGGAATCCATCCACCCACCCATCCACCCATCCATCCATCCATCCATCCATCCATCCATCCATCCATCACCCTTACTCCACAAACGTTGATGGAGTACATAATCTTTGACTGCCCTGCAAATCTTCAAGATTCAGAGAAAAGAGACATAGTCCCTGCCTTTCAAGGGCTCTCAGTGAATGGGTGATAAAAATTTTGAAGGAGATCATTACAAAAATGTGTTAAGTACTCTATCCAATGAGGTGCTTGTCTCAGCGTACTGAGATCAGGGAAGGCCTTAAAAATAAAAAGTCTATCAGCTTAAGAGCTGTAGGCAGGGAAGGTATTCCAGGCAGAAGAAATAGCCGATGCAATGCTATGAAGGAAAGAGTGCTGTGCATTCAAGCAACAGCTCATAAAGTGAAGAGCAAGGTGCATTTTCATGGGTTGCAGAAGGAGTTGATGGCATGAGAGGTATCTGGTTGGTCATGCAAAGACCCTGGATTTTGGCTAGAGAGCAGAGGCCTCAAACCAGCTACCCACAGGGCATACTGTGTGTGCGTGTGTGTGCGCATGTGCACGCGCATGTTGTTTGTAAGCCTCTTTTTTTTTTTTAAGATTTTATTTATTTATTTGAGAGAGAGAGATCACAAGCAGGCAGAGAGGCAGGCAGAGAGAGAGGGGGAAGCAGGCTCCCTGCTGAGCAGAGAGCCTGATGTGGGGCTCGATCCCAGGACCCTGAGATCATGACCTGAGCCGGAGGCAGAGGCTTTAACCCACTGAGCCACCCAGGCGCCCCTGTAAGCCTCTTTTGAAATACTGGAAGACTTGGCCACAGATGGCTGTCATTCACTCATGGAAAACCACCAGGTAGAACTAAATAGTGGCTGCCCTCTTGAAGGGGGCACAAACTGTCCAGTTCATTAAAGGCCCCGGCATGCCCACCTCACACATCGATATCACCTGCCTGACCCTGCTGCCACTTGACTTTTAAACGCTGGCATAGAGCCATTGACGGGAGAGCAGCAAGTTTAAAATGACTCTCCATGCTGCCTTGGAATGATTTATGAAGTAAGTTCTGAGCACCTTGAGCCCAAGGAATGGGTCTTATACTCCCAAGAGCCTATTCCAGGCTTGGCACATAGTTGGGCATCACTAAATTTATGTTGAACTGAACTGGATTCATGTGGAAGATTCTGGCACAAAACCTCTTCAGGGGAGAATGATAGTCTCAAAAAGATCTCTCTCACACTAGACACTAAATTAATTTCCAGTTGCCCTTGATCACATCACCTGACTCATTTTCTGCAGTAAACCCTTAGTAATCCTCCAGTCTATTCAAAACTGTTAACCAGCACTTCTGCATGTCTATGATGTTGTGTTAATCTATATTTGTAGTTAGTCATTCATTCAAGAGAAATTTATTGAGCAGCTACTGCATGCCAGAAACTGTGTAAGAGGCTGGAAATATATTAGTAATAATAAGCAACGTGCTAACACTTCCTGCCCTTCAAAGATTTCTAACCTAATGATAATGATGGTAAAATTTATATAACATGCATGATACCAGGCACAGTTCTAGGCAGTTTTCCTATATTCATTCAATGTTCACAGAAGCCTGTGATAGGTGCCACATCATCATTCTTTTCTGCACAGAGAGGTTAAGTAAATTCCCCAGGATGGCACAGCTAAAAAGTGGCAGAGGCAGGTTTGAATCCTAGTGATCTGACTCTGGAATCTGTTCTCTTTGCCCTTATCTTCTGGAATGACTTTGGGAGCCCCTGAAACGCTTCTCAAATCATCAAAGTGGCAGGCGTTATAGTTGTGGCCAGCTCCACTGGTGTTTATAGCAATGAAACCCCAGGTAGGTAGATTAATCAAGCAACATGCTCTGGAATTTATCTACTAGTGAATATTTGGGTTTTTTCAGATACCATGTTACTGCCTTTTCTTTTTTTAAGCTGGAGACCCTTGATGCAGACCTAATACTAGAAGGCAGCTGGAGGGGGCCCCTGGGTGGCTCAGTGGGTTAAAGCCTCTGCCTTCGGCCCAGGTCATGATCTCAGGGTGCTGGGATCGAGCCCCGCATCGGGCTCTCTGCTCAGCAGGGAGCCTGCTTCCCCCTCTCTCTCTGCCTGCCTCTCTGCCTACTTGTGATCTCTCTCTCTCTGTCAAATATATAAATAAAATTTAAAAAAAAAAGAAAGAAAGAAAGAAAGCAGCTGGAGGTACAAAGTCGGCAGCTAACTGCTGCCATTTATACATAGCCTTAGCTTCAGGGCAACCAGCTGTCCCTAGGAAGTGGCCCCTGAGAAGGGAAGCCTTCAGGCTAGAAAGACAGCATTGATCATTGGCTAAAGAATTATGTGTTTAATTTATCTGTTATTATTTATTATGTTCCTAGCTCTTGACTGTGCCGCCCACAGTCCTGCCTCCTTAGCTCATGCCATTCCTGGATGTTGAAGTGCCCGTCTTCCTGGTCTTCTCCTTCATGCCTCTATGCAGCCTTCCCTGGCCCCAGTGGTGGGCCTTGTTGCTGTTCTCTCTCCATGGGCTGGAGAAAATGCCTAGGCCAGCCTCATTCACACTTGCTGCTTGGTCATGCAACCTCTTTGCCTCTCTGACTCTCTTGCTAGCGAGGAGAAACCTACCTCCCCTCATCAGCACCCTCAGCCCTGTGAATGGCACATAGCACATGCCCAGCACATGCTTTTTTAGTGCAAGAAGGCCCAGAGAAATGCGTGACTTACTCAAGGCCACAGAGCCAGTAGATAGCAGAACAGAATTCTAATTGGTTGACAAAGATTGTAAGCTCCATGTGGACTTCATCCACGTGTGTGTTTCCACATCGCTGTATCACCCACGTCTGGCACAGCACCTACTTCATGGTGTGGGCGGCTCAGTGAATGTTTGCTACATGAATAAATGAGCGCCAACTTCAGTTAATTCTTCCTTTGTCCTTGCCTGCATGGAAGACAGGCAACAGGAAATGAAGGTTTTGTGTTGATTGCGTTTTGTATGCACAACTGATAAGCTATTGGCCCGAAGCTAAAAATACTTACCCCTGGCAGCCATTGGAAGGCAGATGGATGGTGCTTAGCACAAGATGTTTAATCAAACAGAGACAACCCGAGTAGAGCCACAATTAGCCTCTGACACCCCAGTGAACTCCAGATGAAGAGTCCGAAAGCCTCTGACTTCCTGTTGGTCCCCTGGCCCCCAGTGACCATCACCCTGGGTCCACAAAACAGCTCAAACAAACGAGCATCCTGTGTGCAAGGCAGTCACCAGCTGGAAGTCAGGGGATGGGCAGTGCAGGCTGAAACTGAGCACCCAGGACAAATACGAGGGAGAATCAGCCAGTGGGGAACATCATTCAATATTGGAAGGGGCAATGGAGAGTGTCAGCTGATACACACTATTTAAAAAAAAAAAAAAAAAAAGAGAAAGAACAAACTGGCCTATTTCTATATAATGGTCAGTTCACTAGAGCTAATTACAAAAGCATCTGGACAAGCACATGCGTCAAATGGGCTCTAAAGTCTAATTATTTTTGAATCCTGAGTCCAGCACACACTTGATGTCTGATTTGGCCAGTTTCTTAACCCACTGAGCCTTAGTGTTCTTGTCCCTATAATGGGGATATTAATAGTACTTATCTCCTAATGTCGTGTGAAGATTCAATTTAATGCAAGTAAAACTTCTAACAAGTGAGCCGCACGTGGTAGATGCTTGATTAAGGAAACTGTTATTAATAAATGTGCTCAACACTAATATAACCTATATATTTAATTTTAGATATTATAATATTAGATGATATTTGATATTACAGATCTGAAAAGTGCTTCATGGATACGAAAGAAGGGGTACAGGACCTGACACACAGTAGGCACTCATGTCTGTCAGGGGCCCTGAGAAAATGGTGGTGGGTCTTCCTCTCTCATGCTTCTTTGCCTTTGCACGTGCAGTTCCATCTCCCTGGAGAGCCCTTCCTTGTCTTGCGTGCCTATTAAACTACCACTCACCTTCACTAGATGTGAATTATAATACTGTCTTTGTTATTATTGCTTTACTGGTCATGGGCTCATTTTGCAGATCTGCTAACTGAGGCCCTGAGAAAGGAACTGGCTTTTCCATGGGCACACAGGGGTCTATGTCAGAACCCGACTGAAGCCTGAGGCATCTCCTAACAAAATTGGGATGCCTAGGTCACCATTTTCCCCAGTCTTATTGAGATATAACTGTCCTACATGGCTGTGTAAGTTTAAGGTGTGGAGCATAAGGGTTTGGCTTACATATATTATGAAATCATAGCCACAATAAGCTTACTTAGCATCCATCACCTCAAACAGACAAAATAAGAAAAGAAAGCAAAAGGATTTTTTTTCCTTGTGATGAGAACTTTTAGGCTCTAGTCTACATTAACAACTTCCACATGTATATCAGACAGCAGTGTTAGGGACATTTTCATTAATGGAGTATGAATGAGTCAGAGGTCTCTTCTGGAGCCAGTTCTCCCATCCTCCAGAAATACACCAGGAGAATCCCCTCCCTAGACTTGCCAGTGCTTCTTCCTCATGTCAGGCCTTTGCCTAGTTCAGTTCTCACCTTCACAGGACTGGTCATTACACTCACACATACTAAGCATGGCCACTTACTGTGTGCTCTGCCTGTTCACACATACTAAGCATGGCCACTTACTGTGTGCTCTGCCTGTGCCAGACTCTGTGCCAGACTCTATGCATGTGACCTCTTCTGATCCCCCAACAACCCTCCAAACCAGACACCACTCTTACCCCTACTCTACTGAAGAGGAAGCTGAAGCTCCTGGTGTTACTTGCCCAAGAGCGCCAGCTAGAAACAAGTAGATGTGGGGGCTAACCCAGCTTCCCCATACTCCAAAATACATGCCTGTGATTTTGAGGTGCCTGTCCTTTCTGGTAACTCTTGTGCCCTACGTTTGTTAGAGAGACAGCTAAAGCCCTGCCCCTATCTGTCTCTGTGACAAACCCTAGACCTCAGAAAACACAGCTACATCCATCGCTTGGTATGACCCAGGATGGTACCACTGAGTGATTTCAAAATACTTCTTCGACTTACCAGCTCTGCCAACTTGAGCAGGTGACTAAGCATCTCTTTATCAGTTTCCTTGTTTGTAAAATGGAAACCACAGCCTACATTCTCCTTACAGTTTTCTTTAAATCAACTCATTTTTTAATAAACTGAACTTATTTTATAAGCAGGTTTTTATCATTATCCTAAATAACATTCCTCTAATACCATTTAAACTAAACACATAACTTTTAAAGTAAAACTATTCATCAGTGAATCACAAAAAATTACCTCCTCTCTATAGAGCCACCAGGCTTGCCGTAGGTGATCAATGCATGGCAGTCATAAGAAAATGAACTTTGGCACTGAGTAGTATGGTGTGGAAACTTCTGAGTCTATTGGCCAACTTGAAACTTAGCAGTTGTCATGGTTACTCAAAGACACTGCCCCGGTTAAAAAGGCAAAAGCAATTTTTCAGTCAAGAGAAGGCCAACTGATTGGCCCAGATAAATGTGATGACCAGACAGATAGTAACTCGCTTTTCCCCTTTGCCTTGAGTCAGATGGCCCTGGCAACCATCTTAACACTTGCTGCCTATTCATCTGCAATGGGTAGCCTTACTAGGTCTCAAGTCATTCTGGTCTATAAGGGAAACCACTGCTTGGTTAGGTTCTGGAAAAACCAGTAAGACTGCATCACATATGGGGCACCTGGGTGGCTCAGTTGGTTGGGCAGCTGGCTCTTGATTTGGACTCAGATCATGATCTCAGGGTAGTCAGATGGAACCCCTCTCCATGCTCACATTGCTCAATGCAGAGTCAGCTTGAGATTCTCTCTCTCTCGCCTTCTGCCTCATCCCCAGCTCACGCTCACTCACCCTCTCTCTCTCTCTCTCTCTCAAAAATAGATAAATCTTTCCAAAAAAAAAAAAAAAAAAGACCGCACCACGCATCCAGGGCCCAAGACCCCTGAGCTAATCCACAGCATGTGTTCCACCATGGCAGAAATCACTAATCCATTCCAGCACTGCTAAGCCCAGGCACGGCTTTAGAATCCTGATCAATAGGGCGCGACAGCCACTACCAATCGATTGAAGATGAAGCGTGTTTTGCCATTCCTACCTCAGGCTGTGCAATCACCCTTCTTCACATGAGACCCTAGAAAGAGAGGAAATACTGCCCCTAGCTTTGAAAAGAATCCATTCCAGGAGCGCCTGGATGGCTGTCATTAAGTGTCTGCCTTCGGCTTTGGCCATGATCCCAGGGTTCTGGGATCAGGCCGCTCATCGGCTCTGCATCAGGCTCCCTGCTCAGTGGGAAGCCTGCTTCTCCCTCTCCCCCTCTCCTTGCTTTTACGCTCTCTTGCTGTCTCTCTCTCTCTGTCAAATAAATAAAATCTTAAAAAAAAAAAAAAAAAAAAAAGAATCCGTTCCAGTGCTAAAGATAGTGACAAATAGGGGTCTCCACAAGAAAAAGAGTAAGAGAAGAACGTGACAGTAAAGCTACAAAGAAAATTAAAGAGCTACCAAAATAAAAACTAAAATGTTATAAGAACAAAGGTTATTTCAGAGAAAGCAAGAGACAACTGAGTCATCCGGTAATAATGGCTCCTAGGGCCTTATATAACAGCCAATGTTCTTCTCCACCAAGCAGAGAAACAAAATGAGGGGGTAGGGGTGGAATAGAGCTACAGCTGGAGGGATTAGGTTAGAGGCAATGAAGGATTTCAGATAGGGTGACAGGGTTGTTAGTGCCTGGAATGATCCATAGAGGGAAACTAGAATCTTCTCTAGGATTCCTGGAGAGCTCAGACTCTGACTCATCTCTGCTTCCATCACAGGGTCTTGGCCTATAGATCAGTAATTATCTGCTGAACTGCACTGGCCAGGTATAATAAGTAACAATAAGTAACATTTACTGAGTGCTCACGATAAGCCAAAAACTATGCTAAGCATTTCACACACATTATTTCTACATTATCTTTATAACAGTCCCATGAGGGTATATTTATTATAATGCCCATTTCAGACGTAGGAATTGAGGCTCAGAGAGATTAACCACTATACTTCACAACCCCTTCCAACTAGTTTAGGTTCTTATGTACCTGGATATTTTGGGTGAGGCTCAGCCTGCAAAAGACAAAATAAAAGGAGGGGGGATTTTCAGAGCCCTCCTGGGAATCTGGAGGGGACTGCCTTTCCCATGGTGTAGGGAGACACTGCCTGACCTCCATCTCAGCAGTCCATGGTCAGTTCTGTGCCCATGATAACCAAATGCAGGAAAGACATGCGCATTTCCAAGCTTCTGCCCTGGGGCAAGTGGAACAATGAGGAAACAATGTTGGCAACTAGCCTGCTAGTAGTGCCTGAGGTGGGAACCACAAGGTGGGAAAGCTGCCTTCAGGGAAATCCTTCCCTGCTCCCTCCTAGGAGTCCTCAGGGCTGAACCTTCTGAAGACCTTCTAGTACCATCCACAAAGGCCAGAAAGACTGAACATCAATTCCTGTCAGCATAATGCTTTATTTCCTCTTCCTCTGCCAGAGATCCAGAATGGGACAGGTAACAGTGAGGAAGATAACTTCCAAGAGGCAATGCCCATCACACAATTCAGTTTGCACTCACTCCCCAACTGATCTAAACAAGGGCAGTGCTGACTTCTTGCCTAGGAGGCTTAAACATTGCTTCTCCTAGAAATCTGTCCTTGGGACACCTCCAAGGAACCGCTAAAATAACACCACTGGAATTGCTTACCATGTTGGGGTCCCTGCACTTCTATAGGACATGAGGGCTGACTTCTAGCTCAAAAAACAGGGAACTGTAAGAAGGAGAGATGCATTTAAGTTACCAGGGACAGTGGCTGAAAGGGGTGAAATTAACAAGAACAGTTTAGGATGCAGAGAAAGAGGATTTGCAGAAGGGAACCTCAGGAATTTAATCAGCCCAGATAAGAAATTCTCTGTTCTTTTCTGAAGACCTTAATGAACCGAGCAACTGTGGTGTCAATGACCTGCTCCTGTTCACATTAACTTCTATTACAAGCAAAAAGTTCTTCTTGGTATCTAACCTAAATCCTTTCGTAGCTTCAACTTGAGTTCTTTTCCTTTTTGCAAATTTCTTAGCTGCCTTTAGGAAAAAGAGGGAAAGAGGAAGACTGGGAGGAAGAGGGAAAAAATGTGTTATCCTTTAAGCCAGCATTTCTACTTTTGGGAATTTATTCCACAGGAATATAAAAAAATGCTTAAGGAAGTTCTGTAGTGGCTAAAAAATAAGATAAAATAATGTCTAGCCATAGGTGAATATTTCATGAACTGACACAGAGGAGAAAAAAATTCATGACTTATTTCTAAGTGAAAAAAAAAATCAACTTGCACAATAGTTTTGAATGATCTCATTGTGTGGCAGTAATTGTTATTACTAATTATAATTTGTAATAACTGCAGTCACTTTGGGGGTTCCACTGAGCTAGACATCAAAGATGGCTCACTCACATGAGTGACTGATGTTGGATTTGGGTATGAGATCACCTAGGGCTTTCAACCAGGGTCCTCCACAAATGGGATTTGGGCAAACTTTTACTTCCTGATGTCTAATGTAGTAGTTAAATATATAAACCCAGGAGGCAAAAAGCCTGGTTTAATGTCCTGGCTCACCACTTGTTTGCTGTGTGACCTCAAACAAGTTATTTAACTTCTCTGAGCCTCAAAGCTCTCAAATCATAGTTCCAACATCATCGGTGGTTATGAAGATTAAATGAGGTATGTGTACAAGATACTTAGAAGTAAATGCTCAATAAAAATGAGCTAATAATAATATAAGTACATGCTAATATGTTTAATTTTTTACAAGTGTTTTAACTTTTGTAATTGAAAAAACTAATTTTCTTTTTTTTTTTAAGATTTTATTTACTTATTTGAGAGAAACAGAGATAGCAAGAGAGAAAGCATGGGGGGAGGGCGGGGGCAGAGGGAGAGGGAGAAGCAGGCTCCCCGCTGAACAGGGAGCCCAATGTGAGGCTCAATCCCAGGACACCAGGATCATGACCTGAGCTGAAGGCAGACACTTAACCAACTGAGCCACCCAGGTGCCCCCAAAAAACTAATTTTCAATTTTAAAAAAAGGTAATACAGCACAACTAAGAGAGAGAAACTCAGAACACTCAGTTAGTGCTCTGTTCCAGCTACTTCTTCCAAGGAACTTGCAGGGACCTTGTAGAAACTAATGCTGGAAAACCTTGAGCCTTTCCCTCTGTACCAGTAGATGGTTCAGTGGTGGGGTGTGACAGCCAAACCTGTGTTGTTCTTTCAGCCACTCCCCAAATCCTCTCAAGTTTGAGCATAGTAAGCTGCAAATTACAGGAAATGAATTCCCCCAAGAATATAACCAAGAAGCTTTGTAATCACAGAACATGGGCTTTCTATTACCCAGGAGCTTAAACCTGTCCAATGACACCATTGACAGAAAGGATTTGCTTTTTAGAAGCACTGACATTTTGATTGTGAAGTTCACTGGGGCTTGCTTGAGCTTCCACAACGACAGAGTCTTGGGCCAGTTAGTTTGAGAGAAAAGCTGAGAAAAAGAATTTCAGGCAACGATAACTTGGGTTTCTTTGTTTTTTCACCCATTATAAATGCACACAGACCCTGTCAACAGCACTCCTTTTCTTTGGGGGAAAACGTGTCCAGGTGGAAATGAAGGGATTTTTTTGATGTAGGTAATTATAGCAAATGTCAAACCTTAAGAGTTGAAAACTCTACCTTCTCATTTCTTTTTCAGAAAATCAATACACAGGCATCGTTCCATTCCCCTCTA
Organism: Potos flavus; assembly: GCA_028534135.1. Classification (NCBI taxonomy): domain Eukaryota; kingdom Metazoa; phylum Chordata; class Mammalia; order Carnivora; family Procyonidae; genus Potos; species Potos flavus. Next base: position 20,349,894 of record CM052890.1, read on the forward strand.
GGTCTGTGTGGCTCACACACATGTTCTCTCATCCCAAGGATCTCCTAAGTGTGCCTAATGTTGCCGTGGGGCCAAATCTAACTGTACAAAAGAAATGGGTTTGTTTAGTGTCTGCGGGTTAGTTTCTCAAGAGAGGCAATTACTAGAAACTTAAGAAAATGTCAAATATGAATACCAGCAATTTCGTTTGGAGATGATGACTTGCCTGACTTAAAGCATTAATTAGATGGGGCTGAAATATTTTTAAAGAGTTTCAATATGGAGAATTTTTAACACTACACTTCAAATAGCATTCAACTAGAAAGTAAGAGACAGTGGTGAAGAGTCACTCCCTGAAGAATATATCCAGCATTTATCCATTCCTGCCTCCTTACAGGCTGGTGGGTACAGCAGGGACATGAGAGAGAAATGACAGCACCTTTCTAAGTCAGAGACAACCCAGGAAACAGGAATCACTTTCCTCCAGCTGAGAAGCCTTTCCTATGACCAAAAATAAACAACTCAGAACTTGATATGTCATAATGTCAGACAGAACTAGAGTCACCTTCTGGCTCCCCAACTTACTCGGTTTGTGGCTTTGGGCAAATTACCTAAAAATCTAATCCTCAGTTTCCTCACCTATAAAATGGGGATGATAATAGGACTGATAAGAAGCCTTTTTTCTGTTCCATGAATACCATGCTTACTCCCACCTCAGGGCCTTTGCACTAGCCATTCCCACTGCCTAGAATTCTTTCCCCATAGATCTTTTCATGGCAGATCCCCTCTCATCCTTAATTGAACTTGAATGTCACTTTCCAATCTAAAAAATAATCTCCCACCAATTTGTCTCATCGCTGGGTTTTATTCTGGATAGTATCACTGTCTGAAATTCTCTTGTACATTTTTATATTTGCTTATTGTCTGTCTCCCCCGCCACACAGTAAGCCCCATGATAAAAGGGAACTTGTACCTTTTGCTAATCCTTGCATCTCCCACACATCATACAGTACCTGGCACATAGTAAATGTTCTGTTAACATTTGCTGAATGAGTGGACTCTCAGTCAATAGCTAACATTCACCGAGAACTTACCACATGGCAGGTACTGTTCTAACCACTTTATAAAAATTATCTCACTTGATTCTCAAAATAACCCTCTGAGGCAGATACTCTTATTAACCCATTTTATAAAGAAGGAGACTGAAGTACAGAGAGATCAAATAAATCTGCTCAAAGCCCAAAAGCCAAGAAGTAGTAGGAACTAGGATGAAATCTCAGCAGCTCAGCCCCAGACTCCACACACTTAATCCCAAGTCCTGATGCTTTTGGCTTTGATGGGTAAGCATCAGACCTGGTTTCACAGCTTGTATTTATGAAGCTCTGGCTGTATATGATTAGATCAAAGTAGCCAGACTTTTGACCCACACTCTCTTCCAAATCCTTTACCCTACGTTCTGAATCTGTTCACCAGCCCCTCTTATATCACTATGTGTGTTCTCATTTATCTCTTTAATACTTAGCTACTTGTGTGTTTTTCTATACTTTGAGTGGAGATTATAAATGTGTGTAAAACTAATTTGTTTCTACCATGGGCCCAGGCACACAGAAGGTAGATGCTAAATACTTTTTGAAAAGATTTTTAAATGAATAAAACATTTTGGAACACTTTTCAACAGAACATAGCAAGACTGTTTAATAAAAGAGAGCTATAATGCAAAAGTGTAGACAGAACAAGTAGAAAATCAATATAAGCATTCCTTAGAAACCCAACTCTTCATGCTTTCCTCACCTCAGGGCCTTTGCATATGCTGTTTCCCTCGCTGGAAACACACTTTCAGCTCCCACCCTTTTTACCTATTTACTTTCCACCAGTTCTCCAAATTTCACCTTGAACATGATTTCCTCAGCAAAGCTTTTATTGACCACTAATAGCACTTAGAGCTTTCAATTACACATTTTCTGCTGTGGCTCTTCAGTTGACATTTTTCTTGCCTCAAAGATTCTAACCTCCATGAAGGCAACACCATCCATGTCTATTTTGTTCAACATCCCCTCCCAGGGCATAACTGTCAATGCATAAAAACAGTGCTGAATGCATCAATAAACTTTTGAGATTTCAGGCTTGCAAATACAAAGAACTTTGCTTTAGTGGGACATCTTTTCTTAAGAGTGACTTAAAGTAGAATTTACTCATTATTTTCCTCTTTTGCATACAGTGTAATATACCTGCATGGTACTCCTACCCCTACTTGAATTATCAATATTACAGAGTGGTTTAGAGCATCAGTGTTGGCCCTGGGTTTGCATCCTGGCTAATTAATATAATCAGTACCCTAAATCTTCACAACTTCAAAATGTTATTTCAAAGTGCCTTGCACAAGAGCAAGAATAGCACAGAAGTAAAACAAAAACAAACAAAAAACTGACAATAGCAAATACTGAGAGGATATAGAGCAACTGGAACTCTCATACTCTGCTGGTGGGAGTGTAAATTAGTAAAACCACTTTACAGAGCAATTCAGCTGAATCTGGTAAAGATAAAGATGCACATACTCTAGAACATAATAAATACATTTCTACATACATACTACCCAAGATAAACTCTCACATATAAATAGTTCTCATGGATAATCCTAACAAGTTGTTAACTACAGCAGGTTTTTGGTTTTTTTTAAAGATTTTATTTATTTATTTATTTGACAGAGAGACACAGTGAGAGAGGGAACAGAAGCAGGGGGAGTGGGAGAGAGAGAAGCAGGCTTCCTGCTAAGCAGGGAGGCCAATGCGGGGCTCGATCCCATCACCCTCGGATCATGACCTGAGCCAAAGGCAGCTGCTTAATGACTGAGCCACTGAGGCACCCCTACAGCAGCTTTTAATAGCAAAACCTTGGAACCAATTTAAATGTACATTGTTTAATACACACGCACACACATGTCTACCCAATATGTGTATATATATATAAACACGTGTGTATATGTATATATTTGTCTATATAATAGATGTCTATATAATAAGCATGTATATAGAAATTAATATAGAGAGGTGTATGTCTCCATGTATGTATATATGAATACATAAATTACAGTAAGTTTATACAGTGGAATGCTAGTCATTAAATTGAGTGAATGAGAGCTACGTGTATCAACAAAATAGGTCTCAAAAACATAATGCTGAGTGGAAAAAGCAGCACGTAGAATGGACGGTTCACTACAAAGTAAGGGGATGCAAATGGGGCCCTGAAGATTACAGCACAGTGGTTGCCTGTAGGGGGAGAAAGAAGGCGGGGGGAATGGACTTGCGGAAATTTCAAAGAGGACTTTAGTTGTATGTTTACTGTCAGTTCTTTTTTTAAAAATATATATATATATAAAATGTTCCTCATCAAATTTTTTAAATTTTACAACAAAGGACACTATTAAGAGAGTGAAAAGATGGGGCACCTGGGTGGCTCAGTTGGTTAAGCATCTGACTCTTGATTTTTGGCTCAGGTCATGATCTCAGGTTGTGAGATCAAGCCCTGTATCGGGCTCTATGCCAGAGCCTGCTTAAGATTCTCTTTCTCCTAAAAAAATTAAAAAAATAAAAAAATTTAAAAATTTAAAAATTTTTAAAAATTTTAAAAATAAAAAAAATACAAAAAAAGATTCTCTTTCTCCCTCTCCCTCTGCCCTCCCCCACCTCCCGCTCATGCTCTCTCTCAAAAAATTAAATTAATTTTAAAAATAGCTGAAGCAAATATGGCAAAATGTTAAAATTTGTTTAATCTGAGGGGTGAAAATACCAGGATGTGTATATTACAGACAATTTTCTAAATGAACTATTGTATAATATTTTAAAAGGTGAGATTGAGAAAGGGAGATCCAGATGCCAGCTCTGCCACTGTACTTCAGAAAAGGAACATAAATTCTCTGAGAATCTTGCAAAATAGGATTAACAGTGTTGACTGTAAAAATTAATGAGATTAAATGTACAGAATGACTTCTAGACATTACCCATCAGAATATCATTTTAGAATGAGTCCCTAACAACTTTCCAGATGTGTCTAATTCATAGATACATTTTTTTTAAGTTGATCAGAAATTATATGCATGCATTTTCAGGGGTGCCTGGCTGGCTCAGTCTGAAGAGTATGTGACTCTTGAATTCAGAGTCATGAGTTCAAGCCACACATTGGGTCTACAGATTACTTAAATAACTAAAAACTTAAAAAAAAAAAAAAAAGTAAGAAATGATATGCATACATTGTCAAAACAAATTGGACACCAAAAAAATAGTAATTGCTACTGTTTGTTCAAAAACTACATACATGCATTATATAGACATATATGAGGACAGACTATTTATTACTGTGATGGCCCAATGGGGGGGGGTACTCAGGCGGTTGGAGAACAAGAAGGGAAATTTACTTCTCTCTGCTGTTATTTTTAATAATGTACCATATGGTAGACTACAACTCTTCCTCAATTTATGATGGGGTTATATCCTGATAAACCCATCATAAATTGAAAATGCATTTAATACAGCTAACCTACCAAACATCAAAACATCATAGTTTAGCCTATAAACATGCTCAGAACACTTACATTAGCCTACAGTTGGGAAAAATCATCTAACACAAAACCTATTTTATAATAAAGTGTTGAGTATCTCATGTAATTTACTGAATACTGTACTGAAAGGGAAAAACAGAATGGTCGTACAGGTACAGATGGTTATAAGTGTGTCAGTTTTAAGTGCTCGTGATCACGTGATTGGGAAATTGGGCTTGCGGCTGCTGCCCAACATAACAAGAGAGTATCATAACACATATTGCCAGGCTGGGAAAAGATCCAAATTCAAAATCCCAATTCAGTAGAAACTGAAGACCTATAGCTTTTGCACCACAGTAAAATCAGAAAATCGTAAGTCGAACCATCATAAATCAGGGACCATCTGCACCTACTCTAAAAATAAGTACAATTTATCTTTAAACTAATCTGAAGGTCACGATCTTCTCCACGCCTTCAATACTAAATCTATATAAAAAGGAAAGGTCCTAAAATCCAGGTTGCAAAAAGGTTCTTAAGAGGTCCTCCTTGAACACATGAAGCAGGGAAAGCTGTCCCACCCCATATTTTCCTGCACGCACTTGGACAAAGGAAGGAGCATGGGGTTTGGGATTAGGCAATCTAGGTTTTGTTCCTGTCACGAGCACTTACTAAGTGTGTGACTCTAAGTGAGTTCCTTAAGCCCTCTGAGGCCCAGTTTCATTTCTGAAGTGAGTACAATGGCAACACCACCTCCAATGATTGTGTGAGGAATAAATAAACTACAATATGAGTACAGAATTTTGTCAAAATAGTATCCAGATGTCTGATGAGATACAATTTGTAGTGTAGAGATCGTTCCTCAAAAGCATTGGTTTGGTCCCTTTAGCTGCCATGGGAGTGCCCATAAACATATGCCTATGGCCCTAACAGCTGATAAAGTCATCTCACTTCAGAGATAAACCAGATTCTCTTCTCTCCACAGCAAATATCCTAACAGTGATCATCCTCTCTCAGCTGGTAGCTAGAAGGCAGAAGTCCTCCTACAACTATCTCTTGGCACTTGCTGCTGCTGATATCTTGGTCCTCTTTTTCATTGTGTTTGTGGACTTTCTGTTGGAAGACTTCATCTTGAACATGCAGTTGCCTCAGGTGGCCAATAAGATCATAGAAGTGCTGGAATTCTCATCCATCCACACCTCCATTTGGATTACTGTTCCATTAACCATTGACCGGTATATTGCCGTCTGCCACCCACTCAAGTACCACACGGTCTCCTACCCAGCCCGCACCAGGAAAGTCATTGTAAGTGTTTACATCACCTGCTTCCTGACCAGCATCCCCTACTACTGGTGGCCCAACATCTGGACTGAAGACTACATCAGCACCTCTGTGCATCACGTCCTTATCTGGATTCACTGCTTCACCGTGTACTTAGTACCTTGCTCTATCTTCTTCATCTTGAACTCAATCATTGTGTACAAGCTCAGGAGGAAAAGCAATTTTCGCCTGCGTGGCTACTCCACAGGGAAAACTACTGCCATCTTGTTCACCATTACCTCCATCTTTGCCACACTCTGGGCCCCCCGCATCGTCATGATTCTCTACCACCTCTATGGGGCGCCCATCCAAAACCGCTGGCTGGTGCACGTCATGTCCGACATTGCCAACATGCTGGCCCTTCTGAACACAGCCATCAACTTCTTCCTCTACTGCTTCATCAGCAAGAGGTTCCGCACAATGGCGGCTGCCACGCTCAAGGCCTTCTTCAAGTGCCAGAAGCAACCTGTACAGTTTTACACCAACCATAACTTTTCCATAACAAGTAGCCCCTGGATCTCGCCGGCCAACTCACACTGTATCAAGATGCTGGTATACCAGTACGACAAAAATGGAAAACCTATAAAAGTATCCCCATGACCCCACAGACTTGGCACCTAGTGCCTCTGTCTAATCTATTTCCAGATGGGAGGGTAGCCTACTTAAGAGTGCTAACCTGATTTCCTGTCTCCATAGACTGAGCAACTCTCAGACTGGTAGATGAGAAAAGACGAAAGAGAAGAAAGAAAAGCATCAATCTTGTTTTCATTTATGCATTTATTTTCACAATGTTACTTGACAGTAAAAGTTTCTACCAGTTTGAAGATACCTTTGGAGGTTGTGTCATCATCCTGTGGCCAGTGAGGACACAGAGTAAAGAAACAGTCTATGACTTTGCCTTGGCACCATCCATAGTCACTGGGAACCGCTCATGTATGTGACACACCAAGCCACAGTAGCAGGTAGCTGATTTCACACTCTTCTTCCAAGAGCTGAGGTCAACCACTGCTTCCCTGTACCATTCCCAGCAGCTAAAAATGCTGACCAATTTGGGATTTTTCCAAGGTGCCCTTTGTCTTAGAGAAGGTTGTGGTCTTGAACTGGCCCTGGAACCCTAAACTACGGAATGACACTGTGGGGACAAGGGAGTATTCATCCCATCCAAACTCTGGCCAGAGCTTCTTTGGAAAGGCTCCAAACCAACATAACTATGACCCTCAGACCTGGGTCTAAAATACAGTCTTTCTATTCGCCATTATGTACAGATTTTATCTATCTCCTCCAAAATGAAGACCCCGCCTGGTGCGTGGGGGGAAAGGAGGATCTCTTGAGCCCAGAAAAACAAAAAAATAAGCCCACTCTTGCCATTATTTCGATCCATCCCCGTGTCAGCTGTGTATGATCCCTTTACTCAAAATAGCTTCTTATTGCAGTGCCACTTAAGCTTCCTGGGGAAGCCTTTTACATGTAGAGTTGCCAATCCTGTCTCCTTGCTTGCTGAAGTCCTCACCAAATTGTTTTATTTGAAGTGACTTCCAAACTGGATTTAATTTTCAAGGGTCAGGAACTGTAGCCCTCCAGGTGTAAAGGGAGGCATTCTCCACTCTGCCCCACAGTCCAGCTGGCATTGTTATTCAGCCACAAACACAGATACAGTTGACATGGAAAGTATCCATGTTGTTTGTTTGTCTGCCCTTTGATGCATATGGCTCAAAAGGGTGGTGCCAGTTTTCAGCGAAGCTATTTAATCCAGATCCTTTGCAAAATGATAAAATATGAATCTATTTATTTGTTCTCCCTTTGCCTGTCCAAGGCAAGAACAGCTCTACAATGTAATTAATAGGGGCTTCCTGGGATTTACCACTCATGTGTGCACACACACATGCAGACACATGCTTGATTAAAGTAGGCTTCCATGTATCCTGTGATGTGCTTTTAAAAGGGAAACCCATGCTGCAGTTCCTCTTATTTAGCCTTTTTAAAAATTTCTCTTCCAGGTTCCCAGTATTTTTCCCATTTTAGAAGAAATCTCCCAAAATGATTTTGGAATTGTATGATATTTTTGGTGACCAAACAAAAAGCAGACAGTCCTCTGGAACACTTGGTTCCTCAGGTTGGATTCTTACTACGTTTTTAGTCCTAAATTGGAAGGCATGTCTGCCCTTTTTAAGGGGGAATTTGCAATAAATGAGTGTGGTAGAAAAGGTCCCAGTGCAACACAAGCCCTAAACTTTACTCAATGCCCTCAATACTAACTCAATGTAATTTTAGGTTATAGTAGTCCTGATGATCCTAATTCCTATTCCTTTTAAATGATTGCAGTAGAGTCTCATCTTGCCCAAAGATTAGATTCTAAAGTCAGTACAAAAGAAAAAAATCCAGCAGAGCCAAAGTTAACTCTGCAAAGTCATCAGGAAGGAGTCATGTTGGAGACCACATTCTATCCCTTATAAAGCTAACTCAGCAAAGTTTTTCTCCAGCAACAAAACAGATTTCCTAGATCAAGGACAAGGCAAAGTTGGTGTGCACTTAGGGACCATACTGTATGACTCTAATGTATCTTCAGCATGTGTAGTCTGAATATGTCGTGTTCATTAAATGTGTGTATGATGTGATTCCACCACACCCTATTATAAATGAACATTGACCAAAGGCTACTACCTACACCGAATATTTATTTATTTATTTATTTTTAAACACATAGCTCAAAAAATGCTAGTTTGAGCTATATGTGGATGAGTCACAGTGCAATAGCTATAAAGATTAAGCAATTCCTCAGAATGTACGCAACATGGAAAATATGTGTGTGGGTCTCAGTGCCCTCTGCTCCACATTTTCTATTGTATGTAAAAATTGTTGATGTTTAAAAAGTAAAAAGACTGGGTGTGCATTTGGAATGTTTTCCTCATACACTCATTTATTATTCTCTTACCAATAGAGGTTGTACCAAGTAGTATTGTGATCTTTTTTCCTTCTGACTATATTTAAAATTTTGATAAATAATATTTAAAAGAGGCCCAATTCTTGAAGGCATTTCAATGAGTTGTTTTCTTCTGGTTAAAATGTGTAAGAGTGTCCCCACTGGGTTAGGTTGATACATATGTCCTAAACTTTATTTCAGATAATCTATGGACTTATAATTTATTATTAGTTATAGTAATAATTGTGGACAACAATGATAAGGTTTTTAAAAAAAACAAATTTTAAGCCTTTTCTTTCAGGTCAGTTTTGGAAACAGAGCCTTGAATTTTGAAGCCTATCTTGTACAGCTGCTGTTGATGGCTTTTAAGCAACTGCCTTATATCAGGATTTTTGTGAAAGACTGTTAATTAGCATCTCTCTTGTGTGATTTGTGTCCTTGGTTGGACATGTAGTGATGCTACCTACACATGTACATGCTTTTTATTGGACAGCTCAAGCACTGAACTGTCTCATGGGGAAAGAAATGAGGAGCATGACAGACAAACCATAAAAGACAGACCATGAAAAGGTATGAACTTCCACTTTGCAAACATTCTGCAATTGGAAGGTTATTTTGCACAGTTGGTGCCTACTGGTCCAACATGAGGGGCCTATCTGAAGTGAATTAAAGACTATAATGTTGGCTATTCCAGTTCAAAGAATGGAATAAAATGTTACCACAGAAGAATAGTAAATATTCATATTTTCTTAATTAGACAATATATTGTGTTTGAACTTGTTTGTATTATAATAAACTCTAACATGGTGCACTCTTGCTTTTTGGAATTTGTATATATATTTTTTATGACTAAAAACTTTTTTAATTTTAAATTTAAATTTCAAATTTTAATTTTAAATGAGCATTTTCCTTATACTTTGTGCTGGTGCAAGAATGAGACTTGAGTCCCACCTGTCCCTTGGTTAGCCAGATATATTTCAGAATTTAAGACCACGAACTCTGCTTCCTATAATCCTAATTAGGTAGTTTACTGGGTATAAATCTTAATTCTCTTCTGACTTCATCCTCTACATGTCTTCGAGACAGTGATGGCTATAACCATAAGCGGAGATCTAACATAACGGCTAAGAGCTTGGACTTTTTTTTTTCCTCATTACTTATTTATAAATGAAATAAGTTTGACCCCTTTCACCCATTTTTCCTACCCTCATCCCCCATCTCTGGCAAACACCAGTTTCCTGTATCAGCGCTTTTTGTTTTGTTAAATTCCACATACAAATGAGATCATACAGGATTTGTCTTTTCTCTGTCTGACTTATTTCACTTACTGTAAAGCCCTCCAGGTCTATCTGTGTTGTTGCAAATGCAAGATTTCATTCTTTTTTATGGCTGAATAGCATTCCATTGTGTATATACACCATATTTTCTTTACCCATTCATCTATTAATGGACACTTAAGTTGTTTTCATATCTAGTAATAGCTTGGATGTTGAAGTCAGACAATGGGTATGTCCCAGCTCCACCATCTACTAGATGGGTGGCTTTTAACAATTCCTTTAAGATCTATGAAAGACTGTCCTCATATAAAAATGGTACAAAATTTAATTTTTTCCAGTTGCCTGCAAGGTAAATAGAGGCTCTCAAAGTCAGGAAATCAAGGTCTGGAGTCAGTTATGGCAGGCTATAACTTTGCAGGCTATGCCCTTCCTAGCTGTGTGGCCTTGGGCAATGTTCTCAATCTCTCTGAGTCTCAATTTCGTCTCCATAAAATAGGACTACTAGTAATTTCAGTACATTACCTCATGGGGTGATTATTAATGGTAGAGCTAAAAAGAGCCTCCAGTTGTATATCATTTTACAGGTAAGGACACTAGGCCAAAAGAGGTTAATGATTTTGTTCAGAATAGTCACTAAATACTTCATGCTTTCCACTTTACCTCACTGCCTTCTCTGCAAGATTCTGATTCATCCCCCCACCCAAAGTTCACATTATTTTGTGCCCTTTTTAGACCTGAGTATATTGCATAGTTTTCCAACCTTTCAAACCCAGGTCATCCAAGCATGAGATATATTATAACAGCATCATAACTAAAACACTTGGCTTGACCTTTCCCTGTGCGGCAGAATTTTTTTTAAGTTGACTCTCTGGAATCCTAACCACAGCTCTTAAACTAGCTATGCATTTCCCACACAAACCACCATCAATTCTGACAGCCACACACAAACTATTGTCACAATCTATCTTTGCATTAACTTGGAGAATGAAAGTAACTTACAAGTTGAGAGGGAAGTACAGAAAAGCAAGGAATTTGCTAAGAAGGTGGCAAGCAGAAGCTGTAAGGCATGGTCACAGCATCCTCATTAATTTTGTTCACCAACTCAGGAAGGTGGGATAAAAATGAGTTGATGAAGGTTGAACTGTTAAATAATAATCCTTTTATTAGTGCACTCAGCTAAATGTGATGGCTCAGCCTCTACGGAGGGTGTGCAATTAATCCATGTACTTGCCAGACACAACAAGAGGGATAAGAGACTCGTGTCTACTGGGATAAACAGATACTGTGAATTTCCCGGGTTTATTGGGAGAATGTGTCACTGTCATGCCAGAAAAAGAAAACTTTTCTGATTAAACAGGAGCAAAACAGGGCTACAGTAAAGAGATTCTCATTAACTCTCCACATGAGGAGTTTACTATGTCCACAGAGCTTTGATACCTACTGAATGGCAATAACACGGTATTTCTCTCTACTGGAGAAGAAAAAAAGCATGTGAGATTTAAACTCAAGTATGAGAGATCCAGATCAAACCCAAAGGGGAAGTCTTCATATCACATCAAATGATGTCTATTCACTCCACAAAAGGGGTTCTTAGCATCTGCTTCTCTGGGTATATTTCCAAATGGACTGTATATCAGAGTCCTGGAGGGAAGCAAATCTCACTCAGATGGTTTCAATGAAAAGCCTTTAAACGATTTTTTTAAATGGTCTCAGCAAGATTAAGGGAACCAACAAGAGCAACTGAGATACCTAGGAACTAGAAATAATAGGAAGCCTTACCTCTCTAGGCCTGATGGAGTAACAGGAAAAAATAGTGTTACTGCAGCTCAGTGTGGGCAGAGCTTTGGAGGAGAGGCCTTCCAGCAAGCAGGTGACACACCACTGCCAGAGATGTGATGCCAGAGAGGAAGTAGAGGATCCCCAATCTCTCTTTTCCTTCCCTCTGATATCAGGCTACTTTGACATGTTTTCCTTCACATCCCACACTCTCTCTTCTAAATTAGCAGCTTGTTCCCATTAGCCTTTTCAATATCCCAGTTGATACTTACACTAAAGCCACCCTCTAATTCCAGTAATGAAAAGTCAGAAATCATCAGGTCATGATAGCATATGGTTCTATTTCATGACCCAATCCATATGTCTGATGAAATCTGACAAAGTATTAGTCACACAAGATTGTGGATAAAAAAATATAGACCCTACTGGTAGGTAAGGCAAAAAGCATACATATACTTTTTAAAACTTTTAGAAGTATATATTTTTTTAAGATTTGATTTATTTATTTGACAGAGAGAGTGAGAACACAAGGCAGGAGACAGAGGGAGAGGGAGAAGCAGGCTCCCCACTGAGCAGGGAGCCCAATGCAGGGCTCAATCCCAGGACCGGGCGATCATGACCTGAGCCGAAGGCGGCCACTTAACCAACTGAGCCACTCAAGTACCTCAGAAGAATAGACTTTTAAAAACAAACCTCAATAATATTTCAATGACATTGTTTTACAAATGCTCTTATAAAGATTTCAACTCTTAGTCCTTCAGCTTAGCGGCTGGCCTTTCAGAGCAATTGTCTGTGCTTCTGTCCAAGGTGCTGAAATTATTTGCCCACAACTAAGATTTGAGCAAGAAAGGCAGTATCTATCAAGGAAAAAAAAATTTTTTTTGTTTTGTTTTGTTTTTCAGGTGTTTTTTCGTTTGTTTGTTAGTTTGTTTTTAGAGAGGGAGAGAGGCAGGGAAGGTGCAGAGGGAGAGGGAGAGAGAGGGAGAGAGAGGGCAGACTTCATGCCCAGCATGGAGCCTGATGAGGGGCTTGATCTCACAACCCTGCGATCATGACCTGAACCAAAATCAAGAGCAGGATGCTTAACTAAATCACCCAGTGCCCCATGTTAAGAAAATTTTATGTATAAAGATACATATTTGCCCCCTCTCATTAAAAAAGGAATTGGTATAGTATTAATTACTTTATTAAACTATTTAAGGTAGGATCTCTTTCTTACAAAGCAAACTCCACTGGGGCCTTGCTCCTCTAACCATGGTCCACCTAACAGCAGCATTACATCAGCATCACCTGGGAGTTTGTAAGAACTGTGGATTCACAGGCCCTACCCCGACCTGCTGAACCAGAATCTGAATTTTAACAAGATTCCAGGTGATTCATACATACATAAAATGTGAGAGGGACTGCACTGCTGTACTTTAAAACAGTGGTTTTACACCCTTGGGAAGCTTTCTGAAAATCCCAATACCCAAGATGAAACCCAGACAACAGTATTTTTTAAGTTCCTTGGATAATTCTAATGTACAGCCAAAATGGAGAACCATTGATTTTTTAAAGCAAACTTTATATCACTACCACAAATGGGAAACCAGTATCACCTGCCATAAATAGAGAAACCATTTTTAAAAGGCCAAAGACTGTTAATAATTCTTACTTTATACAACTGTCTGAAACTAACATCTATTCTCCTTTTGTTAAAAAGACAAAAGATAGGTATTAAGGGCCTACTACCACCATATTGAGACTTTCTCCTTAACCTAATTAGAAGGATTGACAACAAATTAGAAAGGGAAATTCTTTTGAGAATTGTCTTCAATGTTACTGAAGCCAAGCCTTGTGTCATATAAACCCACTCACACACCCTTTGTTATAAACTCTATACTTTAGGAAACATTGATCTATTAAATAAGGAGCCTTCAGCAGCTTCCTTATTTTTGTGATTCCCAACCTTAGACCTACATCCAGACTCCACACCCAGATGAATTAAATCAGAACCTAGGGAAATGGGCCCTAGGCATCAGAATGTTCTAAAACCTTCTCAGGTGATTCTGATACACAGCCAGGATTGAGAGCCACTTGCATACTTGCTAACACTTCGTTGGCTGTAAAAACTGGGAAATTATAATACAGCTTTCCCAAATAATCTGTCATGCGGCCATTTCCCTAATTCAGACTTTCCACAAATGGTTGAGGTTTCATAGTGTGTATACTTCTCACTGTTGAAGATTAAGGAAGCTGACAAATCATACCCATCTACCCCTTTACTCTGAGTGTGGAACCTGCTGAGAATAGACTGGTGGAGATCAATTATCAGTTCTATTACTGGAATGGTGAAATGGAGAACCTGGGTTGAACTGAGAGCCAATGGACTTCCTACTCAACCAGTTTATATTTTGGCTCAAACACTCAGGAAAGATTCTGGAACTGCATAGAAGACATTTGGAAGCAGAATTTCTGTCCCCTAAGCAGAGTCCTATCAGTAAGGACAATCAGAGATAGACCTCTAGAGCTTCCTCTGGAAGTCACACCGGGACCACAACCTAGTTAGGATTCTTATATGGAAGATGTGAGCATGGAAACAATTCCTCCTTTCTGGAGGCCTGAGAACCAGAAAGATAAGGTGGCTTTCTCATATATACGGTGTTTCTTCTTCCTCTTCCACAAATCAGTCAAGACTTTCCCTCTCCATTGGGGATGGAGTGAAAAAGAAGGGTTCAGAGAAGTTACCTTTCAAATACTTCTGAGAGTAAAATCAAATTTTCCTAAATTATGGGTTAAGATAGAACTATTAGAAAGAAAAAATGGTTCACCCTATACTCATCTCCTCATGACCCAAGGAATTTTACAAATGTGGCTCAGGAAATTTCACAACCCACAAGCAGTCGAGTGTGCTGCACTGTTAAAATACTTAGAAAAAAGTCAAGAAAAGATCTTTCTGATCCTCAAGAGTCTCATGTCATCAAATTAGGGCTACTGGGTCCCTCCAACGGCATAATTCTATCCTCGAGTTCAGAGATTCTCAGCCCTGGCCTACCTACCACTCACTGCTGGCACACAGTGCTCTAAAAGCTCTAAAATAAAAAATAATTTCAATTGACTTTAATTAAAATAAGTATATCAAACAGCACTTTTAGTAGTGAACAAAAGTGGCACCGATATCAGACATCTTCATAGCACTGCAACTCCACAGGTTCCTGGTGTGCAAGTATGTAGGTCATGCAGATCCAGGTTCAAATCCTGACTCCACCACTTGCCAGCTGTGTGACACTGGATAAGTTACTTCCATTCTCTGAGGTACTGCTGCCTCATATGGAAAGTAGGAATAACGATAGTACTGACTTCAAAGGGGGTGGTGGGAGTTACTTATAACATTTTTTAAGTATATGAAACATATTTGTAGTATTAACAAATTGTGTTATTGTTATTTAGTTCCCCATGATAGGCACAAGAGGAACATTGCATATTCCAGGACTTCTCTGGGAAACTGGGACACCTTTGCGATGACAAGGCCACTCCTGGGAAAAAAGGGTTTAGCTATGTCATATTCCAGCTTTCTCTCTTTTCCAAAGTGGAGAAACCATATCATTCATTGCAGTCATCCACTGACAGTCCCTGAAAAAGAGCATCAACGATTTGGAAGACTAGGGGCAGGCCATCAGTCACTCCACAGTCAATTTCAATACCATGAAATGTGGCCTCCAGTTATACCCTGATTCTTTCTCTCAAACTGTTTGCATCCACTGCTAATCTCTGGAGTAAAACGTCAGCCTTCAGGATGATGTGATGGAGGCTGCATAAAGGCCACCTGCCCATTTCATTAGGGTTGCCAGCATTCGGCTCCAGTGATGAGAAAAACAGAAATAGTCCTGCTAGTGGGTGAGGGTTGATAGAGATGACCTGTCCCCAAGATGTCAAGTATGTCTCCAGGGCTCTGAAAGAGGACACATATATTCCTCAGCTGGAGACAAGGGCTTCTTGTTGCAAATTAATCTTGTAAATATCTGATTTCTAACAAGCTATAAGGAAATGACTCCCTGTTGTTATACGTGTGTGCCTCTTAGCGTATCTGATTTCTGGGGCATGGTAATGTGTTCTGACATTGCTGTCCCTGTGAGGTCTGCAAGGGAAAGGCCACAGCTGTGAGAAGAAAGGACAGGGTCTTCCCCAAGAATGAGGTTATCATAGCATATGTCATCTGGGGAAGAAGCAGGCCATTGGCTAGGGCAAAAGGAAATGGACCTGGAAAAGTAGGAGAAAGAGTACAGCTTCTTTGTCTTGATTTGGACAGTCTAGATGTCTATAATAGGTTTCCTGGGAAGGATATGCTAAAGGCGGGGCTTGAAGCCAGAAGAAAGAGGACCGAGATGGTTCATCTTTCCTGAGATTTCTATTAATGAGACTGGTCTACCTAGAGGCACTTCTACTTCAAGTTTTAGTATTTCCTTAAGGTTCTCTTTGATGGTTTTTTGGTAAGTCCCAGACCTTTTGCAAAGTCCTATTTAAATATCCCATCTTGTCTTGGTGGAACTGAAATATTAAATGAGAGTGTATCCCAAACCAAGTCGAGCACAGTTGTAGAGGTGGTAAGCCCTTTCCAAAGAGAAAGAGAGCAGGATCATACCTCACAGTGAGAGAGACCGTACTGAAGGAGGCGGCAATACTTTTGGGAGATTAACTTCTCTCTCTGGTTTACACATATGCTGCTAAGTTATAAAAGGATTTAACTGATGCCGTATTATCTCAGTCCAGAAAAAGCTAAATGTGTAATAATGCAAACATGCCCCTGCCTCACCATCCTATACACATACAAAGAGCTACATGAAAAATGTTCTGTTAGGGGCACCTGGGTGGCTCAGCCAAAGCTTCTGCCTTTGGCTCAGGTCATGATCTCAGGGTCCTGGGATCGAGCTCCGCATCGGGCTCTCTGCTCAGCAGGGAGCCTGCTTCTCCCCCCCCTTCCTGCCTCTCTGCCTACTTGTGATCTCTCTCTCTCTGTCAAATAAATAAATAAAATCATAAATAAATAAAATCATAAATAAATAAATAAATATTATATTATATATATTATAATATATATTATATATATATATAATATATATATGTATATGTTCTGTTAATCATAATGTTCCTAAATTTTCTGTCTTGCCTCTGTGTGTTCCCTCAGGTCCCCCTTCAATATTTCTGGGTGTCTCTGTGATCATTTAACATGTTCTCAATCTATTAGCTATTGTGTCCACATGGACACAGTCCTCCCTGTTCTTCCTCTATCGTCCCAGGTCCTCCTTGTTGATGTCTCCCAAACATGAAGAACTTCAAAGAACCTGACTATTGCCATTACTGACAGAAACCACCATGAAAAGGCCAACAAAAGCTAGAACAGGGCCACATTCCAAGCATAAATGAGAAATGGTCTCTCTTCCAGGTCAAGTCACCTTGGCATACATTTGGAAAAAAATCATAAAAGCTCTAACTATGAAGAGACAGTTCATAGAAGAAAAAATCTAGAGGTGAATGAGTGAATGAATGAATGAACAAATGGATGAATACATACATACATACCATGTCCTACTTCACTAAAAATCAGGAATGTGAACATCGAAACATCAACAATTTTCACACCTTTTGGATTGACAATCATTAAAACAAACACACAGCCTCAAGTGCTGGGTGGATATGGAAAAGACAAATACCTATGATGAGAGCAAAAATAGATATAAGCACTTTGAAGAGAAACCAGGCAACAGAGAGAACAACCTCACCACCAAACGATTCTATTTCCAGCTGTATACTTTAGGGAAAAAAACTCTCATGCAACCCAAGACATGGGTTACCAGCATGTTTATGGCAGCATTGTGGCATTACCAACAATTTGGAAACAGCCTACATGTCCATCAAGAGGAAAATGGTTAAATAAATAGGATGCTACATTACAGAGCAAATGTTCATTCATTATATAATCTCCTCCCTACAAGTGCGACCAGAACCTGTGACCTGACTCTAACCAGATGAATATGGCAAAGGCGATAGGATATTACCCTCGTGACTGTGTTACATCACATAAGGGTCTATTAGAGTGAGAGAGTCTTGCTGGCTTTGACAAATAAGCTGCCATGTTGTGAGAGAGCCACATGGTAAGGAACTGTGGGTGGCCCTCCAGGACCTAGACGTTGCCTCAAGCTAACACCAAGTAAGAAGCATGGCTCTCAGTCATAGAGCACAAGGAAATGAATTCTGGCAGAAGCTTGACAAGGTTAGGTGGGGTGCTGAATTTTCCCCCAGTCAGGGCTCTCAATAAGAATGCTACTTATCCAATCCCTTGAGTACAGCCTTCTCAGACCCTATCAGAAGACCCAGGTAAGCTGTGTCTGCACTCCTGACCCTTAGGAACTGAGATCATATATATGTGTTTTAAGCCATCTAATTTTTGATAATTTGTTATACAGCAGTACAAAACTAACACAAATAAAACATTCATGAAAAGAAACAGGAGTTCAAAGGAAAACCATAAAATTGTGATGTCATGATGTTCAAATTTCAACAAGAAAGAAGTAATTACCTAGACATATGTTCCCAAAGTTAAGCAAAGGATGACCAAGATGTCTCCTCACACATAGCGGTTTCAGAGCAGTGGGCAGGTCAGAAGCCAGGTGCCAGTGGACTGAGGAGCAAGTAGAAGGTGAGGAACTGGAGACAGCTAGCCAAGAAGTTTGTCAGGAAGGAAGACTGAAAGGGAGGGAGCTGCTCGCTGTATGGAGGCTTAAAGCTAACGGAGGTTGGTTGGTTTTATTTTTTTTTATAAACCAGGAGAAACTCAAACATGTTGACCTGGTATCTCACAGGTTTTTTATTCATAATCGAATGGTTTAGTATTCAGTGGCTCCACCAAGTCTGCACATTGGAACCGCCTAAGGAACTTTAAAAAAAATGCCCATAACCAGTGTATATCCATGCAAAAGAATACTATCCAACAACAGGAAGGAACAAAATACCAGCACATGCTACCACATGAACTTCACAAACGTGCTAAGCGAAGGAAACCAGACACAAAAGATGACATACTGTATGATTTCACTGAATATAAAATGTTTTTAAAAAAGAAAGTCTACAGAGACAGAAAGTAGACTAACAGTTAACTGAGATTGAAGGTGGGAATGGAGACTAAGTGTAAACTTTTTTTCTTACCATTGTTCCATTAAACAAACTTTCTCATCTCTTATGTCCCCGGGTGTTGGCTTCTGGCAGTCCACCCTTCTGCTGGGGTAACCTTCTCTCTCCAGATGATCCTCATGTGTGCATATCCCTGAAGGATGACCCCTAGCCAGCTCCCTTCCAGTAAGGTGAGGCAACCTTGCCTGTGTGAGTCAAGGGAATGCAAAGGCAACCTTATCTCCCACTCATCTTCCAGCCAGGAGCGCGGCTTGGATTTTTAGGCATGCAACAAGTAACAGTTGAGAAACTTCCTTAAGTTTCAGGGGATATAATTCAACCTTTCCAAGCACCTATCTTTAAGTCCACTACCACCCCCTCCTTCTGCCTCATGATGGGAAGAGGAGGAAGAAATTCATCAACAGTCTAAAAATTCTCTCTCTAAAGACATTTTCACTCTTTGGTATATTCACTCTCTACTCTCTTCAACTCCTCAATGAATCTTCCCATAGTCTTTAGTCCGAGGATGAGCTAATGCTAGAAGATCCAATCTGGGGGCCTGCCAAAGTCCTCTCAAAATAATCAAACACCTCACTTTAGAATATGTGCCTTGCTCCTATTCCTATCAGCTTTGAGAATTCACCCAAAACTCTGAGCCATTAAGACTGTAGCCATCCATTAACCACCCATTTCATCTCACGTTGACTAACCACAGGATCCAAAATATGTGATGACCAAACTGTGACTTAAGTACATGTGTTTCTTCCAGGTAAAAATCATAAGTAAATCAGTATGTTACAATGAAGGGAAAGGTATGTTCAAGGTGCAGATAGATAGCATCAAGGCACTGCGTTTTCACTTGGACATCGTTCCACATGGCTATCCTGTGCTTATCAAGCTAAGCGGGTGTGTGCTGCTATGAAATATCATCATCATCACCCAGGTTTGCTCATCCAAAAATACACTGCCCCAAAGAGACAATGCCCCAGTTCATCAAGATCTTTTAATGCAAGCAAAAAATCTAAGATTTGGATGGGTCAAAGCATGTCACATCCAGTGTGTAATTGGGAACTTGAGCCTCATTCTATGGTTTGTTCTGGCCTGTGGCCACATTTTCATTCAGGCAATGTTTTAAACATGTGTCAAAGTTTAAGCAGCCCATCGTCAATTCTTCATCTTAAAATACCAGCCAGTTCTTCTCTAGCATGGAGTCAGCAAACTTCTTCTGCATGATAAATAATGATGATAATAATTTTTTTTCTTAATAAATAATTTTTTAAAGTAATCTCTACCCTCAACATGGGGCTTGAACTTACAACCCTGAGATCCAGAGTCACATGCTCTACCAAGTGAGCCAGCGAGGCAACCCCTTCTTTTGTTAAGTAAAAGCTGATAAATAATATTGACTTGAGGACCATACTATCTTTGTCACAATCACTCAATTATGCCATTATAGTGTGAAAGCAGGCACAGACAATGCATAAATAAATGAACGTGCCCATGTTCCAATAAAACTTCATTTGCAGGGGTGCCTGGGTAGCTCAGTTGGTTGAGCATCCAATTCTTGGTTTCAGCTCAGGTCATGATCTCAGGGTTGTGGGACTGAGCCCCATGTCAGGCTCTATGCCCAGCAGTGGCATCTGCTGGAGATTCTCTCCCTTTCCCTCTGCCTCCACTCCTCTCCCAGCTCGCGTGCGTGCGCACGCTCTCTCTCTCTCTTTCTCTCTATATTTATATATAAAATCTTTTTAAAATAAAATAAAATATGCCATTTTCCTACTTAACAAATCATGGCAGGCCCCAGACTCAGAGTTTCCAATGGGCAACAGTAACTGAATAGAACTTAATATTGTGGGTTTGTTTTCCCATCTATTTTCATGGTTGTCTCTTATTTATGGCAAATGATTGACAATTGGCTTTTTATTCAAGATATAAATATATGACATATTATAGAAATTTTCCTTTTAAAGTAAATTTAAGGGGTGCCTGGGTGGCTCAGTTGGCTGAGCATCCAACTCTTGGTTTTGGCTCAGGGCATGATCTCATGGATCATGGGACCAAGCTCCGCAGTGGGTTCCATGCTCAGTGGGGAGTCTGCTTGAAGATTCTCTCCCTCTGCCCCTCCTTCCACTCATTTCTCCCCCACCCCCAAAATAAAGTAAAATAAATCTTAAAAAAAAATAAAATAAATTTAAGGTAAGTCATTTTAAAGAAAAAAATTAAATAAGTCTAAAGGTAATACACAGACATGGCAAAATAGGGAAGGTGCTATAGAATCAGACATCAAAGATCGCAAGAGTGATGCCAGCGAAGGAAAGGAATTTCTCCTATATCACACAGCATGCATGAGACTGAGCTGGAATCAAACACCAGGTCTCTCTGTTCCAAGTTTTTTAGTCTTTCTGGTAAACCAGGCCTCATGCTCACTGAAGAAGTCCCCTTATTTGCACTGGATAGCCCCAGCTGAAACTCCATCAGTGACCCTTTTTTCTTCCTCTTCACAGAGGGGCACCTTGTTGACAGTCACCAGGCAGGATGGTGGAAAATAGAAGCCTTGTCCATCAGCTCTGGCCTCTCATGCAGGAGAGTGGAGCAAAGCCCTGACATGCCTAAGGAAGCAGCCAGTCAGGGTCCAGGACTCAGGGAGCTGTGTGCTGCTCTACCCCAAAACCTTGTGAAGAATGAAGAAGTTCTAGCAGCCATTGGCACTAATGAGAATATGTAAGGAGTCTGGGGAGGATGCTGAGGTTTAAGAAGAGGGCAATGGAACTTGATCCCAGCAACTGGGGTTTCTGGAGGCCAAGGGGGCCAGATCTACTCAGAACCAAGGGTAGAGCCTGCAGTGCCCATGCCCTAAATGAAAATTGCTGCTGTGCCATTGGGCATGAGTGGTACTTGTGTTGTTCACTACTGTATCTCCGTGTCCTGAGACATAGCAGACACTCAATGAAAACCTGTCAAATGGCTAATGAAGGTGGACCTTGAGAAAGAAAGGAAAGCGGGGGTTGGGGGGGGTGGAGTAGAGGAGAGAGAGAAAGAAACACAAAAGGGAGAAGAAGGGAGAAGGAAAAGAGAGACTAATCTCTGTGCGGGCAGAGATCGTCTAATGTCTTCCCCAATATTTCTCCAACTGGTAAAACAGTACATAGCACATGACAAGACTCACATGAATACCTTTTGAATAAATGAATGAATGAACAGAAGGGAAATATGAAACATTCACAAATAGCTGTAACAAAATTTAAAAGTGGCAAGAGTCAAAACCATTCTAATAGACAGTATTTATTGATAAGCACCTAGTCTAAGCACTCAATGGACATTAATGATATTAACCATTGCTACTATCACTGGTCTTGCTGAACACCAGACACAGTGCTAGGAGCTTTACATGGATTATCTCATGTAATCCTCAAGGCAAGACCTCCTGCCAATCTCATTTTATAGTGAGATAACTGAAACTCTGAAAGACTAAGTATCTTGCTCAAAATCACTCAGCTAACAAAGAGGATGGTGGAATCAAGATCCTCATGGAAGTCTGTATGTCCCCAAATTCTGGGATCTGTCCCTCACAGGAGTATAATAATATGACCCCCCCAAGATTAATAAGAGTACACTTATTATGATGAACACTATGTACAGAATTGTTGAATCAGTATATTGTATACCTAAAACTAATACAGCACTGTATGTTAACTATACTAGAATTAAAATAAAATTAAAATAATAATAATAATACCTCCAAAAGGCTGGGTAGACCTGACAGGTGTTTGAGAAGAGTCAGACACAGAAAGTGGAAGAGGAAGAGATAATCATGGAGATATTACTGGGATTCACCAAGACATGGGACTCTCCCACCTTTCTGAGCATACACTGTCTTAAGGCATGGCATAGATATATGATTTCTTTAACCTATGGTATATGAGAAAAAGTGGCCTAAATCACTTTTTGTCATTTGAGAGTCACTAAGTGATTGTGCTTTCTTTCCCTGTCAAGAAATTGTTGAAAGAATCTGGGCTAAGCCAATACATGGAGGTCAGCCCCATAAATCCACAGTGAATTTTAAATGAGAAATGAATATGTGTCAAGTAACTGTATTTAGGTGATGTCTGTTATGGCAGCATCACTTTGCTTACCCTCAGTAATACAATGAAAGAGTAACAAAGCAGTGGCACCTATAAATATGAAATGAAGGAAACAATGTTTGCATAAAAGAATCTATTAATGGATGTCAAATGAAAGAGAGAAGTTTTCAGTCTGCTTAAACATAGAGGAGCAGTATCAACCCTATTGAAAAGGTGATACAATATGGTCAATAAGGGGAGTCTGACTGACCTGGATTTAATTCCTGTCTCAGTTACTCACTACCTGGGTGGACTTCGCCTGAGTCCGTTTTCTCAAGGTTAACATGGGATTAACAGTAACACTAACCTCACAGAGTGGTTAGGAGTTTTAAATGACACTATGCACAACACAGTACCTAGTGCAGGGTAAGTCCCCAAGAAATGTACCTTTTATTACTGAAGGAGGTGAGGGTTGCTGGCAGAAATGAAAAGCTTGAGATTCCCCCTTCCCAGCAATGCCCTGTCAATCCTGAAGGGGTTAAAAACCAAGACACACATGCATACGCACACACTCATACACAGTCACACGCAGCCCACACACTGCCCTTTGATTCCTCTCCCAAGGCAGGAATGGAAATGAAGTCTGCCAACTGTGCAGCCCTAATTGCATTTTCTTCCTGAAAGAGGGTCTGGTGCAGAACACCTGCGGTCCAGAGCTACGTGACAGCAAGGCTGTCGTGCAGGCAGTGGTGGCACAGGCAGCATGCAAATTCGGGGGCTCTGGGACCTGAGACACAGCCAGACATGGCAGATCCCTGGGTGCCCATCCCAAGTGCTACCCCCATCCCAGAAATGTTGCTTCCTGTGCAAGGCCAGGGACAGTCTGGAAGTTGCAATTAATCCCCTTCTCAAAGGCCCCCAGGGACTGGGAGAAGAGAAAGAGGGGTCCAGACATTTTCCTGATGCCCTGGGAGGCAGAATACATGGCACGCTGTTGCGAGCAGAAGTTTTAAAAAGCAGGAAACAGGCACAAAACTAAGCTCTGACATCACTAGCTGTGGAACTTAAGCAGGTACCACACGCTCCATGAGAACCAGTTTCCTCAACTTCCTAACAGAGTACGTTGTCACGAAATAAAATAAAGTTCAATATGGAAAGGTAAGTACAAAAATAAGTACATGTACAGCTAGAGACCTGCAAAGAGAAAGGAGCAAGAAAATCTATCTGGAGGGAAAGGAACCCTCATATAAGACTCCTGGAGGAGAGGATATCCAAGATGGGGTTTGAAGAATAAGATATAGGAAGGCTTTTTGGGTAGAGGAGGAAAGTCACCAAATGGTGTGGTGGAAATCCTAAACTAGCAGAGATTACTGAGGCATTTACCTATTTTTTTTCCAAATCTACCTATTTTAAAGCTCACTTTGAAAGGAAGAAATTTATGAATGTCACTACCATCTACCCAGTTTCTTAAGCAGGAACCTAAGAGTTATCTTTTTCTTGAGAGATGCCTTTCCACTCATCAGGAATTAATCACTGCTCATGGTTCCCTGTGGCCCTAATTTCTGATGGAAAATCAAACAACATCGATCTTCCTTTCCTCCTGTAACGGTTGAATTGTGCCTCCCAAAAAGATATGCTCAAGTCCTACACCCCAGTACCTAAGAATGTGAGCTTGTTTGGAAATAGGGTCTTTGCAGATATAATCAGGATTTAAGTTTAAATGAAATTATGCTGGATTAGAGTGGACCCTAAATCCAATCACTGGTGTCCTTCTAAGAGACGCACAGGGAAAATATCATATGACTACAGGGGCAGAGATATACTTACAAGCCAAGGAACACCAAGGATTGCCTGTGACCACTAGAGGCCCAGAAAGGATTTCTCCTTCACCCTCTGTTAGTTTGCAAACTGGTTCCCATATGGGGTGGGCCAGGAGAGAACGAAGAAAGAGGCAGGCCACTCCAGATAAGTGGCTGGCAGGGTTAAGAAGCAAGGGAGTTCATGAGGCTCGTCTTTGGCACTGCAAGGTGAGCAGTCTGCACACACCTGCCAGAACCTTAAAAGTTTATACAGACCTTAACAGGGTTCAACCACATCTACTGTCCAGATGGTCTCAACAACACCTTTCTCTCTGAAGGCTGCATCCTTGGAACAGCTCCTCGTGGGCAGAACGTGTATTTCAAGGATGGGGAAGGGAGTGAAGAGCCTCTAATTGCCCAGCGCCAGCTCTCAGGTCAACCTGCAGTCACATCCACTTGATGACCTCCTCTAACACCTTCCCAGGGATTCTGTATCTTAGCATCCCAATCAGGCTTTGTCATAGCATTCAGGCCTTAATCCATGGCAGCCTATACCCTCCCAGCTTTGCAAAATGTTAAGGTCTCCAATTTATGACCCTGCTTCTCCCACCTCATCTGCCAGTCCCAAAACCAGCCAAATTAGCAGACAATGCATATCTCTAACATCAGCTCATCTGCAAACTTTCTAACTTGAGCTTCAACTTTCAGCTGGGCATCAGTGGCCACCTAATGTGGCCACAGTAGAAGTCAGCCCACCACGCAGCCACGCTTTTCACTTCTCTCCCGCAGCACACTCTCTGCAGTTTCTCAAACAAGTAGCATTTTTGGGTCATCCCTGCACTCACACAACAGTGCACAAGCATGTGACTCAAGGGCTACCCTTCTCCACACAGAGGTGATGGCCAACTCGGGATATTCCTCACAGATGCATCCTTCCCAAGGCCTGTTTCTTCTTCCGGCTGGCTCACCAAACGGTGGTTCACAAACCGGTCCCCACACCTGGACAGCAAGAAGAAACGGAAGACAGAGGTAGTACAGTCCAGATGCATAGCGGGCAGGGTTAGTAAGCACGGGAACTTACTTATGAGGCTTGTCCTGGGTGGCCACAAGACAAGGAGCTCGCCGCACCTGCACACCATAATCATCAGAATTTATAAAGAGGCCTCGTCAGAGTTCAGTCATGTCTGCCACCTACTTGGTCTCAACACCTCACTCTCTCAAGGCCTTGCCTTGAAATGCTAAGGCTGTGCGAACGGTGGGCAGAGTGTCCATTCCAAGAAGAGGGGAGGGGGTGAAGAGCCTCCAATTGCCCAGGGCCAGTTCATGGGTCAACCAGCAGTCACGTTCTCTCATTGATCTCTTCTTAGACCCTCCGGAGCTCAGGAGGAACGTGTCTTTCCCACATCTTAAATATTAAGAAACTGAAGCAAAGAAAAGCTCTCATTAGACATCTCAATGTCTCCAAAGACACTAGGATATACTATAACAGTTGCTACCAGTAAGAGTAAGGGGCTGGCAAACTATAGCCAAATTTAGCTGCCTGCCTGGTTTTGTAAACAAAGCTTTATTGGCACATAGCCAGGGAAGATGTTACAAACTTGCAACCTGGAGATAAAAAAGTTCTGAAGATCTAATGCACAGGATAGTGATTATAATCAACAATACCATATTATAAACTTCAAAGCTGCTAAGAGACTACATCTTTTTTTTAATATTTTTTAATTAACATATAATGTATTATTCGTCCCAGGGTACATGTCTGTGAATCAGCAGGCTTACACATTTCACAGCACTTACCATAGCACATACCCTCCCCAATGTCCATAACCCAGCCACCCTATCCCTACCCGCCCCTACCCCCCAGCCACCCTCAGTTTGTTTCGTGAGTTTAGGAGTCTGTTATGGCTTGTCTCTTTCCTGATCCCATCTGGTTTCATATCCCTCCCCCACCCCCATGACTCCCCACCCTGCCTCTCAAA
>CM052890.1:20377181-20464633 GCA_028534135.1 Potos flavus
CTTTATCCATTCATCTGTTGACGGACATCTAGGTTCTTTCCATAGTTTGGCTATTGTGGACACTGCTGCTATAAACATTTGGGTACACGT
Source organism: Potos flavus (assembly GCA_028534135.1). Taxonomy (NCBI): domain Eukaryota; kingdom Metazoa; phylum Chordata; class Mammalia; order Carnivora; family Procyonidae; genus Potos; species Potos flavus. The sequence goes on from CM052890.1 coordinate 20,377,272, forward strand.
GCCCCCTCGGATCACTACATTTGTATCTTTAGGGTAAATACCCAGTAGTGTGATTCCTGGGTCATAGGGTAGCTCTATTTTCAACTTTTTGAGGAAACTTCATACTGTTTTCCAGAGTGGCTGTACCAGCTTGCATTCCCACCAACAGTGTAGGAGGGTTCCCCTTTCTCCACATCCTCGCCAACATCTGTCCTTTCCTGACTTATTAATTTTAGCCATTCTGACTGGTGTGAGGTGGTATCTCACTGTGGTTTTGATTTGTATTTTAAGAGACTAGATCTTAATTGCACTCACTACAAAAAAGAAATGATAATTATGTGGTATGATAGGGGTTAGCTAATACCACAGCGATAATAATACTGCAATATATATCAAATCAGCACATCACATACCGTAAACTGACACGATGTCATATGTCAATTTTATCTCAATAAAAAATATAGGGATGCTTGGGTAGTTCAGTCGGTTAAGCATCTGCCTTTGGCTCAAGTCATGAGCCAATCCTGGGGGTCCTAGGATTGAGTCCAGTGTCAGGTCTCCTGCTAAGCAAGGAGTCTGCTTCTCCTTCTCTCTCTGCCCCTCCCCACTCTCCTGCTCTCTCTCCCTCTTTCAAATAAATCAATAAAATCTTTTGAAAATATATAAATATAAATAAATGAACAGTAAAGTCCTTCTTTTCCCTCTTTCCCAAGGGATAACTGCTATTAACAATTTCTCATCTGGCCTTCAAATTATTTTCTATGCATAGATATCCTTTACATATACACACAGAAATGCAAATAATATCATACCTGCTGACACAAATTTGCATTTTTCACAGAATATGTTCTGTGGGGTAATCCCATTGTTTTTAGCCACTGCAAAGTATTCCATATTAAGGAGGTACCATAATTTATTACTGGACTTTCGGTGGTTTTCAGTATTTTACTCTCCAAATAAATGCTGCAATGACCATCCCTATATGGATAAATTTTGATACTTAGGATAGATTGATTTTTTTCATGACCTTCATTGAACAGCATTCAGACAAAAGCTAATTTAACACTTGATATAAGGCAGGCACTGTGTTAGGTTTATCCAGTGGTGAATAAACCATGGCCCCTGCCATCAAAGAGCTCACAGTATATCCAATGATGATTTTGATGAATTTGAATGAGCTTCTACAATGGGCCATTCACACTGTGATGATACTTATATGCATTTTCTCACCCAATCTTCACAAAAGAAACACCTAATGAGGCAGGTACTATTTATTATCAGCCTCACTTTACAAATGAGACTGAAGCTCAGAGAGGTTAAGTAACTTACCTGAGGTCACACAGCTAGCAACAGATTGAGCTGGAATTCAAACTCAAACTCTTAAGTACCCTGCCTACAGGGACGCCTGGGTGGCTCAGTTGGTTAAGCAGCTGCCTTCGGCTCAGGTCATGATCCCAGGGTCCTGGGATCGAGTCCCCCATCGGGCTCCTTGCTCGGCAGGGAGCCTGTTTCTCCCTCCGCCTCTGCCTGCCTCTCTGCCTGTTTGTGCTCTCTCTCTCTCTCTCACTGACAAATAAATAAATAAAAATAAAATCTTAAAAAAAAAAAAAGTACCCTGCCTACACTCAGGAGATAGGATTAAAATTAGTCCAAGTGGGAGCTCAGAGGAGGGAAAAAAGTACTCAATTAGGGAGATCAGGGAAAGCTCCATGAAGAAGTGACAACTGAGTAGCATTGAAAAGAACATGTTTCTCCCAGTTGAAAAGGAGAGGGAATTCCAAGCAAATAGAGAGCAGCATGCACAAAGCCATGGGGCCAGGAAGGCATGGAATTTCTGGGAACTGGTGTACATAATTCAGTATGATTTGGGTGCAGAGTGAAGGATATGAGGCTGAAGAGAAAAAGAGCAGGATCATGGGCAGCCCCGCATTCTAACTAAGGACTGAAATTTATCCTGAAATTTATGAGGAGACATCGAAGAGTTTTTAAAGCAAGAAAGTCAAGATCAAAGTTGCATCTCTAAAGAACATGCTGGCTATAGTGTGGAAGATAGATTCAGCGCCAGGGGAGTGTTCGGGGGGGAGACTCAAGGCAGGGACAAGAAGACAAATTAGGAGGCAGTCATCTAAGCCACACTTGGAGAGTTTGTCTTCTTGGGGCCAGCTTTTGCCACGTAATAAAAGACACCAGGGTGGTATCAAGGGCCGGAGACACCAATCCAGTGAGAGCAGGAGTTCAGCGGCTCCTGAAAATGCCAAAGGCAGACTCAGTCCCTGCTTTTCCCCAGAATGTGAAAGCTGACGGCTGCCTGCCCAGTGAGAGAATTTGACGCAACCCTGGACCATTTTGCTTCATGTCCAGAAGGCTTCCGGCAGCAGAGAGATGTCCTCGGGTTGCCCCATCCTGGTGAGTGGAGGACATCTTGAGCAGTGGCCTGTCCACTTTCACCACCCCCTCAACTGGCACCAAGAAGCTGTGGGCCTGCAGAGAGCCAAGCCGCGTGGCTGCTCCATCATGAGTCATCCCAGCTGGTTCCGGCTATTTTCCCTGAGAGGCAGAGGAGCAGGCGGAAGTGTGTCCTGGTGAGGCCAGGCAGGAGACCAGTGACCAGCCTGCCAGGCACAGCCATGTCCAACCAGCACGACGGATTCCTATAGCCACTCCACTGACCTTGTGGGGAGGCAGAGATCTGCTGGCAGGCGTTGGTCATTTCCACAATGTGGAGTAGCCAACAGGTCTAGGTCTGAGACCTGATGCCAAAGGACACTGACCAGGGCAGAAGCACAAAGCACAAGGGAGATCCAGTCCAGAACCTGTGCTAAGCAATTTACTTCATTAACATGTGTGCTAAAATACTTTATAGCTATTATTTTACTGAATCCACTACAACAGAGGTCAGCCAAATCTACCTTGTGGCTTGTCTTCTTATAGTCCATGAACTAAGAATGATTTTTACATTTAAAAAAAAAAAAAAACAAGGAAAAATAGGCGATAAATATCATCTGCATCCCACAAAACCTAAAATATTTAACATATTACCCTTTACTGGAAAAGTATGCCCACTCCTACACTAGAATATAAGCTCAAAGAGGGCAAGCAGAGTGTGTGTGTGTGTGTGTGTGTGTGTGTGTTCTACTTCTTTATGCCCAATGCCTAGCAGAGTTTTTAGCACATAGTAAGTGCTTAATAAATACTTGTCAAGTGAATGAATGCATAAGTGAATGAAGGAGTGAATGAATGAATTTTGATTTATCACTCAATGAGAAATATATTATCATTAGCCCCATTTTACTGATGAATAAACTGAGGTTCGAAGTACTGAAACAATTTGCCCAACTCATAAAGCTAAAAAGTGCCTGGGCTATGATTCAAACTAAGGCAGTTTGTAATTCAAAGCTTGAGTTTTTATCTGTAGCAAAAGGCCCAAGATCCTGGACCAAGCCAGGACTATCATACAGTGCTATGACTCTCAAACTTTCCTGTGAATAAAAAACATCTGGGACACTTGTTAAAATTCATATTTTAACAGACCCTACGCCCTTGGGATTCTAATTCCAAAAATCAGAGTAGGGTCTGGAAGTTTGTGTAGGGAAGGAGGAGGGAAAATGCTGTGGCTACCAGGGGCAAGTAACCATAGGGGAAGAACAATAGGGAAGATACGTTTGTGAGGTGCAGTGCATAATATTAAGTCTCCCTATAACTTCTTCAGTAAACAATTGGTGTTTTATAAGCACCTAGGGGATTAAACTCTCAGGAATGGGACATAGGGTGGTATGTGGCCCTGACAGAAGACATCTGGGTTACAAAAATAACTACTGCAAGAAAGAGATTTGATAATACTTAAAAAAAAAAAAAAATAGATTGAGAGCCTGGAAGTCAGAGAAGGTAGAAATGATTCCTAGTAGGAGCATAATTATGTTAGCCTCTGGAAATCAAGACTGCATCAGGCCAAGAATCAAACTCACCTACAACAGGCATTGTGCAATTTGGATCTAGATCCACGACAGTGAAGAACTTTGCTTTAGTGAGGACCTTAGAAGGAAAACACACAATCCTGAGCCACACCCCCACTTAAAGGCAAGTTGAATTAGTTTACTGGGTTTTTTTCTTCTTATGTCACTTGATTTTTAAATCACCAATAGATTTTTTTAAGTCATTCAATCAACATAAGCATAATGGGCAAGCATCTCTTCTTTTTATGGTGAGGAAAAAGGAAAGGGAAACTGGAGAAGAAAGAGACCAGACTGGGCATAAAGAACAGAGAAGCGAACAGAGGGAAAACCTAGTCAGCCCACCCCATGTAGAGGGGACACACAGGGAAAGCAGAGACAGAAGGAGAAACCAACAGAATCAGAAAAGCACAGGGGCTTTCAGGCCACACAGACCTGGGTTCTGCCACTAACCAGCTCTGTGTCCTTCAGTGGGGTGCTTGTTTCAGTTAGGGCTTGATGAGAAAAGCAGAACCACCAGCAGGTCTATGGAAACTGATGTAGACCTGGATGTAAAAAAAAAAAAAAAAAAAAATCTGGATGTAGAAGGTAGATATGAATATAGATATTCCATATAGTTAAGATTAGGGGGGAAGAGATCAATGTTCAACAAACATTTAATTTGTATCTTATTGGTGATGCAGAGATAAATAAGGGTTCCTTCATCTAAACAAATACTTATGAAATAACATAACCATAACTACATATAAACTATTTTAAATGCAGTGGTAAAACTGTGTGCAGGGTATAATGTGAACAGTGAATAGAATCCCTAACTCACACTTTAGACCATGAGGACGGTGAAGGCTTTGGGGGGTGGGAGAGAGAATACGGACGCAAGCTTATTCTTAAAGGAGGAATAATCACGAAGGAGACACTGAACCTGCGAGGACAGCATGATTCAAAGCATAAACATTGCTGGCAAGGAATCGGGCTTCAGATTTATTTGGGAAGAAAGCATGTTTTTCATCACAATTACACAGAGAAATGTCAAAGCTTTTTTTCCCTTTAAGTGAAAGTATGTTAAATTTGAGATACTAGAGGAATATCCAATTAGAAAAGTCTAGCAAGTCCTTTGAAATGAGAAGAACACAATTGCAGGTAGACTTGGGGCAGAAACAGCCTCCTGATTTTCTATCTTTCTTACTATTCTTTTTCAATCCATTTCTTATTCTCCTCTGACCTGTAAAACACTTACACCTTTTGAGTTCTTTCCTTTTCTTCTTAAAAAAAAAACAAAAAACAAAGAACTGAGGAGCTTGGGAGTTGAAATTAAGAACAGGCTGGAAGCCACAAGCACCTATGTCAGGTCCTATTGCCTCTCACCCTGGTAATTTCACCATGGAGGTGAACACACACACCTGCCCAGAAGAAGGAAAAAATAGAGGAGGAGAGGCTACAGGCCCACGCACTGCATCACACCAAGGAGTTAGAGCCAGGAGATAAGCAGCCATGTGAGTAAGCTGCTTCACTCCTGCCCACCACATCTCCCACAAGAATCTCTTTGGTAGCCCACCCTACCCAGAAGTATGGAGGAAAGAGGATTCTGGAAAATGTGGTTCAGCCTAGGTAGTCAACATATTACAAAGTTACCACAGCCCTTAAAAAAGTTTCTTTTGTTTTGGAAATTTGGGTGAGAGGAGAGGAGCTGAGCTGTGGTTGCTTTCTTTATGAAATGAAAGAAAAAGAGCACATACTGTTAAAGGATGATGTTTCTAAAACAGGCAGAATACACATATAAGCACATCATAGATTTTATTTAACTCACTCATTAATGAGTGAACCAAAAATATACTACAACTGGTTCAAAGGAGAAGGCGAAGAACAGACACACTGGTAATCAGGATTCCGGAAATGAATTTGCTTAATGGATGCAAAACTCATTGATAGGCACAGTATGATAGCCACTTGTGGTCTATGAGATATAATTCATTTGCATTTCTATGGACAAGAATTATTTGCATTATTATCCATTTTCTGCAACTTACAGAGTTGAGCAAAATAGCTCAAAAACCATGAAAAGTAGAGATAAACTGGAGGAGTGTACTAGATAGGATACCTAGTCATCTTTTTTACTTCCTCAACCCAAGTCTTTCACAATTTCCCTGTCACCAATGGCCAACATTTGCTCCAAGCAAATGCAGACATTAACTCATATAAAACTTACCAACATGTCATGATGTTAGAGTCCACAGTTTACAAATGGGAAAACCAACGTAGAGAGGTGGAGTACTCCCCCAAGGTCACACAGCGCTTAAACACCACAACTGGGATTGAAACCTGGCTGTCCCACATCTAACTTAAACATTCTGCTATACTGCACCCAAGTTGTCATGGCAGTGGCATGTGGGGAGGGGGGTACTTTTTATCACAGATACTGCTTAAAATTTCTGGCCAATGCTTGGTGATAATAAAGTGTGCTCACTGTTAGTTTTAATATTGATTTGAATTCTCTCTGCAGACGCTGACACCCTCTCCACCTCCCATTTCCTGCAGGGGCAGACTGCTCCCATCACCCGTTTCCCTTGATAAGTCATCTGCACCTCTACCCCTAACTTCTCCCCCCTCCCAAGGGGTGACCTTTACAGCTAATCTCCAGCTTTTGTCCTGCTTAAAGGGGGCTACTAAGTGAGAGTGAGAGTGGGATTTCCTGGGACACCAGAGGGACTTTTGAAGGCTGCAAGGCGGAAGAGGAAGGAGAGAAGGGAGAAGGGAGGAAGAAGAGAATACAGATGTGGAGAGACAAGTTCCCTACTGGGAAGAAAACTTGGTGTGCAAAGCTACAGAGTCTAATGAGGAATCTGCTTAAGTGTTCTACGGAGTTGTGTGCAATGTGAACTGCCACCCCCCCCCCCCCCATGAAACCTTCAGAAGCAATGGCATCGCTCCTATTGCACTGAGGAGTTAAGTCTCTTTGCAGGCCTGCAGAGAGAAAAGACGGCCTTGGGAAGCTCCAGCAAGCCTGGGTCCACTGCTTTCCAGAGCTGGGGAAAAGATTCGTGAGATTCGATATATAAAGTGGTTGACCCAGAGCAAGCACTAAGTAAGAGGGGGTACACCAGGGGGACAACAGAAAGACAGAAACAGGAAAGCAGAAAGAAAGAGGAACGGGAGATATAGGAGCAAGAAGAACACTTGGGAAGTTATTTGCACAGGAACAAAGAGCAAAGGAAACCTCCCAAATGACCCCACCCAGGAGACTCCTTTGGAGCGGGAACCAGCCTATCTTGTGCTACTCTGAATTTTACCCCAAGACCCACCACCGGGCCTAACCCAGAATGGATACTCACTGTTTACTTGGATTTTTTTAAAAATGCATGGCTACTGTTCAAAAACAAAATTCTACTGGATGAATGTGAAGCTTTATTCAACAGTTGGCTAATTCAACTGTTGGCTAATTGGCTTTATTCAACAGTTCATGAATGAGGCAGCAACCCATCTAGCAATAGAAAGGGGCTCCGAGGAACTATACACAATGCAAGATTTTTATAGGCAGAAAGATGCAGGGCAAAGAGTGGATTGTTTCAGGCAAAGTCACCTTTCTTTGGGAGAAGATCAATCAGGCCGACTACTGTGCTGATCAGGTAATTCCATGTTTGAGGCTATGTTCCTGGGAAGGCTGAAAGTGCAATTAGGTTAGAGATTAAGTCTTGGTTGCTGATGTGTGGCATAGCACAAGTGACTTCATTTTGGACCTGTTGTTTCTTTCTTTCTTTTTTAACACTACCCATTTACAAGAACACATATGAACAAAGGGACATAAACTAGACACATTAGAAATGCTGTCTATTAGGGACCTGGAGGGGGTAGACTAAAGAAGAATTAACTAATTAGTAATAAAACAAAAGGGGGCTTTGTCCAAATAAACTATGAAAATCTAGGCAAGAAGGAGGGTGAATCCTCAGCTCCTGGGATCCAGAATGAAAGGAAAAGGAAAAGGAAAAGGAAAAGGAAAAGGAAAGGAAAAGAAGGAGAGAGAAAGGAGACAGGGAGGCTGGTTGGTTGAATGAGTAAATTTCACCAAAAAGATGGTAGGCTGCAGGGAAGAACCTAAGCTTTAAGTAGGATTAAGAATTGATCAAGGAGGGGCGCCTGGGTGGCTCAGTGGGTTAAAGCCTATGCCTTCAGCTCAGGTCATGATCTCAGGGTCTTGGGATTGAGCCCCACATCGGGTTCTCTGCTCAGCAGGGAGCCTGCTTCCCCCTCTCTTTCTGCCTGCCTCTCTGCCTACTTGTGATCTCTCTGTCAAATGAATAAATAAAATCTTTAAAAAAAAAAAAGAATTGATCAAGGAATAAAAAATTTAAAAAAAGAATCAATCAAGGAGGAGTGCCTGGGTGGCTCAGTCCATTAAGCTTCGGCCTTCAGCTCAGGTCATGATTTCAGGGTCTTGGAATCGAGCCCTACATCGGGTTCCCCACTCAGCGGGAAGTCTGTTTCCTTCCCTCTGTCCCTGCCCCCGCTCTGCTCTCTCTCTCTCTCTCTCTCTCTCTCTCGATCACTCTCTCTCTCTCTCTCTATCACTCTCTCTCTCTCTCAAATAAATAAATAAAGTTTAAAAAAAAACAAAAGAACTGACCAAAGATAGGGGCACCTGGCTGTCTCAGTCAGTAGAGCATATGACTCTTGATCTCAGGGTTGTGGGTTTAAGACCCACATTGCATGCAGAGATTACTTAAAAATAAAATCTTTAAGAAAAAATAATTTACCAAGGATAAAGACAAGCTGGCACCATCCGCTGCCTCAGAAGAAAGCAAATAAGTGTCTGAGAGACAGAAGAGAAGGGAGGCTTGTCATTGAAACCTTTGATGTCTTTTGAATTTTGAACCAGACAGAAATGTCACCTACTCAAATATAAAAATAGGTATTTTTCTTTAAAGTTGACCAGGTTAATAAACGTTAGAGAAGAGGATTTCCAAGCATAAACGCAGCCCCTCTTTTGCAAACATTGGGAGAATTCTATGTTCTTTCCTTGTGAAGAACTAAAATGCCAGTGTTTGCATCCTTCTCAGACCCAGAAGTAGTTAGATGAGGGTTCAGTCCTCTCCCAGGCACCCACCTGCATGAAAACATTCTAGTTCAATACCACGCAGCCCTAAAGGCTGCCAATTTCATCAGCTATAATATGAACGGGCTGCTCAGTGCCCAACCTGTACAACCTTATATGGTGACACTCTCCTCCTACAGCCTAGACTTCTCTAGGGCATAAAAGTTTCATCAAATTCAAAATCCAAAGCAACCTCCATCAAAAGCCTCCTGTCTTTCATCTAAGAGGGAGTTTATGAATGTTGTTTGCTCTTTGGTTTTCAAAAGTTCAGAGGAAGCAAGCAAGGCCTCCTCCTGATGAGCTCATCTTCTCTCTGGCCCAGCACTTGAGTTCCTCTCCCTTGCTAATGATCTCTCACCACAAGTGAATTGACTCTGCCCGCAACAGCTAACGATCATCCAATGGTTTTGTTTGCCTGCTGCAGGGAATTCAATTTGAGGAGTGTATTCAGACTAAGGGAGCTTGCAACATCCTGACCACTCAGGATGTGAGGTTACTATTAGGGGGTCAGACAACAGCTGCTTCTCCGGAGGCAAATGGGAAGAAAGCACATAGTCCTCCTGCCCTGCCTTCTGTCTCCAGCATAAAAGCTTCACAAACCAGGTCCAGGATGACCCCAAACATCTCCCCAAAAAGACTCCTCTTCCTTATAAATATTTGTCCTAGACCTTGGTATCACAGTGTCTGTAACTCTGTCTTTAGAAAGCACTGTCCACTGGTGGCCATCAACCACAGGGTAAAGCCCAAACCTTGGCCAAAGGCTCACAGGAGTGCAGTCCTGCTCTCTTCTTTCAATTCCCCCAACACTAAGTCAGTTTCAGGTCCAAATGCTCTTTTGCCTCCTGGCCTTTGCACATACTGGTCCCTCCACCAAGAATGTCCTTCCATAATATTAATCAGCCATCAAAAAGAACAAAATATTGCCATTTGCAACAACACTGATGGAACTAGAGGGTATTATGCTAACTGAAATAAGTCAATCAGAGAAAGACAATTATCAAATTATTTTACTTGTATGTGGAATTTAAGAAACAAAACAGGAGCATAGGAGAAGGGAGGGAAAATAAAATAAGACGAAATCAGGAAGACAAATCACAAGAGACTCTTAATCCTAGGAAACAAACTGAGGGTTGCTGGAAGGGACAGAGTGGGGGATAGGGTAACTGGGTGATGGGAACTAAGGAGGGCAAGAGTGTAATGAGCACTGGATGTTATGTAAGACTGATGAATCACTGAACTCTACCTCTGAAATTAATAATATACCATATGTTAATTGACTGAATTTAAATTTAAAAATAAATTAATTTTTTAAAAAAAGAGTGTCCTTCCATGAAAAGAGACTGTTAAATAAACTATGGTATACTTTTTTTTTTTTAAGATTGATTGATTGATTTGAGAGAGAGAACATGAGCAGGGGGAAAGGAAGGGGGAGAGGGAGAGAGAGAATCTCAAGCAGACTCCACACTGAGCATGGAGCCCAATGTGGGGCTCGATCCCAGGACCCTGATATCATGACCGGAGCCAAAATCAAGAGTTGGATGCTTAACTGACTGAGCCACCCAGGCGCCCCTACAGTATACTCTTACAACAGAATATCATGAAGCCATTAAAAACAATGACAGAAAAGAGAATCAGGTGTCATAGAAAAATGTTGCAATATATTGAGAAAACCTAGTTATGAAATCATAATAGCAGCTAATATTCACTAAAGATATACTCTGTACTACTGTTCTACTACCGTACACTTTACATGAATTAACTCACTGAATCCACAAAAGGACTTTAGAAAGTACTGTGATTATCCCGTTTTACAGATGAGGAAACCGAGGCTCAGAAACATTACATAATGTGTCTAAGATTATAAACCCAGGCAGTAGCGGAGCCATGATTCGAACCCAGATCACCTGTCTTTCATTCCTGCACTTTTTACTGAGACATAATTGACTTAAACGTTGTTAAGGTGTACAGCATGTTTATTTGATATTTGATATAATGCAACATGATTACCACCTCAGCATTAACTAACACCTCTATCACACCACATAATTATCATTTCATTTTTGTGATGGAAATAATTAGGATCTTAGTAGTTTTGAAGTTTATAACACAGTATTATTGTCTATAATCACGAGATCTTCAGGACTTATTTATCCACTGAGCTGCAAGTCCGTACCCTTAAACAACATATCCCCAACCCCCAACTCCCAGCCCTTGGTAACCACCATTTTACTCTCTATTTTTTGTTTGTAAGCCCAGCTTTTTTAAATGAACATTTTTCCAAAGAAGATATTAAATGACCAACAGGCACATGAAAAGATGCTCATCAGGGAAATGCAAATCAAACCCACAATGAGAAATCACCTCATACCTGTTAGAATGGCTACCATCAGAAAGACAGAGCTAACAAGTGTTGGTGAGGATGTGGAGAAAAGAGAGCCCTGTGCACTGCTGGTAGGAATGTAAATTGGTGCAGCCACTCTGGAAAACAGTATGGAGATTTCCCAAAAAAATTAAAAATAGAACTACCATTATGACTCAGCAGTGCCTGCACTCTTAACTACCACACATAGCTATATCAAAGTTTGTGCAGTATGATCCTGATTTTGTAAAAAACTAAACAAAAAAAGGGGGCACCTGGGTGGCTCAGTCAGTTGAGTCTTGGTCGTGATCTCAGGGTCATGGGATAAGGCCCCACATCAGGCTCCGCACTGGGCATGGAGTCTGCTTGAGATTCTCTCCCTCTTCCCCCCCCCCACTCACTCTCTCTCTCTCTAAAAAATAAATAAATATATATATATATATATATATATATTTTTTTTTTAAAGAGTATTACATATAGAAAAAGAGAGAGAATTCTAAAGCATCACCCTGATATGTGCCAAAATGTTCACAGTGGTTATGTTATTTCCTGAGGAGACTGATAAGGTGCAATGTCGCAGGTGTATTCAGCAGGAAGGAGCCTGTGAGATGGAGTTTCACAGGAAGGATATTTATTGAGGAGGGCACTTGGGACCAACACCTAAAGAAGGGAGAAAAAGGAAGCAGGAAGTGGGCAGAGGAACAGCTTGATCTTCAATGCAGAGAACTCTAGATCTAGAATAGTCCTTCCAAGCCCAAGTAGGGCTGCAGTAGCCAGACCTTTATGCCTCCTCCATCAGTCACTGGTTGTGGGCCATCCTCTGCAGCTGAGGCAATGAAGGGACCAACAGCATGTCCAGCACCTGGGCAACAAGTGTTTCCAGAAGGGGGATCTGTGAGGTGCAGCACATATCCTCACAGGTGATTTTAACCCTCTTCCTTTTGTCTGTATGTCCATAGTCAATGTACATCATTTCTGCAGCAAGGGAAAAAAGCTGCTAGAAAAAAAGAAGTCATCAATCCTCAATTGCATTGGGGTCAAAGGAAAGCTTAGCTCTGGCTTTTGAACAAGTGGAAATGATCTTTTGATCTTCCAGTTACAAAGTGGAAGATCAGGTCCAAGTCAGACAGTAAATAACTCATGTCTTCTAGGACTGCTTGCATGTAAATATTAATTACTGCATGTGATTTAGCTGATAGGGCTTCAAACACAGAGATTTGCAGAAATTGACAGGTGTATGAGAAGGACTTTGGCTGAGGACCCAGCTTAGAAAAGTATGTAGCAGCTGCCTCCTCCTCCCCAAGATGCAGGGTGGTAGACTATTCCATGGAGGCTCCCAATGAATCCCACCTTTCAGTTTGTTCCCTTGGCTCTGGGCTTGATCATATGGCTTGCACTGGCCAATGGGACCATAGCAACTGTAATGCATGGATAGGCTTACTAAGCTTTTACACAATGGGGCTTATCTTCTTAGAACACTCTCTCTGGGAACCCAGCCACCATGCTATGAGGAAGTTGAGGCTATCATTCACATAGAGAGATCCTAAAAGATGAGACAACACGTGGTGAAAGAGGCCATATATAGAAGAGCCCAGTAGAGCTCCTGATTGAACATGTCATGAATGACCCCAGTCAAAACCATGTACAAAAGAATCCTGACAAACAAGAAACTGTTATTGTTTGGAGCCACTAAGTGTAGGGGTGGTTTTCTATGGCTATGAAAACTGAAACAGCAGGGCTAGGCTGGTAAAGGGGTCACTAGATAAGCCCAATTACCTCGGTCTATCCTAGCCTGGCCCTGCCCATGACCCATGTGCCCAATATCTACCTTCAAACTAATCCAATCTGCCCACCCAACCACATAGCCACTGACACAAAGAAGCCCATGAATGACTACCCTCAAGGGTTTTTAGAACACTGTCTTTGAGCCCTCCTTCAGTGTTCCAAAGCAGCAGTTAAGAATGGCACTGGAGGGGCACCTGGGTGGCTCAGTGGGTTAAACCTCTGCCTTCGGCTCAGGTCATGATCTCAGGGTCCTGGGATCGAGCCCCGCATCGGGCTCGCCGCTCAGCAGGGAGCCTGCTTCCCCCTCTCTCTCTGCCTGCCTCTCTGCCTACTTGTGATCTCTCTCTATGTCAAATAAATAAATAAAATCTTTAAAAAAAAAAAAAAAAGAATAGCACTGGAGTGAGTCAGCCTGGGTTCAGATCCTAGTACCCTTACCTACTAGTGGACCGACTTCTCTGAGTCTCAATTTCTTCATATGCAAAATAGGTTAATAATGTATCAAGTTGAATATCATCCCCCCCAAAATTCGTGTCCATCCAGAACCTATAAATGTGACCTGGATTGGAAATAGGCTATTTGAAGATGCAAACAAGATGAGATCATACTCGATTAGGGTGGGCCCTATATCCAATACGATTAGTGTCCTTAGGAGAAGAAGTAAATCTGGACCCAAACACAGACATATGAAGGAAAAATGACCATTAAAGACAGAGGCAGAGATTGGAGTTATGCTACCATAATCCAGGGAGTGCCAAGGGTTGTCGGCATCCTCCAGAAGCCAGGAGAGCAAGGAATAATTCTTCCCCAGAGTCTTTTGAGGACAATATCTTGATTTCAGACTTCTGGCCTCCAGGACTGTGAAAGAATACACTTCTGTTGTTTTAAGCCACCCAGTTTGTGGTCATTTGTTATGGCAGGCCCAGGAAACTAATAAAAAGTCCTGCTGTGTAATAACCAAATGAGCTTATATTGGTAACCCTCTCTGCTAGAACTCTTGCTATGGAAACTAAGGAATTAAATAGATTTGGATAATGGGAACCACCCGGCACCCAGTGATGCAATGCTAACCATACTAATGTAGACTAATTCTCCTTCAGTCTTGTAATAGACAATCTCTGAGCTTAGGGCTCCATGTCCTAGATCAATGATACTAATTTTAAGGTATTCAAAATTACCTGGAGGAGTCACTAAAGATACAGCTAATTGGATCCCACAACTCTGGATTCTGATTTAGTAGATGAGGGTTGGACCCAGGAATGATCATTTTGAAAAAGTACTCTAGGTGCTATAGAAGAAGAGGGTCCATAGACCATACTTTGAGAAATGCTGCCTTAGGATTCATGGTATACACTCAGTCTCTGGGCATACTTGATGGCATGTCCTAAGGGATTCCAATGTGACTTAGCCCCTTTGGTTCCAGTGTATCAAAGCAGCATGTCTTACCCTAATACTAGCTAGATGCCAGGAGTTTGGCCCACCCTTCATTCCCCACTACCCTATCTTAGACATCAAAATTGCTTAACACTTGGGCAAAAGGTTTGAGGCTACTAAATAATAATTACAATGACAGTTTACCACTTATTGAGTATCTACTGTATGCAGGCTTTCACACATATTATCCCTAATTCTCACAATAACTTTGAAAGTTAAGTTTAGTAATTATTGTGCATTTAGGAAGACTGAAGTTCAAGAGGCAACGAAATTTACTCAGGGTCACCCAGCCAGTAACCTAAAGATCTGGGACTCACTCTACATCTGACCTATATGGTGCCATAAGAGGACCTTCTGTGGTTGGTGTGTGTACACAAACACACACACACACACACACACACACACAACTCCCTTCACCTGCTTCCATTTCTTCATCCTTCAGATCTCTTTGTTAGTATCATTTCCACAACAAAGTCTTCCCCGACTCCCAGCCATATATTCCCACATCTCCCCAATCCTCTCGTGTTATAAGACACTGTTGTCTACCTAACCAGAAACCAAAATTCTATTATTTCTTCCTAACAAAACCTGATCACATCAGACATTCACACCTTCCACATATTATAGGGCAATGGTAACACATACCCAGCTCTAGCCTAATTAGTCTAAACCAATCAGAATAAGGCATGACCCTGGCAACTGTTACTGTTCCAGGAAAGAACACACCATCTAAGTTGGCCAGTCAGATTGAAGAGAAGGAATACAGTATACGTATAGTAGAGAGATTTTAGCATCTCTCCTAATAGAAGTGAATGACAAGGGGCACCTGGGTGGCTCAGTAGTTAAGCATCTGCCTTCAGCTCAGGTCATGATCCCAGGGTCCTGGGATCGAGTCCTGCATCAGGCTCCCTGCTCAGCGGGGAGCCTGCTTCTCCCTCACCCTCTCCCTGCTTGTGTTCCTTTTCTCACTGTCTCTCTCTCTGTCAAATAAATAAATAAAATCTTAAAAAATAAAATAAAAAGAAGTGAATGATGAAGCATGGAGCCCCAGTTGCCACTGGAGGCCATCTTGTACCTACAGGGAGAACCATGATGAGGCCAGCTTCAGGAAGGCAAAGCAGAGAGAAGGAAAGAATCTGGGTTTTCTTGACATCATTGAGCTACTGATCATTCCTTGCTTAGAGTCTACCCTATGTAGACTTCCAGCTCTGTGAATAAATTGCTTATCCCTAAGCAAGTTTTAATCAAGATTTTCTACCATTATAGCTTTAAAAAGTGTAACAAATACATCTATCAAAATTTTCAGCACACTATTATTTTTGCTTATTTAACTGCCTGCTGCCTCCAGATTTTCCCCCACTATATCCTTTGTAATGGCACAAACTGTTTTATTTACTATAGAATTCCCAGGTCCTAGCAGTGTGAACACCTCTTAATAGGTACTCAACAAAACTGTGAATAAATGGATAACATGTTCTAGTTTTAAGAATGGGGAAAAAAGGAGTGAGCTACCAACCAGCTTGGGACATAACCTCTCCCCCTATACCAACTATGCTTCAGCCTCTATTGAATGTTGTTACTAATGCACCTTTTAGCTGCTACAAAATGCAATTGTGTTTTCCTCAATGGCTTTTAAATATTATTCAAAATCTAGAAACATATGTAAGTGTGTCATGCAAGGAAGGCATCAGTCATGTGTGTGGCAGTCAACCAGTTAAAATTCACCATTATTCCAGCTATGCCTCAATGCACCTCTGCACAAACCTCTCCTATAATCAGGCCTAAGCATTCAGACTTCAAACCAAGAATAAAAACCCTATGATCCCAGAAGGGGACATCCACAAGTGGAATACAGTCTTCCCAACTGCTTTAGTCATATATTGTTGCATAACAAATTACACCAAAACTCAGCAGCTTTAAACAGCAAACATTCATTATTTCATAGTTTCTGAGGGTCAGGAATGTGGAGAGGCTTACTTTTGGTTCTGGCTCAAGGTCTTTCATGAGATTACAGTCAAGCCATTGGTTGCAGCTGCTTCTAAAAGGCTGGAGGATTCATTTCCAAGTTTAATTACATGGCTGTTGGCCACAGAGCTGCTCACAACCTGGCTTTCCCCAGAGTGATCTGGGAGAGAGAAAGCACATGAATCCAAAACAGAAGCTGTAGTCTTTTTATAACCTAATCTTGGAAGTGTCACACTATCACTTCTGCCATATTCTATTCATTAGAAATTAGACATTAAAACCAGCTCACACTCAAAGGGAGGCGCTTAAGCTCTATGTCTTGAGGGAAGCATATCAAAGAATTTGTGGACATATCTTTAAAATCGCAGTAACGCTGAATCTTTTCTCTCCCCAGTTAATACTCGTCTTCTGGGATTAAGAGCATTATGAGTGCTGCATCTTCATCATCATCACCATCATCATCATATTATCATTAATAACACAAGAGAATATTTTTTAAAGATTTTATTTATTTATTAGAGAGAGAGCACACGCACAAGCAGGGGGAGTGGCAGGCAGAGGCAGTGGGAGAAGCAGGTTCCCCGCGGGGCTCAACCCCAGGACCCTGGAATCATAACCTGAGCCAAAGGCAGATGCTTAACTGACTGAGCCACCCAGGCACTCCAAGAATGATGATATTTTAACTGTTACCATTTTTTGAGCCATGTGCCAGGCACTATGAGCCACGTGCCAGGCAAATGCTTTATGTGCATTTAATCCCCACAACAACACAATTAGATAGGTACTATTATTATTCCCATTATAGTTGAGTAAATGAAACTTTAGGGGAGTTAAGTGATTTACTCAATGCAAAATAGCTAGTAAGTGAATAAACCAGGATTTGGACCCAGATCCATCTAACTAGAGTCCATGCTGTTAACCAGTACTCTACACTGCCTGGCATTGGCCAGTAAAGGAAACTCCACCTGTCCCAACATGCAGGTGAGGTTCCCACAAAGCCAACTGTCCCTATGGGGAAAATTTTTTTAGTCAAAACAAACCTCTGCAATCAGAATTACATTAGGTCCAAATCAGGATGGAAGGGTAGGAAGTTGCAATATACAGAGCACACTCATGTACAGATCTAAATGAGTAAGAATCCAAGCATATCCCAAATGAATGCAAATCTACGCAGATGAATGCAAATGAATGTTAAATGGCTATGCCAGTCTATGTAAATGACCCTGTCCTGAAAAGCAAAGGGGATGTGGGGAGTCAGCTTTTCAGAAGGCAATACCCCCTGGTCTCGTCCTCTCTTGGTATAGGGGTCACCACTGGGCAAGAGGAAAAACCCTCCAGATTCAAGACTACAAGAAAAGTTGTCCTGGGGGTGACATCCAGAGCTCAGCAGGAGCTCAGATACCTGAGAGGAGGGAGGACTGGCTTATCTAGCTCCCAACAAGCCGCCAGATTCAATAAATTAGTAAAAATCAGTAAGGAAAAATCCCGTTTGCAAACAAGTGTTCATTTTCTTGTCCCAAAGGTAAATTAGCAAAAGCTGAATTGGAAATCTATCCTTTCACTGCAATCATTTTCAAACTTTCATGTGCATTAGAATCACCAAGGGTCCTTAAAGTGCACATCCCTGTGCCAATCCTCAGACCTCCTGAGTCAGTGTTTGGGGGCGGGAGTCAGGCACACTGGAAATCTGAACTTTGAAAACACATCCCTGATGATTCTGAACCAGGAAATGCATAGATCACCTTTTTAGAAAACCAGCATTTAAAAAACGAGTGTTTGCGGGGTGCCTGGGTGACTCAGTGGGTTAATGCCTCTGTCTTCGGCTCAGGTCATGAGCTCAGGGTCCTGGTATCGAGCCCCACATCAGGCTCTCTGCTCGGCAGGGAGCCTGCTTCCCCCTCTCTCTCTGCCTGCCTCTCTGCCTACTTGTGATCTCTCTCTCTCTCTGTCAAATAAATAAAATCTTTAAAAATAAAAAATAAAAACAAGTGTTTGAGAGCAGGCAGACCTGGATTTGAATCTCAACCTGACATTTACTAGCTGTGGAACTTTGGCTTGTTGACAAGGTGTCATAGTCCCAGTATGCCTCACTTGTAAAATGGAGCTAATTTTATTCTTCCTCTCAAAGGACTGCTGCGAGGACTAAACAAGATAATTCATTTAAAGGACTTGGCACAATGCCTGACGCACAGTTGAAATTCAGTAAATATTCGGATAATTATGATGATCATTCGCTGATGAAAGGTGGGAACCAGAGTCGCCACCCAGTATCCAGTGTAGCTCATAAAACAGGAACTTGAACCATTATTATTAGGTGAATATTATGTGAAAGCCTTTACCTTTCTGGCCACCTCACTGATTTCTCCCCCTGGGAGGCGGAGCAATTGCCTGACTGGTTAGTTGACAAGAGTCTGACTTCCATTGGTCCATTGTTCCCTCCTAACATCTCCACCTCTTCGACCCCTTCCCCTGCCTTCTCGCTCTTCTTTTTCCCCTCCCCCACCCCTTCAGGATCTCTTCCCCAGTCCCTCCCGTACCTCTCTCTCTCTCCCTTTCTCCCTCATTCCTAGCTCTCCCCAAAAGAGGGTCTCAAGTTCTAGACCAGACGACCAGAAGGATGATTAGGTCACAGGTCCAAGTCACGTTCTCCAATTCAGATTAGTCAGCAACAGATACTTTTATTCCTGTCTTGCTCCTGTGTCTGTTAATTTCTCAGTTGGTCCAAAACCCACAGAGCAAAAGGGCAACCATCTGCCTAAAACCCCTCCACCTAGTGTGTGCCTCATAGGAGCCTGTCCTCAACCCACAGTGGGTAAGTTCCCGTGATAACCATTGTCTAAGCTGGCAGTTTCCCACTGAGGACAGTTATTCAGTCACGATTAACCATGGCAACCATACTTATGCACTAATTTCACGCCTGCTAAGATTTGCTCTAATGGAGCATTCTTTATTTGCTTGAATTATGACTTTTGTTTTTCCATCAATTCTTAATCAAGTGGGTTTGTGTGTGTAAAATCAACAAGCAGAACAGCCATCATATATGATACCTTGGAGCGCACACCCCAGATTCAGCCCATTAACAATTAATAATCGGGTTTGGAAGAAGCTTTCAGAAGTGCATAATACATGTTCATAAACAATACTGTTGCCTGCCTAGCTCTCCTGAAAACAGCAGCTGCATGCATGAGGTACAGGCTACATGAGGGGCATTCTGAGTGGCATTTTACATACATTCACTACCACATTTAACCCTGACAGCAACTCCACTTCCAGATGAGAACATTGAGACTCAGCGAGGATCACTGAAGGCAGTGTCCAAAAGTCATTCAGCCAGAAGCTGCATGGCCAGCATCCAAGTGTAGGTCTCTTGCCTGAAGTCTCTCCAACACCAGGATGCCTCTCTGTAATCCTCTCAACATATCCTGGTTGTATCTGAGAATATGTCAGGGTAAAAATGGCCTGTTGTAATGCTTAAACTTGTAGAATAATTCCCAGATTCAAATCCTGGCTCTTCCTCTTGCTGGCTTTGTGATTTTAGGCAAATCACTTCAACTCTCTGAGTGATCCCCACCTCCTTTCCCACTTATGTAAACTCCCCTCGAGTGTGCTTGGGACTTGTGACTTGCTTCTAATCAACAGAACAACACAAAAGTGATGAGATGTCACTTCTGTGACTACATTACAAAAGACTGTGACTCCTGTTTTACTAGCAGACTCTCTATTACTTTCTCAGCTTGCCCATTTTGATAAAGCAACCTGTCATGTTGGAGAGGCCCATATGACAACAGAAAGAGGAAATGAGGGGCGCCTGGGTGGCTCAGTGGGTTAAGCCTCTGCCTTCGGCTCAGGTCATGAGCTCAGGGTCCTGGGATCAAGCCCCGGGTCGGGCTCTCTGCTCGGCGGGGAGCCTGCTTCCCCCTCTCTCTGCCTGCCTCTCTGCCTACTTGTGATCTCTTTCTCTCTGTCAAATAAATAAATAAAATCTTTAAAAAAAAAAAAAAAAAAGAAAGAAGAAATGAGGCCCTCCCTCCAATAGCCATGACGAATTAAATCCTAGCAACAACCATGAGTTTGAAAACAGATCCTTCCCCATTGGAGCCTTGAGATGTCCAAAGCCAGGACTCAGTTGAACTCTGCCTGTATTCCTGACCCACCAAAACTATGCAATAATAAATGTGTGTTCTTCTAAGTCACTTAATTTTATGGTAGTTTATTAAGCAGCAATAGATAACTACTAACAATTCAATCATTGATTCATTCAAACATTCACTGAGCCACTACTACACACCAGGCACAATGTTAGAGTTGGAGATACAGGAAAAGCCAGGGCATGGTCTAAATCCTCAGGTTGCTCAGTCAAATGCAGTACCAGACATTCATATAAATGAGAGTAAGATACAGAGCCCACAAGAAACACTGTATAATCTATACACAAGGATGCAGGGTCAACATGCGTGGCAATATCCTTTGTCAAAATGTAAATCCTAAGTGTTAAGAAATGTACATTTTTTCATTAAGATTCAAAAGGTAAAATTTAGTTTACAAAAAAAGAAAAAGGATAGGGAGGCCTGCCTGCTGTTCCCAAGGTTGCACAACCAGTAAACAGCATAACCGGAAGATAAGTCCTAGAAGTCTGAGTCCAGAGAATTGCCCTGAACCACTATGTTATACAATATGCTCTACATACATGGCGTTGGTGGTGCATATGACTCTTGATCTCGGAGTAGTGAGTTTAAGTCCCACATTGGGTGTAAAGATTACTTAAAAATAGAATCTTTTTTTTTTTTTTTAAAGACTTTATTGATTCATTTAAGCGAGACAGGAAGAGCACAAGCAGGGGGAGAGGCAGAGAGAGAAGGAGACTCCCTGCTGAGCTGGGAGCCAGACGCAGGGCACGAACCCAGGACCTGGAGATCATGACCTGAGCGAAAGGCAGACACTTAACCATCTGAGCCACTCAGGCACCCCCCAAAAATAAAACCTTTGGAAAGAGAGCAAAGGAGAAAGTATAAACCTAAATGTGTCCATCAACAGGGAAATGACAAAAATAAGATAAAAAGAAAACCGAAACACAATTATATTTACAATCCATGAAGTCTTTGAAGTGCTTGGGCCCCTGTGTGACTCAGTCAGTTAAGTGTCTGCCTTCAGGTCAGGTCATGATCCCAGTGTCCTGGGATGGAGCCCCACATTGGGCTCTCTGCTGAACGGGGAGCCTGCTTCTCCCTCTCCCTCTGCCTACCTGTGCTCTCTCTGTCAAATAAATAAATAAGATTTAAAAAAAAAAAAAAAGTCTAAATGTTATTCGGTATAACATTTGTGTTTAAAAAATAATCCACTCTGAAAAAAAAAAATCCACTCTGCATACACATAGATACATGCACACACAAATGGCATTTATCTTCAATGGATATATAACATGTATGTAGAGCATATTGTACAATATAGTGGTTCAGGGCAATTCTCTGGACTCAGACTTCTAGGACTTATTTCCCGGTTATGCTGTTTACTGGTTGGGCAACCTTGGGAACATTTCCTTAGAGCCTCAGTTTGCTCATCTATAAAATGGGGTTGTTGTGAGGATTAAATGAGCTACTAAAAGAATAATCAGTGCTCAGTGGGTGCTTGGTATTATCAATACTAATACATGGTTGTTATTATTATTACCACTAGCATCAATCCGGAAAGATATACACAAAAATAAAAACAATGATTACCTTGAGAATGGCATGAGGAAGGGAAAGGAGGACAAAGAAGTCTTTAGACCTATCTGTAATTTTCAGTTTCTTACAAGGGCAATGTTTCAGGTATTGTGTAACCAACAGTCAACATCAGCAAATAAATAGTCAAACAGGTACAGTGAAGCAGTAGAGGTGCTCAGATATTGTGGAGCACAAAGCAGAAAGTAGTCTGTTCCCTGCAAAGGTGGGGATGGTATCAAGACAGGATTCATGGAAAACGCAATTTACTCCAAAATCACCCACACCCCTCCCATTGATATTTTCTCCATATACAATTTTTCCTCTGTCCCCTCTGTCTGAAGAAGCAGGCCAGGAGGCCCTGCTGAATTCCCCTACAGACTGATGAAGGTCCTCCTGAGAGGCTGGAGAAGAGGCTCTGGGGCTGTTTCCAAAGTTCCCAGGGACCGAATGGGATGGCTGGGCCAGTTGCCAGCCTGGTCTGGCTGAGTCTTCCCAACACCCAGTGAGCTCTTCCCACCCTGCTGAGCCATCCATTAATAAACTCATGATAACGAGCTATCTTCTGACTAAAGGATCCTGCTACTGATCACTACTCAAAAGAACTTGTGTCTTGTAAAGGGGGTTGGCTGGTAATAGTGATGGATGATGGGCTCCCACCATCTTCCCTCCCTCATCTGCCCTGATCTGCCAGGTCTCTGGCCTGACATCAGCTGGCTGCCAACTAGAGTGAGGAAACCCACTGGGGGACTTTCAAATAGAAAAAACTAAAACCCCCAACACCTTAGGGCTCAAACCACAGTTGGGCTCTTGTTAACCCCACATCTTAACCAACTGAGCTAAATGCCTATGATGAACCAAGCATCGCCTTTCAAAGCAATAAACTCACCCAGGGAAAGCAATTAACTGGACCAATAAAGGTAGCAGGGAACAGAGAAGAAACATTTATCTACAGTCTCCTAATTACTTTCCTATTTTCCCTCCCACTTAATTCCCTTAAAAAATCTTGTATTTTTTTATTTTTATTACCCAGAATTATAATGTCTTCACCATTATTATTGACCATTTTATGGATGAGAAAACTGAAACTCAGAGAGGTTCAATGACTTTCTCAATACTACATAGCTAAGAAGCTAAATGGATTTGGTCCTTATCTCATTAACACATATTGCATGGAGCACTGGGTGTGGTACATAAACAATGAATTTTGGAACACTGAAAAAATAAAATTTTTTTAAAAAATGTCCATTTTACAGATGAGGAAACAGGGTTAGGATAGACATTAGGTGGCTCTCTCTGGGAGGGATATGTAGCTGAGAAGTGATATGGTCATTATTTCTAAACTCAAGAGCAGAGTTCTTTCCCGATTGGATGCCCAGAGACAGAAGCAACAACTCACCTTCTTCATCACTCACTAGGAGGCTGGATCAGACCTTTCCTGATCCCCTTACATCACACTGCTTCTTGAAAGCTGGTCCTAAGGGCGCCTGGGTAGCTCAGTCGGTTACGTGTCTGCCTTCAGCTCAGGTCATGATCCCAGGATCCTGGGATCAAGCCCTCCGTTGGGCTCCTGGCTCAGCAGGAAACCTGCTTCTCCCTCTCCCTCTGGCTGCCACTTACCCTGCTTGTGCTCTCTCTCTCTGTCAAATAAATAAAATCTGAATATGCTCTCTCTGTCAAATAAACAACATCTGAAAGAAAGAAAAGGGAAAGGAAAGGAAAAGGAAAGGGGAAGGAAGGGAGAAAAGGAAGGAAGGAAGGAAGGAAGGAAGGAAGGAAGGAAGGAAGGAAGGAAGGAAGGAAGGAAGGAAGGAAGGAAGGAAGGAAAGAAGGAAGGGCAAGCAAGCTGGTCCTGGATTCATCCAGGTGTGGAATGAACTGTGGAACTGTGGAACTGAACTGGGGCTCCACGAAATATGTTACAATGCATATTCCTGGGCCCTGTCCCCCCAGTCTTTGAATCACATATTCTACCACAACATCAGCAATCTGCATTTGAAACAAACACCCCTGAAAGAGTTTTATGCAGGCTCAAGTTTGAGAACCACATCCCAAGCATCCTTCCCTAATTCCTGGTACATACATCTTGATCCATGATGGACAAAACAGCTTTTAAAAGAATGCTGTTTTTTATCAGTAAGCAAATTTTTTTCATTCATCATCATTTTACATTTACGACGTTCATGTTTGTCCCCTTAATCAGAGGTCTAAAGCTGGCAGCCTCAAATCTTTCTTTGGCCAGCTATTTAGTCTCCCTACCCTGACACCTCACCTAGGGTTTTAAAAAGAATCTAGTCAGAGCCCTAAAGACAGACCCCCTGGGTTCAAATCTTGGTTGCCCTAGTCTCCAGCTGTGCCATTTACACACTCTGGATCTCAGTTTCCTCAACCACCAAATGGGGTAATAACAGTTCATGCTCCATAAGTATGTGAGAGTATTCAACATGCTCAAGGATAGAAAGCTTACTGAAGACCATCTGGCATAGAGTAAATATAAAGGTTAACTATATTAAAATGTAGATTTCTAGATTTTCTTTTTCCCATGGCAACACTTAGCTGGATCCAGGTGGTGTTTGCCCACTTTGGACTTGGGAGTGCTGTCACACAGCACTTAGTCACCTTGCCATGCCTCATGGGGATTCTCCAGGTGGCCCAGCAGGACTTTGTGTTGGTGACACAGAGGGCTTAATTAAAAGCACATGTCATCACTGCTCCTCCCAGGAGCCAGAATTTCTAACACTCTCATCCCATTCACCAGGCCAAGCCACACCTGGCCAGGAGGCCACCCAAGGACTCAGCACCCACATTCCTGGGGATGGATTTGGAGCAAGAAGCTCCATCAAGCCCTTCAAGACAAACCCCTACTTCCTTGTCCAGCCTCATGGCCCACTCCTTGTCCAGTAAGATTATTGCAGGTACTCAATTATACTGCATCATCCCACTTCCCTGGGGGCAAGTACAGGCTTAGCGATAGCTCTGGAATGGTCCTTCTAAGATCCTGTCTTCTGGCTAACTCACCTTCTGTCTTTAGTTTCAGTTTAAATGTCACTTCCTCCAGAATGCCTCCTCAGTCTATGGAGGCTAGATTAGCAACCTCCCTCTGTGTCCCCAAAGTCCCCTGGACCTCCTAATCACATTGGGTTTGAGTTACCTGTTTATTGTGTCTCCCCTTACAGACCTAGAGATCCACAAAGCCAGAGGCTATGTCTTCTTCACCACTGAATCCTCAGTATCTAACAAAATACTTAGCATATAGTACATGTTTGTACTATACATGTTTGTTTGTTGAATGGGTGTTTGTTGAATGGGTGACTAAAAACAGGGATTCTGTTGAGGTTCAGGAAAAGGGACCAGAACTCTGTTTACAAAAGAAGAAAGAGAGAAAAACAAGCATCTGTTGAGCATCTACTATATATGAAACTTCACAACCACCTTATGAAGTAGGTATTACAAGACCATTGCAAACAGGAAAACTGAGGTTCAGAAAAGTTAAATGATTTATTCAACCAGAGTAGAGGTCAGCAAAGTTTTTCTGTAAAAGGCCAGTTTGTGAATATTTTAGGCTCATGGGCCATATGCTTCTCATACAACTATTCGATTCTGCCATTGTAGCACAAAAGCTACAAGATGTAAACAAATGGACTTGACCATGTTGCAATAAAATTTTATTTACAAAACAACTGATGGGCAGAATTTGACCCATGGACCACAGTTTGTGAGAACCTGAGCTAGGCATTGATTTAAGGCAGATTTGACCTCATGTTTGTCTGTAACTCACTCAAATCTTTCAGACAAAAAGCTGGAGAAAAACAGAGGAATAGCAAACATGGAGATGACCCAGAAAGGGATGCTTGCTTTGAGAAAAGCTAGAGCAAATTTAGTCCATCTGATCGTAGAAGCTTATGTCATTTACTCAAGTAAACATTTGTTGTATACCTACTGTGCACTAGTTCTTTACTAAATATTCAGGAGACCCAACCATAAATAAGGCCACACCCTGGCCTCTGTTAGCCTGCAAAGTAGCAAAGTAAGTGATATGTATGCATTTTTTTAAGATTGTATTTATTTATTTATTTGAGAGAGAGAGTGCACGCATACATGTGCACATGAGTGGGGGGAGGGGCAGAGGGAGAAGGAGAGAATCTCAGGCTGAGCACGGAGATCATGACCTGAGCTGAAATCAAGAGTCAGATGCTTAACCAACTGAGCCACCAAGGCACCCCTGTATGCACTTTCCTTTAATCATTAAATACTTATTGAGCACCTACTTTGTGCTGGGGGTGAGAAAACAGCAGCGAACAAATCAAGGCTTGGTCCCCTGCTTTTACACAGGTTACAACCACCTGCAGAAAGGAACATGAATTAATAATCACACAGATAAAAATTTAATTACAAATTGGGATAAATGCCATGAAAGAAAAGAACATGAAGCTATGAGAGAGAAAATAACAGGAGAAAATGCGCTTTGGGTGGGGGGCAGGCTGGTCAGGAAAGAACTCTCTAAAGGAATGATAAATGTCCCAAAACTGAGACAGCAAAGGGTAGAGGCAGTTCAGAGAAGAAGTTAAGAGAGGTTTCTGGAAGGCTGCAACACTTGAACATGACCTGAAAGGATGAGTGGGACTTGGAAGTGCAGGAACGAGGCTGCCATGTGCAGCTGTACAGACTGCGCACTGCACAAGCCTAGGAGATGCCATCACATAATCAGTGAGAATGGCATCCCCTATGGTTGTGAAGTTGTACAACTTGGCTGGGATGAGGAGAAAAAGCATCCCTAAAAGAGGGAACATGGAGCAAAGGTGGTGGCCAAGAACCCCTTAATTTCACCAGAACCTCTAGCAAATTGCACTGGCTTAAATGCTTCATGTTCTGTATTCTGCCTCCTCCTCCTCCTTGGGCTGCAATTGTGCATCGTAGGGCATTCTCCGGCTTACTCAGTAGCTGCGATGAATGTTCTCTCATCGCTTATATCGATTCCCCCAGTGAGGCTCTTGCCTGGTTCCTCATCAACCCTCCTTCTGGCTGCAGTGTGTTAAGTGGGCACTCAGCCCCATACTTATTAGTGCAATTTAATGAGCTGGTGGCAAAAACTTGCTGATATAAAATTCATATTTATTGAATTTGATTGTCCTAAGCATGCCCCTGCATGTCTAACCTGCTTGTCCAAGTGGCTGGGACCATTCTGATTATGTTACAGTTTTATTGATGGGCACCCTTTTTGCTCATTTCTTTGGACAGAAAGTCACAGCCCCCACCACCACCAATCTCTGCTGATTGGGTACAGGAGGGTTCTCTGCCTGGCAACTCTTGGAGCTGAGCAGGGGAGAGTTGGGGCAGGGGTCAATTCATATGCCTCCCAGGACCAGGTGAGTCTGGCAAATTAGGGCATAGGGCTGGGGGACAAGAGAGGACGATGAATTTGAGAACACAGTTCTAAAGAGAATGGCCCTACTCAGTCCCTTGCCATTGTCACCATATGCAAATGGGACCACAGGATAACCAGATCTTGGAACATGGGAAAGGGGGGGGGGTGTATAAAAACTCTCAATTTTTAAATATCTGCAATTAATCATTAAGGATGTTAATACTGTGCAAGCTAAACAAACCAGAGATCAAATCCAACTCTTGCGCCACTGGTTTCCAATTTCTGAGCAAGGGGAAGCTAAAAATCAGAAGATAAGACCACCTCTCCTTGTAGAAACCACAAGGCCTCTGACCTGAAAGAAATCAACTCTTGCAAAGCAGAAGGACTTAGTAGTTAAGAGAAGGCTCTGAAGTCAGACAGACCTGACTCAATGCAAGATTTACCCTATTGTGTGACCCTGACTATGTCCTTCACCTTGCTAAGCCTCGGGTCCCTCATTTGTAAACTAAAGGGAAGCCCATCTGCTCTGCAGGGTTACCACGTGAAATTAAGAAACCCTTTGAAATTAGGCATGACCACATGACTTTTTGACCAAGGACACATGAGCACAATGACGTGTATCATTTTGAGACAAAAACTTTAACAGCCAATGTACAATTTGCTGTGTGTCTTTTCCTATATTGTGACCACATGTCAAGACTAGATTCTCTGCCATCCTGGGTCCCTTAGTAATAATGAAGAGTAGACTCTCCTGTGGACCTCCAGCAGACATAAAGCATGAATCAAAAATAAGTTCTTGTGGAGCCACTGAGTATTTCGGAGTTTTTGTTACTGCAGCAAAACCTACCTTATCCTGACTGGTATGTATCCCATAAAGTCATTATAACAGTTAAATTAATTAATAAATAAATACATGTAGAACAGTGTCTAGAACATAGTAAGCCCTTTTATTAATCAGCTTTGTTATATACCAAATAACCCCCAAACTTCAGAGGCTTACAAACACAAAGTTTTACTCCTTGATTTCATGAAGGGCAGTCACCATCTGGGATAAGTCAACATGTGCCATTCTTGTGGCAAAAGAATAAGAACAAGAGAGCTGGCAAAAACAGGCAACAGCTCTAAAGCGTTTATTCAGACATCCATCTTCTCTACCGACATGCCATGGGCCAAAGCAAGTCACATGGCCAAGCCCAATATCAATGGGCAGGAACGTTGCTTCTCCCATTGGGAGGCTCTTCAATAACATGGCAATGGGCAGTAATGTATAATTCTCTTATTGGGAAACAAATAAGTGGGAAAAAGTATAAAATCTAACACAACCCTTGGTAAGAGTTAGCTATACTATAATAACTATATATACTATATAAGTTATATATACAAATTATATATAAATTATATATATATTTACATAACTATATTTCATGCATGGCAGAAGGGGCCCCAAGAGAGGTTTGGGTTCTTATGGGAAAAGACAGATGGAAGGATGGAAAATATGGCTTTGGGTCTGCTCCTACCCGGAAACCTTGGGGATCAGGACTACAGGATGCAACTAGTGAAGCCATTTTCAAATTGGGTCCTGGGAGCTGAGATCCAAGCACAGTTTTAGGTCCATAGGATTAAATATGATCCAGAGTAACCAAGAAAGATCTCTCCACATTGTGACCAGGATACAGCAAGAATAGACTCAGATGCAGTGCTATTTCTGCACCTCAAGGATTTTTCTTTTTTGGGAGGGGAGACAACAACTCTGTATCCAGAGTCTGGAGTTTCTAAAGGTACCACACAGCAGCCACGGTGAACGTTCCCTCTTCTCATGCCTTGTCAGATAGCCAAGATCAGTCAGAGGACACAGAGTGCCAGGCAAGAGGACTCATATGAGATGCCCCTGGGACTCAGAAATTAGGGAGGAAAGACTCCAGGAAAGGCCCACTGGGGTTCTGCACTATGCAAGTAAAGCCAACAAAAGCCAAACTGTCCCAGTAAACAAGACCCCATTGGTCCCGAAGGCTGCTGGAGGCCTATAAAATCAGGTCACTAATAAAACTGTATATTAGTAAAGGTAAGATACACACAAATGAAAAAATTATCTTTGGCAGAAAAATATAGAAACATCACTTGACACTCGCAAGGCTTTTTCTTATATTGGTAGGCTTGAGGAAAGGAGAATGTTGCAAAGGTAAGGCCGAAGGTGGCAGGTGTGACTGCTGACTAGGGTTAGATGGGATGGGAAAAGGAGTAAAGGGATGGTGACTTTTTCCTGCTGGAACTCTGGGCAGACAGCCCATATTAAAGAGATGAGTAACTATGGTTTGGAAATTAGGGTGAACACTGACATTATTCAATAACAATTATTACAGTCATCCTAAAAGCTTGTTATTTGGTTGAACAATATGAAACTGCTGTCCTTATAGGTCAGAACTGGTTAGATATCAGCAGTTTCAAATGGTTCAAACTAACACATGCCAGGCATTGTGCTAAGCAGCTAACATGTATCATTTCATTCAATACTTATTCCAGCTCCCTGAGGTGGGTCCCATGATTATCTCCACGTGACAGAGGAAGAGACTGAAACCAGCAAAGTTAGGTTATTTGCTCAGCGTATAAAATTGCAAATCTAAGATAAAAACCCAGGGAGCAGAATCCAGGGCTGAGGTCCTTAGCCACTGGACCCTGGCTAGTCAAAGTGAGGTCCAAGAACCAGCAGCAGCAGCATCTCTGGGAAAATGTACAGTCTCCTTTGCACACCCATATTTGTAGCAGCATTATCCACTATAGCCAAAAAGTGGAAAGAACGCAAATGTCCTTCAATAGATGAATGAATAAACAAAAGTGGTGTATCCACAAATGGAATATTATTCAACCTTAAAAAGGAAGTAATTCTAACACATGCTAAAATATCAATGAGCCTTGAAAACATTATGCCATGTGAAATAAGTCAGACACAAAAGGAAAAATACAGGCATACCTCAGAAATATTATAGGTTCTGTTCCACACCACCAGAATTAAAGCCAATTATCAGAATAAAGCAAGTCAAATGAATTTTTTTGGTTTCCCAGCACATATAAAAGTTGTTTACACTATACTGTAGTCTATTAAGTGTGCAATAGTATTATGTCTAAAAAACCAATTATACATATCCTAATTAAAAAATACATTATTGCAGGGGCGCCTGGGTGGCTCGGTCATTAGGCGCCTGCCTTCAGCTCAGTCATGATCCCAGGGTCCTGGGATCGAGCCCCACGTCAGGCTCCTTGCTCAGCAGGAAGCCTGCTTCTCCCTCTCCCACTCCCCCTGCTTCTGTTCCCTCTCACTGTCTCTCTCTCTCTGTCAAATAAATAAATAAAAATCTTAAAAAACAAAAACAAAAATTATTGCAAAAAAAAATGCTGAGCTTTCAGGGAGTTGTAATCACTGATCACAGGCCACCATAACAAATATAATAATAAAGGAAAAGTTTGAAATACTGTGAGAATTACCAAAATGTGACACAGAGATACAAAGTGAGCAAATGCTGTTGGAAAAATGGTGCCAATAGACTCACTTGACACAGTGTTGCCACAAACCTTAAATTGTAAAAAAATACAATATTTGTAAAGCACAATAAAATGAAGTACAATAAAATGAGGTATCCCTATACTGTATGATTCCACTTATATGAGGTACCTAAAGTAGTCAAATTCATAGAGACAGAAAGTAGAATGGTGGTTGCCAGGGGCCTAAAGAAAGGGGGAATAGGGAGTTGTTGTTTAATGGGTACAGAGTTTGATTAGGATGATGAAAAAGCTCTGGAAATGGTTGATGGTGATGGTTGCACAAAAATGTAAATGTACTTAAAGCCAATGAACTATACTTTTAAAAATGGTAAATTTTAAATGTATTTTACCACAATTTAAAAAAATAATAGTAATCCCTCCCCCTAAAAAATCCAGTTTCAGATCACACCCAAGACTAGCCCAGGCCCTGCCTTCTAAACAAGATCCCCAGGTACATGTATGCACATTAAAGTTTGAAAAGCAAGGCCACTAGAATATGCTGCTGCCCAGGTGCAAAAAAGCACTTGCTGGGACAGCTATGAATGGGAAATAGTACAAGGTCAGCCTCAAGGCAAAAAATAAGGCAGAGGGGCCCTGAGCACGACCTCCTGCTCCACAGATTTTCTCCCACCCTCAAGAGATTTTGGTCCAGCCTCCTCCCAATCCTGTCCAGCACTGGGGAAGGTGCTTGTGACTAATGGGGTCTTGGCCTGCCAGCCATCAGCTGGGACAACAGAGTTCACCTCCCCACCATGTTTAGCTTGGCTGTTTGGAGCCCTTTGGCCGCCAACAGAAATCACCATAGTGCCTCTGAGCTCTGCTACAGATGAAATTAATTCCTTCAGAGTAGAGGAAGTGGGGCAGGCAGGGAGCACTCACAGGGCTGGTGAAGCAAACTGCTTTGGCAGCAGCTGTTCGATTTGGGGAACTAATGAGACTTGAGGAAAAACCTGCCGAGGGATGCCAAATACTCGTTTGCTTATGGAGCTGATATAGCCTTGGCCAAATTGGACAGCAATGCAAAAATGTCCATCATTTTTTGTTCAATTTTGCAGCTCCGTCTTGCGTTTCAGAAGGAGAAGGATTAAAATCATATCTGTCCCCAAGCTCCCTCTCAGTTTCACAAAGATTCAGGGAAGACAGGCACTTTACAATGTTGGGTATTCCTAAAGATTATTTGTCTGGACCCCCTACTGACTCACTCAGCACCAAGCCTTGACCTTCCCTCTTCCTAACCATTTGGCTCTGTATTGCTTTTTGTAGCCAAAGCATATCTCCTGGCAGCTAGTATAACTTTTAAAAGCCACAAACCCAGGTAAACAAAAATATAATCTTTCTTATTTCCTCATAACTGCATTTTATGATTTTCTGGAGCCCCCACTCTATCTGGCTGCAGTAAACCTAATCCTGTTCAATTGAGGATAAACATGGACAATTCAGGAAGAACTCCACAAATTCAAGGCTTGGTTGGTTATTTCATGGTCTGTTCCCTTCTGCCTTCTCCTTCAAATTACATCTAATTTCTGGGAGGCTCATAGAGCATCATGACATTGGTGGGGGAACTATATGGCCCTTGGCTTCCCCTTTAGTACCCACCAAAAAATGTTCTGTCTTCGATCAAATCACTACTTTTGTTGGCATCACAGGGACTTCTTAAGGCCTTCTGGTTTCTGGTCAGCAATAGCCATTCCCCTCATTCTCACTCCAAGACTCAGTGCCCCAACACTCTGACCTTGGATGACCTTGGGCACAAAGGAATGTGTTCTCTCCTTGCCAGGAGATACCAAGGGTATTGACAACTCAGTGAGCCTGCTCCTGCCCAGTCTGCTCAAACAACACTCCTACCTAACTCCTTTCTACCATTTCAAGCCAGGCTGTGTAGGAGCTCCTCCAGGAGATTGGACAGCTGAGGCTCAGGTCCTCTCTGCTCTTGTACCCCTAAACCTACCTAGAGTATACTCAACCTCTTCCCCCTTGACACTCAGTTTGGGAGGAGGCAGGAGACAAAGCCCCTTCTAAAAAATACTTGTGACAGATTAGCTTTCCCAAAGACGGCAGCAATTATGTCTTTTATTCCACATCTCTTATTACAGTGTGACCTTTACACTCCACCACTAAGTAGTGGGGTCTAGGTCCCTTTCCCTTGAACCTGAGCCAAACTTTATGACTATCTCAACCAACAGAGTAAGGCAAAAGAGATTATTATATGATTAGGTTAGATCACTTAAATGCCACGCGTTTCCACTTTCCTCTCTTGGGACACTTGTTCTTGGAACCCAGACCCATACTATAAAAAAAATCCAAGCATCCCATGGAGGGACTCATGGACAGGAACTAAGATCCCTGGACACTGCCCCAGCTGAGCTTCCCACCAACAGCCAACGCCAACCTACCAACTATATGAATTAACCATCTTTCAAATGGATCCTCCTAACTGCCCTCAATCCCTACCCTACCAAGTCATTCCAGCTTAGGAGCCTTCTACGTCAAACCCTGCCCAAATTGCAGAGTAGTGAGCAAAATAAATGAGTGCTATGGTTTTAAGTCACTAAGCTTTGGGGTGATTTGTTATGCAGCAATAAATAACTGTTACAATACTTATCAGCACCTAATTCTACTGTTTCTCCTTGTTTTTCTCCCTTCCAAGGGAGATTTTTATCACTTCTACAATGATAAAACTGCCTCTTCATCTGCCCTTTCCAATTTCTTTTATTATGGTATAAACTTTACACCCCAAGCTCTTCAAGACTTAAGCCTTTGAAACCATAAAAAAAAACCTGGCTCTCATAAAGCAAAAGTCTTGGCTTTCAAAATTATTATCAGGTGCCAGGAGTTTCAAAAGCCTGTTTTGAAACTCAAAAGCTGAGCATTGTCTTTTTTCTTCCTTTCTGCATTCCTGCTGTTACAGCCTTACCCTGAGAGTAATGAGTATGGACTATGGCAGCCTAAGGTGGGAAAGACAGAGATATAAGGAATTTCCCGGAGTGATGGAATGCACTGAATAATATTTTACGATCATTTCATTTTTACCAAAGCAGATGCAAATTGCCAGCGTACGAGATTATTCCATTTCTTTATTTTCTTTTCTTTTTTTTTTAAGATTTTATTTATTTATTTGTCAGAGAGAGAGTGAGAGAGAGATCACAAGTAGGCAGAGAGGCAGGCAGAGGCAGAGGGAGAAGCAGGCTCCCTGTCGAGCAAGGAGCCCGATGTGGGACTCGATCCCAGGACCCCGGGATCATGACCTGAGCCGAAGGCAGCCGCCTAACCAACTGAGCCACCCAGGCGCCCCTCCATTTCTTTATTTTCTTTAAACCAACTCAAATCCAACTCTGGGACCCATCCTATTGTACCGGTGGGAAAGTAGACCTCAGTTATTACCAGAACACCTTCCCTGAGCCTTGCAGCCCACACCTCTGAAGGTCATGTGAAAATCCTGAGGTCTTACTCAGCCCACACTCTTCAGGTAGTAACTGCTAGTTTCTTTGGCCTTTGCTATCACTGCCAGGATATACATGTCCAAGCCAGTCAGCAAAGATTTTTGTGAAAGGCCAGATAGTAAATATTTTTTTACTTTGAGGGCCATATAGTCTCGGTCACAACTACTCAGCTCTGCCATTGTGTTGCAAAAGCAGCCATAGGCTGGACAAGTGAATGGTCATGGCTGTGTGCCAATATAACTTTATTTATACAAACAGGCAGCCAGCCATAATTTGCTGACGCTAGGTCTAATCAGACATAAGTACCTTGAATTCTCAGCTTCTGCCCCAGAGAGGGGCAAAGAAATTTTTTGCCAAGGCTGGAAACCCTGATGCCTGGGGTTCAGAATTCCAGGCAAATTGTACGTGTATAAGGCGTCACTTCTAAGCAAGGTGGCAGAACCAAGCGTATTAGTCAGGGTTCTCCAGAAAAACAGAACCAATAGGATATATATATAAACATATATAAAGAGATTTATTTTAAGAGAGTGGCTTAGGTGATTATGGAGGCTGAGAAGTCCCACGATCTGCAAACTGTGGTTCCAGTCCAAACCTAAAGGCCTGAGTACCAAAAGTGCTGATGTCCAAGGATAGGAGAAGATGGATGTTTTAACTCAAGCAGAAAGCAAATTCCCCTTCCCTCCACCTTTTTGTTCTACTCGGGCCCTCAGTGGACTGGATCATGCCCACCTGCATTGGTGAGGATGAACTTCTCTACCCAGTCTGCCAAATAAAATGCTATTCTCTTCCCAAAACACTGCTACAGACACAGATTCACCAGCTGTCTGGGCCTCCCTTAGCAAAGTCAGATTGACACATAAAATCAACCATCACACCAACTAATCAAGTGACCTGCCAAACTTCAACCTCCCCAGACTCTAGGATCATGTCCTGTCTCTGCCCTTGCCCTCCAGTGCCCTCCCACCTCCTCCTCCTCCTTTATCTCTTCAGTGATTCCAGGCATTTTACAAAAGACAGGAAGAACTATCTAAGCAGATTCTTCTATCGATCTTGTAAATACTCCCAAGGGTTAGGAAGTGCGATGCCTAGCAATCTGCTTGAAATGGGAAAAGGGAAACATAAAGGTACAATGAACACAAATTAACATACCAACACATTATCCTGCCAAATATTATATTACACTTATCTATTTACTTGACTTTCTCTCATACATGCTGTGAGCTCCTAGAGGGCAGAGACCAAATCTTACTCAATGCTGTCATTTAGTTCAGCCCCGGTACATTGTAAGTGCTCCATAAATACTGCTTGAAACAAATAAAGTACATACGGCAGGAAAATGTACTGGTGAAATTCCCAGAGTCATCCCAATAGCTTACTTAACACTAACATAGCTGAAGTCCTCCATATTTACAATTTTCAAAATGGTAGAAAGAAATTCTGGTGAGTGCTAGTAATTCAAATATTAAATAAGAGACAACTTAGTTAGGTTAGAGGCAGATGCTCTGCACACAGTAGGATGTGCACCACTGAGAAGGGGGGAAAGCAGGTTTAATTCAAAAGATAACAGAGAAATCAGGGGAGGCATTTGTGTAGATTCTGAACACAACTCTGCGCCTTTTTGATGGCTTTTGAGGTTAACAAGACGGTTCTCTGTGACACTGCTACTGACAGTTCAGAAGGACAGATTTTCATCAAACACAGAAACAGAGCGTAGAATGGTGGGAGCAGGCCTGAAACAGGGAGATGCTGGTCAAAGGGTACAAGCCTTCAATTATAAGATGAATAAGCTCTGGGGGCACCTGGGTGGTACAGTCAGTTAAGTGTCCATCTCTTGGTTTTGGCTTAGGTCATGATCTCAGGGTTGTGAGATTAAGCCCAAGCTCGGCAAGGAGTTTGCTGGAGATTCTCTCTCCCTCTTCCTCTGCCCCCTCCCTATTCATGCGCGCGTGCGCTCTCTAAAATAAATAAACAAATCAAAAAAAAAGATGAATAAGCTCTAGGGAGCTTTGTGAGTATAGTCACAGCACTGTGAGTATAGTTAATAATGTTGTGTTGGGCGCTCAAAATTTGCTAAGAGAGTAAATCTTAAACATTCCCACCATAAAATAAAAAAATTAATTATGTGAGATGATGGATGTGTTGATTAACCTGATCATGGTAATCATTTCACAAAATACACATATATCAAATCATCATAGTTTACACTTTAAATACAAACAATTTTATTCGTCAATTATATCTCAAAAAACCTGAATTTTTTTTTAGGGAAAATTAGAGCTTCTCCTTCACCTTAATATAGATATACCCTGCCAAACTACTCTGCCACTTAGCAAGTCTGTTTATGACACTTTGGGGCTTTTATGTGAACTAGATAAAATAAAAGGAAAAGAAAGGAAGAGATTTGCCTAAAGTCAAAGAGATGAGCAAGCAATGGAAAAGAGAGCTATGATTCAAGGGCACATGTGTGGTATGTGCACCAGTGAAAGTCCCAAAGTAAAACTAAGATTTGTTTTCAAAGACAGAGGACAAGACTGCACAAAATCTCCTTGCAGAAGCCAAAAAGGAGCTAGTAAGAAAACGAGTCTGACAATCCCAGCACAGCCACTAGGAGGTGCTATGGGTCTCAAACAGCTTGGGTACTGCCCAGTTTTGTTGAGAATCAAGGGGAAATTATGGCCTGTGTCGGAAATTGTCCATCCACCTGTGTATCACATCTCCACTGTCACCTGGTGCACCTTCTTGTCTCACTAAATGACTAAGGCCAGGTAAATGCTGCATCCTGTTATACAAATTAGGAAATCTATTAGGAGCCTCCAGCACTGAAGAGCTGTGTTAAGGTCAATCCTTACGATTAGTGCCCCATGCCTGTCTCTTGGTCTCTTCCTTCAGATCCAAGTTACTCAGGCCCTGACTGATAACTTGTCCCCTTTACTGAGGTCTGTCTACTCCTGTACTGTTGATTTGAGCCCTGGGTCCAGCTCCCATACCATCATATGCCCTGCCAAGGTCTTGATCTCCCCAGTCCCACCGCTATCATCTCGTTTGAAGTATTCCAGCAACCTCTTTTTTTTTTTTTAAGTACACTCTATGCCCAATGTGGGGCTTGAACTCATGACCCCAAGCTCAAGAATCACATGCCCTACCAGCCAGGCACCCTGTAGCAGACTCTTCGTCTCAGTCTCTCTGCCTTTACTCTTGCCCTCATTCCTCAAGTATCAGCCAGAGTAATCCTTTAAAAGACAAAATTAGATGCTTAAAACCTTCCAGTGAC
This sequence comes from Potos flavus, assembly GCA_028534135.1. Classification (NCBI taxonomy): domain Eukaryota; kingdom Metazoa; phylum Chordata; class Mammalia; order Carnivora; family Procyonidae; genus Potos; species Potos flavus. Next base: position 20,415,142 of record CM052890.1, read on the forward strand.
TTTCTGCTATAATTAGAGTAACACTGAACATCTTGACCAGGACCCATGGGTCCCAGATAATCTGGACCCTGACCACATCTTTGCCACACTGCCATTCTTTTTGTTCTTTGAAGATACCAAGTTAGTTCCTATCTCAAGATCTCTTCATGAAAAAAAAAAAAAAAAGATCTCTTCATGAGTCAGACTCAGTCCTGAACCTTACTTGACTCCCATGGGACATATCTTTGGCCCAACAAAATCTCTTACGGCTCTGCGGCCCAATGCTCTCTGTATTAACTTAGTACTTTGCTATGAGGACCTTGGAGGATGCACTGGAAAGCAGTGTCCTTGGTAATGGAGATTGATCTGGTAACCAATGATTCTGTACCAAGCTGAGTCGCTGATGCCCTCCCTTTGAGTTACTAGGCAATTTCAACCACCATACCTCTACCCTCAGCCTTCACAAGACGTAAATCAGTGGCCTGAATCCACCACCTTCTCTGAATCTTCTGAGTATATTCATCACACTGATGTGTGTCAAACCTTTCAGCACAACTCAGTTAGAAAGGAGAGAAGGCCAGAAATTGGATGGTGGGGACAAGGGGCAGCAGTAAATCAAAGAAAGATGAAATTAAACATGCTGTCTGCAGAGTTCTTTCTCCTATGCTCCAGGAATGGTCTATCAGTTTGTCTGGCTAAGCTATGTTCTTGTGCGGCCTGGGAACAAACATTTTCCAAGGAAGAGACTAAATTGAAGGGACAAGAAGGAAAGAGAGAGGGGCGCCAGAGTGGCTCAGTCCATTAAGCATCTGCCTTCAGCTCAGGTCATGATCTTGGGATCTTGGGATCCTGGAATCAAGCCCTGCACTTGGCTCCCTGCTCAGCAGGGAGTCTACTTCTCCCTCTTCCTCAGCGTCTACCCTAGTTCATGTTCTCTGGCACGCTCTCTCCCTCAAATAAATAAAATCTTAAAAAAAAAAAAGTAATTGCTTGATCAGCATTAGTTGGGTCATCTGCCTGATAAGACGCTTGCCATCCTCTAAAGAAAGTGATCTTGCAATGATCAATCCACTTTTTTGCCTACCATGACTTCCTCATTCCTGCTCCCTTCTGCCCTAATAGTCTTTCATTCTGTACAGCTCTTCAGAGTTCCTTTTTATCTGCTGTATGGGATGCTCCTGATTCATTAATTGTTGACTAAAGCCAATAAGATACTTAAAATTTACACAGTTGAATTTTTTAATACTGTAAAACTCATTTCTTTCATAAGAACCTAAAGCCAAAGCCACAGTCTTCAAAATTTTTTTTTGCACACACCATTAATAAAATGTTGTTGAGCACGCACGCCCAGTACCCACATACACGTATACATAGATTATATGCATGTCCTGTTACATGGATATATGGGATGATTATAAAACATCCATGGAGGCGGGGAGGGGGTGGATTTTTAAAGATGAATTGGAGGAAATCGGAGGGGTGAAGAACCATGAGAGACTGTGAACTCAGAACAAGGGACTGAGGGTTTTGGAGGGGAGGGGGTGGGGGGATGGGCGAGCCTGGTGGTGGGTATTGAGGAGGGCCGGTATTGCATGGAGCACTGGGTGTGGTACATAAACAATGAATCTTGTAACGCTGGAAAAATAAAATAAAAGTATTTGGGGAAAAAAATAAATAAATATGATTATATGTCAAGAAAAAAAAAAGAGAAAGAGAAGTCTAATTTTTCTCCCCATACCCCAAGAAATGTCTCTATTTAGAAGTCCATTGCCCTAAATAGTGAAGGTCCCCTGCAAAAAAATCTGAATATAAGTCATTTATGCAAATAAATATTCCTCAAGGGGATCCATAATTACTGATGCAAATCAGTGTCTCCTTACATCTCTAATTCCCAATAAACCACTTAGACAAACTAAGGTATTCTCTTTTTTTTTTTTAAAGATTTATTTATTGGGACACCTGGGTGGCTCAGTTGGTTAAGCATCCGACTCTTGGTTTCAGCTCAGGTCGTAATCTTGTGGTGGCGGGACAGAGCCCCACATGGGCTCTGTGCTCAGCACAAGGTCTGCTTCAGATTCTTTCTCCCTCTCCCTCTCCCTCTATTCTCCTAGCTCGCTCTCTCTCTCTCTCTCCTCCCCCTATCTATCTCTCAAATAAACAACGTATTAGTTATTATTTATTTGACAGAGAGAGGTGTCCATAAGCAGGGGGGAGGGGCAGAGGAGGAGGGAGAGGAGAAGACGCCACACTAAGCCCCGACACAGGGCTCAATCTCATGACCCTGACATCATGACCTGAGGCAAAGACAAGAGTAGGACCCTCAACTGACTGAGCCACCCAGGTGTCCCCAAACTATTCTTAAAGACCCAACAGTTTAGTAGCTGCAGTTCCCTAAATGCAGTCTGTGGACCAGCAATGTGAGCATCACCTGACAGCACATGAGAAATGCCTAATCTCAGGCCCAACCTCAGCCCTGAAGCAACAGCAGCTGCATGTGACTAAAATATCCAGGTGAGTCTTGACAAGCATTGATCTAAAACATTGTTTCCCAAAATTCCCCATTATAAGAACCACCTGTGATATGTGAACAAAACTACATCCTCCATTCCCATTCCAGGTCCTGAACCAGAACCTTCTGTGGCCAGGCCTGGGAATCTGTATTTTTAAAATTCTCACATCAGGCAAGTTGGGAACAGCTATAGCAAAGCCTCTTCCTTTTTCAGAATAAAAAGTCTAAAGAGGCAGGTGCACAAGAGAAAGTATTAAGCGAGGCAGGCAACAACCACCCTCCTACCTGTGAACACATCTGGCAAAACTCAAGGCTACAAGGTAGGAGAGGATGGCAAAGCATGTTCTGCAGACAGGCGGAAGCCTACTTCAGTGAGTACCTTTATTTCCACAGGGGATAAAAAAGGTGGTTTTTCCCTATAATCATTGATTAATAGAACTTAAAATGGATATGACATGAGTTTTATGTAAAGTATCTGTAATGAAATCACAAATAGGGGCTTGAAAGGGAAATGGAATAAATTATTCACAAGGAAAGCCTCAGCTTTAGAAGTCTGAACTGGGGTCTATCATTTAGTGGGCAGGATCAGTGAGTGTGTGCTGTTCACTTGCTCTAACTGGATATATCCGGTATCTCCTCAACACACTGCTATTTAGACCAAATAATTTAAGTGAATAAAATAAAATCCAAGTAAGCCACTGTCTGAAATGGTGTTCAACTGTTACTGTGCCAAAGAACTTCAAGATTCCCAAATAGTGAGCTTTGAGGTTATGGGGAATGCTACTCTGAAGAATTCCCTTGCCTGGTTTATTGTCTCAATTTTACTGTGCAGCAGCATGCCCATTTCACAGAAAAGAAAAACCAAAGACAGGTTAACCATCTGGCAATCATAGCAGCTACCATTTATTGAGTGCCTACTATGTGCCAGGCATTGTGCTAAGTGTTGCACAAAGAAGATACTATCATTACCACCGCCATCCCCATTTTAACCTCTGAGGCTCAGTGAGGTTAAGTAACCTGCCCAAGGTCATGCAGTTGGTAAGGGGCAGAGCCAGTACTGGAATCCACATTTGCTGATTCCACAGTTTGTATTTTTAACCTATATGTTATGCTGCCTCCTTTTCCCAAACTCACACGCCAGGAGATGCCAAGTGCCATCCTCATGTGATGACAGCTTTCTGGAAGCCCTCCCTTTGATCAGAAAAGATATATTGAGTGCTTACTACATGCTGTGTACAATGCCACCTGCTAAGCACCCATAAGTTCCACCCTCAAAGTATTCATGGGTAGATAAAGACATATGTAAGCATCTAAATAAATTGTGTAGGCACGTAAGTATATGTTAAATGCTGAGGTACAGAAAAAAAGTAGACAACTCTCTCTGGCTTGGAAGGACTGAGACAAATGTGTGGAGGAAACCTACCTGAAAGATGAGAGAGTGAGTGCTGGGTAGAGCACAGACTACTTTTAGGGATCAATCATGCTAAAGTCTGAGCCTCGCAAGGGTCCAAGAAGCTCCTCGTGCTGCAGTGTCTCGGTAGGAGGAACAGCAAGGAGCATACAGATAAACTCATTGTGGAGAATATCTATTGTTTTGTCTTCCCTATAACTTCCTTCTTCTGGTCATTGGTTCTTTCCCAGCTCTGTCCATAACATTTCCATAAAAGGTGCCAAGTTCTTTACCTCAAGCCACAATCAATTGGTGAGATGGGCACTTGATCCAAGTTGGGTGGAACAGAGGCCAAGAAGTGGCCTCTCTCTAGTTGGTTCAACCATAATTTGAAAGTTAACACCTGTGGCCACCAGGCTTCCTACCATATGGAATAAACACATCCATCACAAGAGAATTAAGCTAACATGTGGAGAGGAACAAAACCAAGAAAACAATAGCCCTGGTTCATCAGGCCCAATTGCCTCACACCCTGCCTGTGGCTGTTCAATCCTTGCTTGGATTCTGTGCACCAATAGATCCCCTATTGGCCTAGGCAACTTGGAGTTACGCTTCTGTCACTTTCAACCAAACCAATATATTTGTGCTTCATAGTTTCCAAAAGATGAATCAATTAGTACCAATTCTTGATTCTTCTGTTCCCTATGAATTCGACTTCATTCTGAAATATCTGTTGAGCAACTAGCATGTGTCAGACCAAGATGTAACTGGGATGAGGTGACTGAAATTTGCTCCAGGGCACCAAAACTTAGATTTGAGTATCAGTGGATTGAGAGGGCCTTGAAAAAAACGGGTGAAGCTCTCAAACCTTAAAAAGAAAAAATACTCTTTATGATGGTGTTGTCAGTCAAATGTGAAGAGAATGTCATATTATACTGTTACTTAATTTTGTAGAAAAATGTGTGCAAAAAAAAGGTGATGCATTTTTTTGTTTAACCTAAGATTTAGTGCAGAGTTGTTAGTATAACCAAAATTATATGAAATACATCAGATATAATATAAAACTTAGCTTTCCCAATTCTAAAACTCCATCTTTTCATTTTTGTTGTTGTTGTTCATTTTTCTCTACTGTCTACAATGAAATCTTGGTCCTCTCTTAAAGGAGATTCACTTGCAGTGGGCTGACCCAAGCATAAATTATCTCTGAATAACAAGGACCTCCTATAGTTAAAATAAGCAGTTACCAGATGGTGCACGATGAGAACACCTTAGACCTCTTCTCAGGATGGCAATGACAAGTTCAGCCAGTACTACTGAATCCTAGGGATCCAGACTCCCTGCCCTCAAGGAGCTCTCAGTCTGGCTGGAAGCCTCAAAACCCTTCCAATCAAATTACTCTTCTGGTACTAAAGCTAGTGAAAGAAAGTGAGATTCTCCCAGGACTCCCACTGTGTCCCCCATCAGTCCCCAGGCCTAGTAGATGCCCTAGGGGTTCCTAGGGCTCTATTATATGGGGAGGCATTTTTACCATAGGTACCTTCCTCTAGAGCAGGAATCTGCAAACTTTCTGGAGAGGGGCAAATAGTAAATATTTTAGGCTTTGCACGTCATGCAGTCTCTGTTGCAACTGCTCAGCTCTGCTGTTGCAGCACAGACACAGCCATCGACAAACAATATGTAAATACACAGTGTCTGTGTGCCAATAAAACTTTATTTGCAAAAACAGGTGGTGGGCCAGATTTGGCCCTCAGGCCACAGTTTACTCACCCTTGCTCTAGGTCATTTAGGGAACCGAAATGTGCTAGTCCTAGGCCTTCCCCCTACTCCCAGCAGTACTGACCCCTGCTGGCTGTTTCCCAGGATTCTGAATCAGTTAGCAGCTAGCCATTGTTGGCAGGACATTGGATGGTGGGAGGAAGCGCAAAGCCAGGATATTTCTCCTTCCCTGCCCCATGGATTCAGTCAGCTTCTCCAGCAGCAGCTCCGACCTCTCTGAGACTTCAGCCCCCACAAGACATGTGCCATGGTTGTTCTTCTAGAAGAACCCAGCCCTGGGTTCTGCCAACCCTATTCCTTCCCTTTGTCCTCCCATCCCTGCTGACAGAGGTGGCTTCCCACTTTGGGTCAGATCACAGTGCTCTGCTTGGCTCCCAGCTCTTCCTTCTCATGTGTCACATACCCCTGAGTATATAAATTCTCTCAGTTTAAAAAACTTGGAGAAGTTTCTTCTCCGCCCTCCCCCAACCATGATTTGGACCCTGGCTGATCCAGAAAGTAATGATTATGCCCTGGCTCTCCAAAAGCAAACAGTGCTAAGAAACATTGCTGGCTGGGCTAGAGCAGGTTTTAAAGATGATATCCTTTCCTGGCTCTGTTGGAAGAAATAATGAGTTTAGCAGAGAAAGCACTTTGCTTTGAGAGTGAATCTTTCAGCAGTGCTTGACCTGAGCTGATGGATGGTTGTGTGCATGGAAACCATTCGGCTACTTGAAGGACCACAGAATGGGGGTGGGGAAGTGACAGGAGGTGGTGAGTGAGAGTACCCTGTCTGTAGGAGACTGCATGAACATCTCATTACAGCCAGGTTCTGTTCAATGCAAAAAGTAGTGACTGTGACAATGCTGTGTGTTATGCACTATAATTAATAAAATAAAAGTAAATACACAGAAAGCTAAGTGTTTTGCATACTTATCTTGGTGTTTCCCAAACTTGCTTATTAAAATTACCCATTCCTGCACCCCGCCTACTTTATTAACTCCAGAGATAAAGCTTCAGAGAGAAGCTGAGTTTTGATAAACAGCTGAGTGATCCCATGACCAGGTAAGTTAGGGGCAAAAATGTATCATCTCATTTCATTTTACATACTTCTGAAATAAATACTCTTACCCTCAATGTACAAATGATAAAACTAAAGCTCAGAGAGGCAAAGGGGCTTCAAAAAGACCACACAGCTAGGAAATGGCAGGGCTTGATTCAAATCCAATTTTGTTTGACTCCAAAGCCCACAGTACATTTTCAGTTCACTGGCCACCTCCAATGAGCTGTATGCTTGTCATGCATCTCTATCCTCACCATAACCCTGTGGGGCAGGGATTACTAGCCTAGGAACAACCAGGAGGTGAAATGGGGATTTAAACCCAGCTCCATCCAGCCTCTTACCCATGTCCTCCCCCATCCTCCTTTTGGCCCCTGCTTCTCACCTATATTTACTGCTTCTCTGAACTTTCAGTGATACGTCCAGCATCTATCGGAAGTAGGGGCAGGTGTCTGTCTATCCATCTGTCTATCTATCCATCCTCAGGCAGGAGATGAAGCCAATACAAAGGAAAGGACTGTGTGTTGGGTGCTAACCTTTTCCCCACTACATGCATGATCACACCCATTATTCACAAGTCCATGAAAGAAGTGCCATCAGGAGTCTCATTTCACAGTTAAGGAAACGGAAGTACATTTTTTTAAGTCACTCACCCAAAGTCACACAGCCAGGATTGAAGCCAGACGGACCAGCTCCCAACCCCACTCTGTGGTATGTCCACCTTGGGGACTGAACATGTGATCAAGCCAAGGGTCAGACAACATGATGTTGAAATAAAGGGAAATGACATTGGTCTTTAAGCTCCCTCCATGTCTCTGTCTTTATGGTGGTTCCTGAGCCTGTCATAAAATGTGTCCCAAATATTCCAGGTTCATGTCAGCCACACTACTGAGGACATCAGAAATAGGGTCTTCTCGGTAGACAATCAGAAGAAATGAAAATAGTATGTTCACACAAGGACTTCACATGACTGTTCATAGCAATGTTATTCATAATGACCAAGAAGTGAAAGTAATGTAAATGCCTATCAAGTGGTAAATAGATAAACTGAGGTATACACACAAAGGGAAATAGTCAGCAATAAAAAGGAACACCACTGACACACGCTGCAACATGGATGAATCCCAAAAACATTATGCTAAGTGAAAAAAGCCAGATGCAGAAAATATATCTATTGTGTGATTTCATTTATATGAAATGTCCAGAAAGGGCAGATCTATGGAGATGGAAAATACATTAGTGGCAGCTGGGGCTGGAGGTAAGAATAAGGATTAGCCAAAAATGAAAGATCTTTTGAGGATGATAAAAGTGATCTAAAACTGGGGCACCTGGCTGGCTCAGTTGATAGAGCATGTAACTCTTGATTTCATGGTTCTGAGTTCAAGCCCCATACTGGGTGTGGAGCCTACTTATTAAAAAAAAAAAAAATCTGAAACTAAATTGTGAGGGGCTCCTGGGCGGCTCAGTCAGTTAAGTGTCCACCTTCGGCTCAGGTCACGCTCTCAGGGTCCTGGGATTGAGACACACGTCGGGCTTCCTGCTCAGCGAGGAGTGTGCTTCTCCCTATTCCTCTGCCTCTCCCCCTCCTGTGCACTCTCTCTCTCTCTCTCAAATAAATAAAATCTTTTTAAAAAAACTAAATTGTGAAAAAAAAAACCACTAAATTGTGATGATATCGACTCTAAAAAAATCACTGAATTGTATACTTAAAATGGGTGAACTTTATATAGATGATGCCTCAATAAAGCTGCTTTTACAAGTAAGAATAGGGTCAAAGGCTGTAAGGAGGACCACTGTCACCCTTGAATCCAGCCATGTAGCTGCAGCCTCCAGAAACCATCCAGGGTAAGACAAATCTCTGAGGACAAAAGTTGGGGAAACAAAGGCTGATCCTCCCCAGTGAGACTCTCCCTCCAACAGGGGTTCCAACCTTTATTTTCTTAAGGAAGGTAACATGTCCTCCCACATTCTCTGGTTCTTCTCCCTTGGGATATTCCGCAATGTCCCAACTGAGCGATGTTTTGGAAGTCTCTCTCCAGATCAATCAGTTGGTCCCTCAGAAAGCGAGGACCCAGGGGCATATGGGTGGCTCAGTCAGTTAAGTGCCCAACTCTTGGTTTCAGCAAGTCGTTGGACATCATGATCTCAGGGTCCTGGAATCAACCCCCAAGTTGGGCTCCCTGCTCAGCATGGAGTCTGCGTGAGGTTCTCTCTCCCTCTCCCTTTGTCCCTCCCACTCATGCTCTCTGTCTCTCTAAAATAAATAAATAAACCGGAAGGAAGGAAGGAAGGAAGGAAGGAAGGAAGGAAGGAAGGAAGGAAGGAAGGAAGAAGGAAGGAAGAAGGAAGGAAGGAAGGAAGGAAGGAAGGAAGGAAGGAAGGAAGGAAGGAAGGAAGGAAGGAAGGAAGGAAGGAACCCAGCAAGTGTTTGCATGTATGTCCAGATGTTTTTCTGCTCATTGTGGAGGCAGGTGGCCAGCCAGGTGGTGGAAAGCCAAGGGCTCAGGGCTGCAGATGCAGGTGTCTTATGCAAGATCAACCAGAATATAGAATGAAAAGTGTCCAATGGATTTCAGGCACTGCGGTCACCTGCAAATTTAATGAGAGCGTGGAGCTTACGTTCTAGAAGGGAAGTATATTAGTGATCTATTGCCATGTAACAAACGACCACAAAACTTAGCAGCTTAAAACATCTCACACTTATCAGGTCATAGTTCCCATGAGTCAGGGAGTCCAGGCACAATGTGGCTGGCTCCTCTGCTCAGATTCTATCACAAGCTGTAACTAAAGTGTCAGCCAGGGCCAGAGTTTCCTCTGAAGGCTCAAATGGGGAAGGATCAACTTCCAACCTCGCATGGTTGTTGGTAGAATTCCATTCCTTGCAAGTTGTTGGACTGAGGGCCTCAGTTCCCACTTGCTTGATGTTGGCTAGAGGCCTGTAAATTTCTTGCCACATGAGACTCTCCATGTGGCTACTTACTTCATCAAAGTATGCCAGCTGAGAAGGCAATAGAGACAGTTGGCTACCAAGATGGAAGTCACAATCTAATCACAGAACTGACATCCTCTCAATCTATTGGCTAGAAGCAAGTTACTCAGTCTGAGGGGATTACACAAGGGCATGAATACCAGGAAGTGGGGACCATTGGGGGCCTTCACAGTGGCTGCCTGCCACAGAAAGCAAGACAATAAGCAAGAAAAATAAATGAACTAGATTGTATATGAGGAATCATATATACAGGAGAAAATACAGCAAGGAATAGAGATGGATAACATGAGGATATAATGTTAAGTAGAGCAGTTAAGTCAAATCCTTGCTGAAAAGGAAGCATTTCAGTAAAAACTGGCAGGAGATGATGGCACAAGCCTGGCTAAAATTTGGGGACAGAGCCTTCTCAGCAGAGGGGACAGCAAATGCAAAGACCTTGGGGTGAGTGTAGGGTTAGGGTACTGAAGACCAGCAAGGTGGCTGGATTAGAGAAGAGGGTGACAAGAAATAACTCCTGAGAGGCACGGGGAGGCCAGATCATACAGGTCTTATGGTGAGACAGTAGTCACTCCAGGGCTTTGAGAAGGGTAGGAAGTGGGTACTGGGTGAAGCACTTGCCACAGGGAACCCCCGAACTGTCCTGCTCCATTCTACCTCCCACTCTCATTGGAAAGGATGGCAGGTAAGGCTGGCCAAGGTCCAGACAACCAGTTGCAACCAGGCAGAAAAGTGTGTGCAGGACCAGGCGCTTCCAGAGGTGGCCTCGGTTGCCTTGGCAACAGGTGCTTCCAAAAACCTCCCTAGGGACTCCTCAGGGCGGCAGCGGGCCTGGCTCATTTCTTGTAATCTAGCAGCGTAAGGACATAAAGAAATCAATTTATTGGCACAAACAGTCCTTCAGGCTCCTGTTCTTACTCTCCCTAGAATTCCATTCAGTGCAGAGCTCATTGGATCTCAGTGTGCAGTAGACTGATGAGCATTACTCTTGGTGGAAATGGGCCTCTCATGAAAGGGACAGTGTGGTCTCCCTGAACTTCATGGAGTAAAGGGTTTACTCCGTGTGCTTGGTGATGGCTCTGGGTTCCAATCCCAGTTCTGCCATCTGCTAGCTGCATGACCTCAGGCAAGTCACTTAACCTCTCTCAGCTCCATTCTTCAGTGCAGTGTTTATGAGGATTAAAGAAGCTGACACATGTATTGTGCCCACTGCCTCCCCCCATATGTGACCGAAACCCCTATGTGCCCCAGATCCTGACCCCGCCCGCCTTACCTCCCTTTTTCCTGAATTATTCAAGTCTTTTCTCAAATGTAACCTCCTCAATGAGGCTCACCCTTCCATCCCTATTTTAAACTGCAACATCTGAAATATCCGAATGACCTATCAAACATAAAGAAGGAGCTTCAACTTCATTGTGATGAAGGAAATGCAAATTAAAACCACAAGACACACAGGCCCTTTGCAATCAAGCTTCCCCAAAAAAGGAATTCACATGTGTTTCCATTTTCTACCTTCTTATCCACTACTCAGTCCCCTGCAATATCGCCTTGGTCTCTAAAGGAGCCCTGCATAAAAATAGCCAATGACTTTAAGGTTGCCCAAAGTTACTGAGCCAGATTTGAACCTACCTGAGATCCTACCTTTTCCATATCCTTGCACAGCAAAATGAGATATAAACTCTGCAAATGCTTTGCAAGGAATCTCTTCCCAAGGCCAAAGTGAAAGTCATGTGAAGGTCAAAAGCAAACTCATTTGAGACCATTCAAAATATTTCTCCTGCTCATGTGCCCACCACACACACACACACACACACACACACACACACACACACACACACACACACACACACTCTGCACCCTGGCCCTACATGAAACCAAATGTCTCTAAGTAGGGGAGACACCCTAGACGTCCTCCAGACGGGCTCACCCTTAATCAGACACCTCTGGCTGAGCTTCATAAATACCACTGCTGCTGTCTGGCTGGATTTCTGTCAGACAGTTCCCTATTAACGCTCATAAGCAGCGAGACAGGGAATCACAACATTTCCAGCTGGCCTCTCCCAGGGGCTTTCTGCCCCTGGGCCCCACTTCCCTCACTGTGTGTACCCCTCAAAACACTGCTCTTTCCCCCCAGCTTTTTGTAGCGGATGAACAGACCACACATTATCCCAGAACTGAAGGCAACCCGTTGTTCGGCAAACAATTATACCCAACAGACCCAGGATGGGTACTGGGACTCCAGAAATGGATCAGACACAGGACTTTAGCTTCAGTTTCTCTATATGGAAGTGGGACTAATGATAGTACCTGACTTACAGAGTCACAGTAAAGATTAAATGAGATAATGCACTTAGCACAATGTCCTACACATTACAGGTGCTCAATAAACTAAGGTTCTGCTGTGCATCCTTAGAGGGACAGATTTGCATCATTAATACTTCTTCCTAGGGTGCCCCCTGAGGCTAGTGGCACACATGGGCACAGGGTCTACCACCTGGACTCCTACCGGTTCAAAGGTAATACTATATATGAAATACATCACAAAGGGTTTGGCACTAGTCACTGTTTTATTACTATTGCTATGACTTTTAACTAATAATTATGAAGCACAGTTGCCCACAGTTGCCACACTGTTCCAATCACTTTATGTATATTAGCCCACTTAATACTCAAACAACTAAGATGAGCATTATTACTTTTTTGCTGTTATCATCATCTCCCCCATTTACAGGTATGGAAATGAAAACAGAAAGAGGTTAATTTGCCTATGGTGACTCAGAGAGTAAGTGACAGAACTGGAATTTGAACCCAGGCAGTCTGACTCCCAAACTCTCAGTGTTTTGTTGTTTTTATTTTATTTTTTGTTCGTTTGGTTTGGTTTTTTTTAAAGATTTTATTTATTTGACAGAGAGAGACACCGCGAGAGAGGGAACACAAGCTGGGGGAGTAGGAGAGGGAGAAGCAGGCTTCCCGCTGAGCGGGGAGCCTGATGCAGGGCTTGATCCCAGGACCCTGGGATCATGACTCAAGCTCAAGGCAGACACCTAACAACTGAGCCACCCAGGCGCCCCCAAACTCTCAGTTTTAACTGCATGCTCTGATATTACAATTATCCTTCACACACTGTATATTCCACCAGATTGGACAAGGATCAAATAAGACACAGTAAAGTCCAAGATCACACATTCAGTTGAAACACTGAAAAATCAGTATTTAAGGCAAAACTCATATATAATCTAACATTCGCCTTGAAAGATATATCTTCCATAAAGTCAGCATGGTTCTGAGTATTACTGTAATACTTCCCCCAGCCAATTTTTCTTCCAGCATCAAACAGAATGCCAATCCTTCCGTTAAACGCCAAAAACAAAACAAAACAAACACACCTGATTGGGGGTTGTCTTGCTGAGTGAAATTTTGCCCAAGCTTGCACAGTTTAATTCCTGCTAAGTTAAATGGGTGTCTCGTGATGTGGTTCCACTGTACTGTGTGTGGATATGCTGCATAAACTGTACAGCTAACACTTACATAACAGCCTTTGTCATGTGTCAGACACCACTCTATCTGTTTTACAGGTATAGATACACTTATCCCCCCAACAGCTCTAGGAGGTAGGTACTGTTGTTATCATTCTCATCTTACAGGTGGGGAAACTGAGGCACAGAGTTTCAAGCATTTGCTTTGACATAACTGGATTTGACCCCAGACACTATGACTCCGGGGCCATGTGCCATGCCATCTCTCCAAGGATCCCAAGGTGAAGTGTGCTTATGACACTCTTCCCCTTCCTCAATGCCTCCAGCCAGCCTCCTCCATGATCCAGCTGCCTCCAAAGAGCCTGCTGGTCTCTGGGAAGAAACAGTCTCATTGAATCCTCCCTGAAAGCTAATTCAGCCATTTACCCTCAATTTGTAGCGGATGCTGTCGTCTCTCAGATTTCAAAGAAGATGAATGCATGGGTCAAATTGAATTAAAAAATTTAATTGAATAAGACAGAACCAGACAGCTTGATGGAAGACTTTGATCTGATAAAGAGAGAGTAGAAATGTGTGCTCCTAAGGCCAGGGTGTGATGGGGAGCTGTCTGGACCTTGTCTAGCCTCTTCTCATCTACAGGAAAGCCAGTTATGCCAATTATGGGTGAGACTGCCCTGAGGTGGTGTGGGGAAGACTGTTCCAAGGCATTTACCAGATTACCATGTCCCCAAACAGGCTGCCGGCTCGCCCACCTTCCTGTCTATCCCTCTCTCCAGACCAACACAACTCTGAGCCCCTGAAATCAGGGGCTTTGTCTCAGACCTCACAAGAACCCTGTGTCCTGGACACAACAGGAACCCTATAAAAGAGATTTTTTTTTTAAGATTTTACTTATTTGTCAGAAAGAGAGCGAGAGAGAACAAGCAGGGGAAGCGACAGGCAAAGGGAGAAGTAGGCTCCCTCCTGAGCAGAGAGTCCAATGCAGGACTCGATCCCAGGACCCTGGGATCATGACCCAAACTGAAGGCAGACACTTCACCAACTGAACCACCCAGGCATCCCCAAAAGAGATATTTAAAGAGAGAGAGACAGAGGCAGAAAGAAATACATTTAAGTCAATAGCCCACAGACCTGACCCACAGACCCAGCCGCCAGACTTGTTTGGCATGCCCACTGGTTTGTTTTCTAATTAGGAGACTTCTCACTTTTAAATTCATATTGGTAGCTTTTCTTTAAACATTGCTACTCAAAGTGAGGCCCCAGACCAGCAGCATTAGCACCAACCGGGAGCCTGTTAGAAATGCAGAATCTCAGGTCCCACCTCAGACACTGTAAATCAGAATTCACATTTTAACATTAAAGAAGGAAAGGCAGCTTGCTTCACATCAGTGGTTCTCGCCCCTGGCTACACATCACAATGACCTGAAGAGCTTTTTAAAAATCCAGACACTCAGGCCACACTCCACCTTTTTCATTTAGAATCTCTAGGGGTAGGATGCAGACGTCAGCATTTTTTTAAAGGTCCCAGGTGATTCCAATGAGTGGCCAAGGTTGAGAACCAATCGATTAAAATCAGAATATCTGGAAACACTTGGTTTCCTATCCCCACATGACAAAGAGTGGCTGAGGCTGAGGAGCCATTCTTCAACCCCACTTGGCCTCATCACGCACTTTCATAACCTGCACGTACCACATGCCTATGATTCACAACTTATGAATCTGCTCAATGTCCTTGAACCTCTTCTCCTCCCAGAATGCTCTCCCTACATTCCCCACCCCCCCTATTTTAGGAGGACCACTAGCAAGAAGCAGTCAAGCAGTTCCTAATAAAGTAAATATGCATGCAGTGTATGACCCAGCAATTCCACTCCTAAGCTTCCATCCAAGAGAAATGAACACACATGCCCACAAAAAGACTTAATACAAGAACATTCATACACCTTTATTAGTAGCCAAAACTGGAAACAACCCAAATAACCATCAACAGAAGAAAGGATAAACAAGCTGCAGTACATCCATTCAGTGGAACACATCTTGGCAATAAAAGGGAACAAATTATTGATCCATGCAAAACATGGATGAATCTCAAAAACCTTATGGTGAAGGAAAGAAGCCAAACATAAAAGTGTACATGCTACATGATTTCATTTATACGAAATTCTTTTATAATGCAAAACAAAGATATGGGGAAAGAAATCGGAGTAGTGGTTGCCTCTGATGTTGCACCGACTATAAAGAGTCATGACAGAACTTCCTGGAATGATGTGAATGTTCTCTATCTCGATCTGGCTGATCGTTACATGGGTGTACACATTCATCAGAACTCATCAAACTGTACTGTTAAGATTTGTGCATTTTGATCTATGCAAATTTTACCTCAATAAATGTTTAACCACTAATTTAAAAAAAACTGTCAAGAGGCAACATGGGGTAGGGGAATATGTGTTGAACTTAGGAATTTGAGTCTTGACTCCTCTACTTTCAACCTGAAAGATCTCGGGCAAAGGAGGCAGAAGTCAGGCCTATAAAAGTGAGAATAACAGCACTCTGGTAAACACAACTGCTTAGATACCCAAGTCCTTTCTCCCTTGCTGACTCTAATGAGGGATGAAAATCACATACTCACTCTCCCAGCCTTTCTTGCAACTAGGAGTGGCCATGCAACCAAGTACCATAATATGCAGACAGATGTCGAGGGGAGATTTTGCATTTCTTATTAAAAATGAAATAAAAGGATCGCTTCTCGGCCTTTTGGCTAAGATCAAGTGTAAAAATGAAATAAAAGGAACAGTTGTAGCTGGGGCCATCCTTCCCTCTCCCTCTTTTTTTGCTTTGAAAACAAATGTGATGCCTGGAGCAGGGGCAGCCCTCTTTTGACCCTGAGGCAATAAGGAGTTAGAAAATGCCATGGGAATTCAGAGATACTGGTCCTGACACTGCTGAGATGCTAAATCAAGGTCAGCAGCTGCCTACCTCCAGACTACTTCTTCTATAAGAGAAACAACCTCCTGTTTACTTAGACCACTGTAAGCCAGGCTCTAGTTCCTTGCAGCCAAAAGCATCCCTAACTACCCAGCACCAAAGATTTCCAGGAGGAATAAGTGAAATAATCTTTATGAAATCACAAAACTATGTACCAGACAACATTCAGTGTTCAGTACATAAAAGTTCTTTCCTCCCAAACCCCCTTGCAGAAATCTGGACTGCTTGACAGCAAAAATCATACAATGGGTTAAGGTGGATTTTTTTTTTCCTAGTTAGTGAACAGATAATATAGGGATGTGTGATAGCCAGAATAATGTGGCATGTGATGTTCACATCCTACTCCCCAGAATCTGCAAATGTTTCATGACAAGGGAGGATTAAGACTGTAGGCGGGATTAAGGTTGCTACAAAGCTGACCTTGAAATGGGGAGATTATCCTGGATTATCTGGGTGGACCCACTGCAATCACAATGGTTTTTAAGCATAAATGAGGGATGCAAAAATGTGTCAGAGGAATGCAATGTAAGAAATCAGTGCAATTGAGCACTGATTGTTTGAAGACGCAGAAGCCATGAGCCAAGGAATGGGGGTTATCTCTAGAAGCTGAAAGAGCAAAGGAAACGGATTCTTTCCTAGAGTCTCCACAAGGAAAGCAGCCCTGCTGATGCCTTAATTTTAGCTCAGTGAGACCCACTTCAGACTTCTGACCTCCAAGACTGTAAGGTAACAAATTTGTGTTGTTTTTATGCCCCTACATTTGTGGTCATGTTACAGCAGCCACAGGAAACTAATGCAGTGAGATTTGGAGGCTGAAGTGAACACAACAAACAACCCCTTCTCCCAGAAGGATAAAAGAACTTCAAATATTCTAGCCAGACAAACATTCTAAATCTTGATCTGGCTGGTGGTGTATGCACATGGAAACATATGTAAATTTTGTTTGCCATACATGCATTATACATCAATTAAAAAGTCAAAAAGGCACAGCAAATGTCATGAACATACCTTTTCAGAAAAGTCCCCCTAAATCCAGCCAACTGAGTCAGCAGGCTGGAAGGGGGCAGGTGGCAGTTTATAGAGGAGTGGCCAAGTCCCATTATCAGATGGTAGGCACTCAAGGCAGAAGCCAGCTCAGTTAAGCTTCCATCCTCTGACTTCCCTCTCTTGCCTAACACACCTGTCAGTTTTGCTTTCATACCACCTTCTCCAACATCTTTCCACAAGCATGTTGCCACCCTTACCTAGGATGATCCTTCAACTCTATTTTCCCAGTAAAATCTTAATTTGCACCTCTTGTCCCAGTGTAATCAACAGTGTGTCCACGTTAGGATGATAAATCACATAACCATCTACCTCAAACAAACTGTTGAAAAAGTGGCATTCAGGAAGAACGAACCTAGGGGGAAAAAAAAATCGCTGCCCCTACTACCCCCCCCCCCAATGCTCTGAGTTATGGCAAAATAAAGAAGAACACAAAGTCTCACTCACTGTTTGGGTCTGACCATGATCATACCCTCTGGCCCACTGACCACACCAGCCTCATCATCACCACGATGAGCTCAGAACAGCTGAGGATACAGATCTATAAAACCTCACTCACGTCCTGCCCCTGGCCCAAACCAAAATGCCCACTCCATCCTCCCTGGGCAAAAGCCATGTGCTTAAAAGCATCACATGGGACCCATTCAAGGTAATTAACAACCTGTGAGATGTCATAAACCAGCCCCACGCCCCGGATCTTTCCCCAACCTTGGGACTTAGATGAAAGGCAGACAAATTTGGTTTCCACTTATCTTTGGGCTGAACTTTTTTTCTTGAGCTGACTAAATGACATCCTGCCTTCTCAGGATCAGAAAACAAGGTCTATTTTGTGTTCAGAGTCCCTGTGAAAGTCACCTTGCAGGAGTCATCTAGTGAATTCAGCCCAGTTTGGGCTAGTTTTCCAATAGCATGCAGATGATCAGACTTTGGTCCGTGGCTCAGCTACCTCCTGAGGCTAGAGACACACTATGTCCCATTAGGCTCACCTGACGGCCAGCATCTACAACCAAACGTATGGGTGGATGAGTCTTCAGATGATCCCAGTCCCCAGCTGTGAAGTCTTCCAGCTAATAACACAGTCACCATAGGACAGAGACAATCCATCCAACTATGCCCTGTCTGAAGTTCTGACCTGCAGAAACTGTGAGAGATAATAAATACTGTTAATATTTAAACCACTGTGTTTTTACGGTAATTTGTTATGCAGTTTATAATGAATACAGAAAGAACTTGAATCATGCCACGTCATGCAGCATGCAGATGTAAAATCCTACGGAAGGACAGGGATTGGTACTTTTTGAGGTATATAATCACCTCTGGACCAATCACTGAGTCCAGGAGAAAGTCACACTCTGATTGACTCAGCTGGTGGCCAAAATGGGACACCATGACAGACAACTCCACTTACAAAGCAAGGAAGAGGAGAAAGGTTCTCTCAAGAAAATGATGCTGACAGACAAAAGCAATGTCAAATACAGTGACCTCATTGCTTATCTCTTTTCCACTCCTGCCTTTCCTGCCCCTGTTAACTATAGTGATGTCTTCTGCTGATGGCAAAAGTGTTAGCCCATTCCTATTAAAGATATCTCCACTGATGTTTCCCACAGATAACTGTGCTAGGACCGTGGATATCAGTGCTATTGCCAAGGTCAATCTCTCATTGAAGCTGGAACTCTCTACCCACTGATGCCTTGAGCTATAGTTTTCCTTTTTATGGTCATTTTGTTGTATTCCTGGCCTTAGGAATTAGGTATTATTCTGAATTGAACTATACCACTAAATCGTTCAATTTCTGTTCCAGTTACTGTGCTGGAACCCAGCACATGTCCTCAGTGTTCCTTTTACTTAAAAAAGTGATTCTCAACCTTGGATGCATATTAAAATTACCTGGGGAGCTTTTAAAAACAATACAAATGTCCAGGCCCTACTCAAGGTAGAAGACTGAGCATTTGTATTTTTAAATGCTCCTACAGAAGATTCCAGAGTTACACCCAGAGTTGAGACCACTGATCTGGAGTGAATCAATCACACTCCCCCAAGGTTGGCAGGACCACTCTCATGGCCACCACCACTCCCTCCTTGTCATTGCCAATAGCAAGTTCTATCAGTTCCACCTTCTAAATGAAATGGTATCTGGTCTCTGGTATCTGTCCATTTCAATCCAGTTTCATCAGCACAACTCAGCACAAGCCACCATCACTTGCCTGGCCCACTCCAAACACCTACTTAGCCTGCCCCCTTTTCTCCCTCACTCTGCCCCCCACTTCCAATTCTGCCTCCTTGCAATGCGTCTCCACACAGCAACCAGAGTGACCCTTTTAAAACATAAATCAGGCAATGTCATTTCCTTGCTTAGAAACCATCAGTGACTTTCAGATGGAAAATCCAAAGTTTCCCACAGATAACTGCTAGGACCATGGATATCAATACTATTGCCATTGATGGAGACCTTCAATGGGGCTAGTCCCTGTCCTCTCTCTAGTATCACCTCCTGACATTCCCCCGATCACTAAGTTCCAATCATCTTAGACCAGCCCAACCCAAGAGAACTTTCTGTGATAAATGGAAATGTTCTGTATTTGCACTATCCACCCACCATGGGACCCCACAGCCAGCCACATGTTGCTTTTGAGCACTTCAAATGTGAATAGTGTAAGTGAGGATCCAAATGTTTTATGTAATTTTCATTCATGTAAATTTAAATAGCCACATGTGGTTAGTAGGTACCATATTGGACAGTGCAGTACTTGGATTCTGAGCATGACTAATTCTTTACCTCCTCAGGGTTTTAGAACAATTCTCTCTGCTTGAACCTGGACATGAAAAAGGAGTGGTTGTCTAAAGAAAAATAAGGGAGAGAGATTCCCAGATTAAGGGATGCTGTGGCGGTAAAAGCAACAGGTGTCCACCTCAATGAGGCAGAAATCAGGACTGACTCTAAGAGCAAATAATAGGGAATGGTAAAGGGGAAGCCCAGAATGCTGAGTTCAAGTTAAAGAAGTGTTTAAATGTGAATGTGCTACAAGACAGTTGAAAAGCAAGTTGTAGACAAATATATACAGGGAGTCCATTGACATAAATTCAGAAATCTACCTTATGAAATAATACATTGTTTAACCTACAAACATATTAGGCAAAACCAAAGAAAAGCAACAGAATGATAAACACAAAATTCACAACAGTGGTGACTTCTGAGGGAAGAGAGGAGACACAACCAAGGAAAAACAAAACCATACCTGAGCACAGGTATGGTTCATTGCTGCAGGGAATTTAAAACACTAAAACAAGTAAAAAATAATTGGTCTGTTTTTCACTTTCACCAAGCTCCAGAAATTCTAAACAATGTCGGTGATAAAATACTTCTCCCCTAGAATAAGCTTTTGTTGGTTTAAATTCTAAAAATTCTTGCAATGGCTAGTTAGATAGGTATGTATAGAGACGTATATAAGTAAATTTCAAATTTTCACATTTTATTGCTTATCCTTTGTGCCAGTTATCAATTTTTTTGTCTGTCAGCTAGAAATTTAGCCTTCTCTGACCTGCTATGAGATTCTGAAGCTGGACCCTGTGAATGGCTCTCCCCTGCCAGCCAGCATGATGTTAGGTTATGTCAGTAGAGGGCACTGGAGGGACACTGCAAAAGGGTGGCACTTCTATTCCTGATTGGAAAGTTTTTCTTGCTCCTAAGGGATGGCAGCCTGCAGGTAGCTTCCCATGGGGTTTCAGGAGTACCCCAATGAGAGGTTTCCTAGTGAGTTTTGCCAACATCCCAATGGATTGTTTTCTGCTCACCAGCCCTGGCCTTCATTAATTCAGACCTTGCCACTGTGTGGTGAACCACAGCCCTTCCTCTCCCACAAGGTCCAAATCTCTTCCTTGGGCAGGCAGGATCTTACAATTTGTTCCTTTCTTCATGTGGTAGGTAGAATCATAAGGTGGCCTCTAGGGACACACACACACCCCCTCCCCGGTATACTGCCATATGTAATCCCTAAGGCTAAGAATATGAAGTATGTTTTATGGCATAGCTGACTTTAAGAAAAAGAGATTATATGGGTGAGCAAGACCTAATCACAAGAGTCCTTTAAGTCTGGGTCTAAAGATGAGAGACAGGAAGTCACTCTGGCTGACACCTTGATTTCAGCCTTGTCTTATCCTTCCTTACCTTGTCATACCTACAGAACTGTGAGCTAACAAATAGGTGGCGGTTTTTTTAATATTCTTTAATGTGGTAAAATACACATTAAATTTACCATTTTAACCATTTTTAAGCATACAGTTCAATGGCATTAAGTACATCACACTGTTGTACAACCATCACCACCATCCATCTCCAGAATGTTCTCATCATCCCAAGCTGAAACTCTGTCCCTATTAAATAATAAATTCTCATGTCTCCCCACAAACCTGCTGGAAACCAATATTCTACTTTCTTGTCTCTATGAATTTGACTATTCTAGGTAGTTTGTGTATACAGTATTTGTCCTTCTGTGTCTGGCTTTTAGCTCCATATGTTTTCTTTTTTTTTTTTTAAGATTTTATTTATTTATTTGACAGAGAGAGAAAGATCACAAGTAGGCAGAGAGGCAGGCAGAGAGAGAGGGGGAAGCAGGCTCCCCGCCGAGCAGAGAGCCCGATGCGGGGCTCGATCCCAGGACCCTGATATCATGACCTGAGCCGAAGGCAGGCTTTAACCCACACCCAGGCGCCCCTAGCTCCATATGTTTTCAAGGTTGTTCTACAGTATATCACGTGTCAGAACTTCCTTCCTTTTTAAGGCTGAAGAATAGTCCATTACATAGATATACCACACTTGTCTATTCGTTCATCCATCAATGGATACTTGGTTTACATCCACCTTTTGGCTATGGTGTATAATGCTGCTATGAACACAGGCGTACAAATAACTCTGCGAGTCCGTATTTGCAAGTATTTTGGGTGTATACCCAGAAGTAGAATTGCTGGATCATATGGTAACTGTATGTTTAATTTTTTGAGGAACTACCATGCTGTTTTCCATTGCAGCTAAATAGGTATTGTTTTAAACTGCTAACTTTGTGCTAATTTGTCACCCAACGATGGAAAATTAATACACTTCAGTGCTCTCTTCCAGCCCTAGAGATAGTAACTGCTTCCTACATGTGTTAGTCCCATACTGTTTAGGGTTTTCTTTACCTCTCTTTGTAGCTAATCCTCTCTACTAGTTAATACTTCTTTATAAATAAAATTTTCTCTATTCAAACTACTGGTGTGGTGTGTGCCTCCTGAGTGGCCGCTGAAGGACAGACTCTTTAATAAACGGTGAGTTCTATTGAATTACCAAATTCAAAGGTAATTTGGAGAACTAGTTTCACAGCCAGCCCCTGACATACACAGCAGGTTCGGCAACATCCACTCATTTTCTGTGGTCATCTTGTAAGAGTTTGAATTTGTTTGGGTTTGTTTGGGGTGCAATTCATATCTAAAACTTTGTGATACTGCATATTCCTGTTTTTAAATAACATATTGAAAATAAGTGATAGCGCAGTGATCTAAAGAAAAAGAGAGAACTTGAGTTTCATCAATTTTGTCATTTTATTTGATCACTTGGAGTTTTTGTGTTTAAAATCTAAAATATCAAAAAGGTATAAACTACAAGATGTTAATTTTTTTGGTGGTTCCAAATTTTGACTCATATAGTAAATATTTTATTAAATTTGAATAATATGTTAAATAGAATTTCATATTTCCTTTTAAATTAGTTATTTTAAATCTAAGTATGGACCGAGAAAATAATGATTATCACTGAACATTAAATCTTTACTGAATATAGTTTTGGCGTATAAAGGAGGGAGGTATTAAAAAATAACCTACGGGCACCTGGGTGGCTCAGCCGTTAAGCATCTGCCTTCAGCTCGGGTCATGATACTCGGGTCCTGGGATCAAGCCCTGCATGATCCGCGGGAAGCCTGCTTCTCCCTCTCCCACTCCCCCTGCTTGTGTTCCCTCTCTCGCTGTGTCTCTCTCTCTCTCTGTCAAATAAATAAATAAAATATTTTAAATTATTTTTAAATATTTTTAAAATAACAATAATAATATTCTAGCCCGGCTGTAAAATACTAGGTATACCATGGGGAGTATGCCCATTAATGGTAACTTTAGATTTGTACTCAATGTATTGTTACAAATATTGCTTTATCTTTATTCAATATATTAAAATAATTTTAAATCAAACAGCACAAAGACATACAGTATAGGTCTAATTCTACCTTCTAAATTCTCTTCCCTAATCTTGTGCTCCCTAACTTAATTTCCTTCGACCTTTCTGTGCAGACTCTTGGTACAAGCTTTGCTCTTAAGATGAAACAGCAATACTGGGATTTTTTTTTTTTTTTTTTTAAGATTTTATCCATTTATTTGACAGAGAAAGAGAGACCACAAGTAGGCAGAGAGGCAGGCAGAGAGAGAGGGGGAAGCAGGCTCCCCGCTGAACAGAGAGCCCGATGTTGGGCTCAATCCCAGGATCCTGAGATCATGACCTGAGCCAAAGGCAGAGGCTTTAACCCACTGAGCCACCCAGGTGCCCCAGAATACTGGGATTTTAAGTTTCTTAAATTTTCCTCTTCTTGGCTGCTGCCTTTTTTTTTTTTTTTTTAAGATTTTATTTATTTTTGGGGGGAAAGAGGTAGAGGGAGAAGGAGAGAGAAACCCAAGCAGATTCTACTGCAGTGAGCACAAAGCCTGACCCAGGGCTTGACCTCACAACCCTGAGATCAGACCTGAGCCAAAGCCAAGAGTCGGACACTCCACCAACTGCACCACCCAGGTGTCCTGGCTGATTCTTTTAAAATAAAATGATGGAAGCACTGAATTCTTCCAAAGAGAAAGACATGAGGAGAATAGAGGGATCTTTTTTTTTTTTAAAGTAATCTCTACACCCAAGGTGGGGCTTAAACTTACAGCCCTGAGATCAAGAGTTGCACACTCTACCGAGGCAGCCAGGCACCCTAAGACGTTTTTCTTCATACGGTTTCTGGCCATGGTCCCTTTGAGCCAGGTGCTTGCCCCTCCCAGACCTGTCCTCCAAGAACTGTGTGCTTCTCTGAAGACCCAGCTATCTGTCAACTTCATGTCCTATCAGGCCAGGAACCTCAGAGCAAGCACATAGGGGCACTGATTCCCAACCAAGTGCCCACGTATTGACTGGCTACCATAGCAACGAGAGCTGAGACACATTAGCCCCCGAGCCACTCCATCTGCAGGCCCCACTGAACCCCACAGCGAGGAGGGTTATCGATTCTCTCCCTACATAACTCTCTCTTTCCTGCCCCTGCTGCATATTTACTCCACAGCAATACTGAGCAGAAGACAGCCCCCAGATCATCCATGCCCCTCATTCATAACTAAGGGTACACATCAGAATCAGCTAGGGAGCTCTTTAGAAGTACCTGACACCCTGTAACAAACTCCCCAGGGCTGGGGGCTGCGTTCATGTATTTCAAATATGGTGATCCTCACACACCACGCCAATTAAGAACTGCTGTATAGAGCATAAACAGACTTTACAGAAGGAAATACCAATGGATTTCAGACATAAGATGCTATCCTCACCCAGAGACAAGGACCCCATAACATGATACTATATTTTTCACCTATCAGATTGGCAAAGATCAAAAGTTTGATAATCATAGACAAAGAGCTAATCCCCCTGGTTCATGAAGTGTTTCTACAAATAGATAATGAAAAGACCAATAATCTAATCCAATAGAAAAAGGGCAAGGGAGATGAACAGATAGTTGGCAGGGAAATACTTCATTCATAGTAAGAAAATCTAATACAACAACCCATCCAAAGGTACCAAAAGTTTGGTAATATACCAATAAGGTGTTAGGGGAACACAGTGGTGAGAAGGCAAATTGGTACAGCCCCATGCAGGCAGTACCTACGAAAACTGCAAGCACTTTTCATCTTCGAGCCATTAATTCTATGTCTAGGAATTTAACCAGCTGATATTAATTGCACATGTGTGAAAAGATTTAAGTACAGAGTTATTTATTTGCAGCATTGTCTGCAGCAGCAAAAGATCAGAACTAACCCATTTCCCAGCAGGAGACTAGTTAAATCAATTATAGTACAGTCATACAGTGAAATACTCTGAAAGACAACCATTTAAATAAGATCAATGAAACAATCCCAAGACATTTTATTAAATGAAAAAAAAATTACAAGGTGAAAAACAGTATGTGATTAATGGCAAAATCATTTTCAGTAATGATCATTTAATAATCACTAATAATCATTATTTTCTTAAGTCATACTTCAGATTTAAAACAAGTAATTAACTATTTTTAAAGAATAAGTTTCTATTTAAAAATATTTAAATTCGACGTATACATATGTAGCATATGTATAATTGTGTTATACAGATAACTCTGAAAGATATACACACAGAAACTGGTTACACGACAGAGGATCTCAATAGACATTTTTCCAAAGATAGAAAGATGGCCAACAGGTACATGAAAAGGTGCTCAACATCACTTATCATCAGTGAAATGTAAATCAACCACAATGACTTACCACCTTGCACCTCTTAGAAGGCTATCATCAAAAAGATAAAAAATAACAAGTATTGGCAATAATGCGGAGAAAGGGAACCCTAGTGCACTGTTGATGAGATTGTAAACTAGTACAGCCGCTACAGAAAACAGCAGCATTTTGTGGAATTTTAATTTTGGAGGTTCCCCACAAAATTAAAAGTAAGTAAAAAAAAAAAAAAGTAAGTAGAACAACTATATGATCCAAAAATTCAACTTCTGGATATTTATTCAAAGAAAATGAAAACACTAACTTGAAAAGATATATGCACCCCTATGTTCACTGCAGCATTATTTATAATAGCCAAGATATTAAAACAACCTAAGTGCTCATCAATAGATGAATGGATAAAGAAAGTGGGGTGTGCATATACAATGGAATGGTATTTGTCCAAAAAAAAACAAGGAAATCTTGTCATCTGTGACAGGATGGAACTTGAAGACATGTGCTAAAGAAGTAAGTCAAGACAAAGAAAGACAAATATCCTATAATATCACTTACATGTGGAACCTAAAGAAACCAACTTGTAGACACAGAACAGATTGGTGGTTGCTGCAGGATGGGGGAGTAAAATGGATGAAGGGAGTTAAAAGGTACAAACTTCCAGTTGTAAAATAAATAAGTCACGGGGATGTAATGTATAGCATGGCGACTATCATTAATAATATTGTACTGCCTATTTAAAAGTTGCTAAGAGGGGCGCCTGGGTGGCTCAGTGGGTTAAAGCCTCTGCCTTCGGCTCAGGTCATGATCTCAGGGTCCTGGGATCGAGCCCCGCATGGGGCTCTCTGCTCAGCGGGGAGCCTGCTTCCCCCTCTCTCTCTGCCTGCCTCTCTGCCTACTTGTGATCTCTATCTCTGTCAAATAAATAAATTAAATCTATAAATACATGAATGAATGAATGAATGTTGCTAAGAGAGCAGATCTTAAAAGTTCTATAGGGGCACCTGGGTGGCTCATTCGGTTAAGCAACTCCTGATTTTGGCTCAGGTCATGATCGCAGAGTTGTGAGATCAAGCCCCAAGTTGAGCCCTGTGTGGAACTCCCCCCCCCCGTTGTTCCCCACACATCAGGCTCCCCACTGGCAGTGGAGACTGCTTATCTCTCTCCCTCTGCCCCTCCCCACCCTCTCTGCCTCTCCCCCCCCCGCAAAAAAATTAATAATAATAATAAAAGTTCTCATCACAAGAAAAGTGATTTTTTTTAACTATATAGGGTGACAGATGTTAACTAGATTTATTGTGATGGTAATCTCACAATACATACAAATATGTAATCATTATGTTTGTGTATCTGAAACTAATATAGTGTTACATGCCAATTATAAGTTAATTAAAAAATAAAACAAGAGAGTCATAAGTATAACAGAAGAAAAACATGAGTACTCGGAGGCAAGATGATTAATTTGCAGATTCTATAGGAATGTGGTGTAGCTATAACAGAGAAGATATTTCCCCAAGCAAGGACACAATAGAATGGAGATGCTGGGGATCGAACCCAGGACCTCATGCATGCTAAGCATGTGCTCTACCACTGAGCTACATCCCCACCTGGTGACAACACTGCTTTTCTAAGCTATTTCATGAAATAAATCAGAAATTTGCTCCCTTAAAAGAAAAAACTGGTTATAGTGATGGCCAAGAGGTTTGGGGGCAGGGGGGAGGATGGTAATGCAGAGGGTGTGTAGGAGGATGTTCTGGAGTTAGGAATGAAAGGAATTTACTTCTCTCTCTATGCTTTTTGTACTACTTGAGTATTTTACCATGTAGGCATCGCCTACTTAAAATAAAGATGTAAAATAAAAGAGAAAATAAAGGTTAAACAAAACCACTTTTCTGCAACAATGCCCCCACTTTACAGATGGAACACTGAGGCTACTAAATAAGAGAAAGGCCTCTCTCTAGAGAAAGCCCCAGAATCCTCTGTTCTTTTCAGGATGAGAGACTATCCATGCCTCGTTGCCATGATTTCCATGCCTCATTCATCCCTCTGCCCTCAGTACCCAGCTCAGGGAATCCAACATTTTTGTGAATTCTTTCGTTCTGCAACTAATGTTTGTTGAGGACTGACCATGGCCCAGACATTATGCTAACTGCCAGGAGAATAAGCCTCAAGGTCAAAGTCCCTCCTGACCTTGTAGATAGGGCTGCATGTACATTCCACACAGGCTGCGCACTACACGATTTCAGGAAATGTCGTTCACATAAACTATTATTTAACTGGCATCCCCTGGATTTGTGCCCTATACCCAGTGGCCTTGCCCATATGTCCAATAGCCCAGTGGAGAAAATAGCCCAATGAAGAAAATAAAGTAATACATATATATTTCTTTTAATTGGAATCAGTGCAATGAAAGAAAAGAACCAGGTGTTATAAGAAAGAACAAAAGGAGGGACCTAGTTTGAGTTCTACATAAGCCATTCTGAGCAAGTGATATTTAAGCCAAGAAATTTTATTAGTTAGGAATTTTATTTAGTTGCTAGTAACAGAGACCCAACTTAGCAGCTTTAACAAAAACAGTTTCCAATTTCTCTCATTCCATGAGAAACCAGAAGGTAGACAGCCCAAGACTAATTTGGCAGCTCCATCAGTTATTAGGAGCCCAGCCTCCTTCTGTCTTTCTGCTTTACATTCCTTAACATGTGATTTTCATTCTCTAGGTCACCTCATGGTCCAAAATGATGGCTAGAGCTCCAGCCACCACATTGGCAGCATAGACAACAGGACAGGGCAAGGACATTAGAGAAATAAGGGAACACGTCCCCATCCATTTAAGGAGATGACTGTGCCCTACAGAATATTCTACTTCCACCTCGTTGACCAGAAAATGGTCCCATGAACATATCATGCTGCAAGAGAGGCTGGAAACTGTAGTCCCTAAGGCATTGCCCAGAGTTGTTACTAAAAAGGAGGAATTGTTTTTGAGAGGCAATGAGCAGCCTCTGCTATGGACTAGGAGAATAACAGGAGTTAATTTAGTGAAAGAGGTGGTAGGAGAACAGGTTCCAAGCAGAGGGAACACAAGTACAAAGTCTCCAGTAAGAAAAGGAGGTTGGTGTGATCTCATAACTAAAAGGAGGCCAGAGTGGCCAGAACACTGAGGAGGAGGTGAGGGGCCAAGAAAAGGAGCAGGAAAAGGATTCAGCCCCTTATGCACATTAGCAAATGCAGGTGCCTACCTCCCACTCTAGGCAAAGCCTTGGAATCAAAGAGACCCATGTTCACATTCTAACTTCACTTCTTCCTCACTGAGAGCCTTTCGGTACACCTTTTAGCTTGTCTGAGTCTGTTTTCTTCCTTATAAAACAAGAATTATATGGGAACGATCTGTATAGATCTATTATGTGGATTAAATGAGATAATGTATGTGAGGAAGTTAGCACAGCACCTCTTTAGCACATATAATTATTTATTAATTACATCTCTAACCAAAAAGACTCACATAACTGTTGACATCGTCAACAGTCAAGGTTGTATCCTCAGCTGTGAACAAATCACCTGGCACATAGTTAGTGCTCAAAAAATGGTTGCTCTTCCTATTGTGACTATTGCCAAGGAGAGTAGACAGCTCATCAGAATTCCTTCTGTTCTCTTTCTTGCCTCCTCATCCCAGGCCAGCCAACTACAGATCTATCCCATCTTCAGCTCACCTACCTTAATGACAAACTAGAAATAAGGGTGTGGGGGCGAGGAAATGCCATCCCAGGGAGCTAACAGACCTCCAGGTGACTAGTTAGAGCCCTCGTCTCCTTTTTGCTCAGGCAATAAGAGTAAATAAGCTTGGCCCCAATGCAGAAATGCTTACTGCATTGAACTTTAATAAAACCCACACTTGGACTCCAGGAAATACTGCCATTTATATCCCCATTGATTTTCTAAGCCTGTTTTATTATTCCTCCTCCCGGTGAGGGTTGTATGTATTTTGGGACTGCATTCCTTTCATAAATAAGTAAATATGTAAGTAAATACTAATAAGAGCTAACGGTTATTAAGTGCTTGGCCCAGGGCCAGGGATGGTGCTGCAGGATTTTGCCTCTGTTAGTTTATTTCCCCCATTATAACAACCCAATGAGGCTGGCACTCCAGTGGTTCCCATTCTACAGAGGAGGAGACCCAGATCCCAGAGGTGAGGTCACTCCCCCCAAAAAGGAGCAGGGTAGATGCTATACAGTCTAGTAGTTCTGCTATATGACCCACCAATGTCACTAAGTGTATACCCAGGAGAAATAAAGACATGTCCATCTGTGTTCATGGCAGCACTAGTCATGAGAGCCAAAAAGAGGGAAAAATTCAAATGTCCATCAACGGATAATGGACAAACACAACATTATATATGCACTCAAGGAAATACTGTTAAGCCATAAAAAGTAATGAGAGACTGACACACACTACAACATGGATGAATCTTGAAAACATTATGCTAAGTGAAAAAAGCCAGACACAAAATGCCACATATTGTATGATTCCATTGATATACCCAGATTGGTCAAATCCATAGAGATGGGAAGCAGACTGGTGGTCGCCAGGGGCTGGGGAATAGAAGGGAAACAGGAATGATGACAAATGGAAATGGGGGGCAGAGGGATGATAAAAATGTTCAGGAATTAGTGATGATGGTTGTACATCTCTATAAATATACCAAAACCCACTAAATTGTACACCTTTACATTTTGAATTTTATGGTAAATCAACTGTATCTCAATTTTCATTGAAAAAGAGGCAGAGCATATACTTAACCTCAAGGCCATCTGATCCAAAGGCTTGATTACTGCATTCTGAGCAGCTCATGTGGACAGGAACCCAAATTCCACTTTACTTCCTAAGTGCCTTCCTTCCCTCAGTCCCCACCAGTCAAGCTTCTGAAGTCAGTGGCAGGCCAGAGGGAAATGACAAGTGCCTGAACTAAGGCAACAGTTTGAAAAAGCCAATAGTCTTTCCTTTCTGCTAAACCCCCTGAGCATGGGGCTGGCTCCCTCCCAGGCCTGGGACCCTGAGCACATCATAAAGGAGCTGCATTAATGGAAGCTTTAAGGCATTTGGGAGCTACTGGGGTTGAGAAAATCTCAGTGGTCAGTGAGTTAATTACAACTGCCCAACTGAAGCCAACTCACCCATTAATATCAACAAGCCAGTTCCAGAAGGAAGAGGCAAGATGACTGACACGAATCTCTCTAACTGTAGATTCAACAACTACAGTGGCCTGACCCCCCAGCTACATCTTCATTGATATAAAATAATTTGTACTTCTGCAAATGTTCCCAGTTCACACACACACACGCCTGAAGAAGACCCCAAGTAAAGAACATAGCCCGGCACAAAGGACAGGGGCTTTAATGTTTGAGAGTCCTGGGTTCAGCCACTTAGGGGCAGAGTAGCCTTAATTGGGTCATGTCATTTCTCTAAGCCTCAGTTTCCCATCTGTCAAATGGGGCTAATAACTTCTAACTCTTTCATGGTTATATTGGGAACTAGGAGATGTTGTATCTGAATGTTCTCACTTGCACTGGGGCTCAGCACATGGTAGCTGTTATTAATTGTATTATTAAATGACTTGGGTCATTTCCACACCGTGTCCCCCAACACACTGTAAAATTTGGGATGTGGCAGTGGCCACGTGGCCAGAAAATGATTCTCTATTTTCAGTGTGCCTGGGATGCTTGTTTAAAATGCAAGGATCTCCAACCCCGGTGTTTCTGACTGCAGGGAGAGGGGCTAAAGGTGCTCCATTTTTTTGATAACCAGCTCAGGGTTTAAAACTTTCAGATAATAGGGAGGCATCTGGCTGGCTCAGTTGGCAGAGCATTCAACTCTTGATCTTGGGGGTCACGAGTTCAAGCCCCATGCTGGGTACAGAGATTACTAAAAAAACAAACTTTAAAAAAAGAAATCAGATGCCATTTGGATTTCAGAAGAAAAAACAAGACAAACAAAAAACAGAAAAACCAACTCTCAGATAATGGTTTCCAGCCCTGGTTACATACTGCAAAGGCTGGGCTTCTTTGTTTTAATGCCTGGATCCCACCCCTACAGATTTTGATGTCTTGAGACCCTCGTGTTGCTGGGACACTAGTATTTTTTAAGGTTCCCAGATGATTCTAATGTGCAGCCAGGGCTGAGAACCTCTGCTATAAGCCAGTGCTTCTCAGAGTATGGCCCAGGGACCCATGGCATCAGCAGTTATGGGAACTCTTTAAAAATGCACGATCTCTATCTTTCCACCAACCTACTGAATCAGAAACTCTGGGAGGGGGATCCAGCACACAGTGTCTTAACAAGACCTCTAGGAGATTCTGATGCCCACTCAGGTATAAGAACCCCCACTGTGAGGCATGGTATCCCCTAAATGGCATAATGACAAGAATCACTTTGGGGTGTGCTTACCATTCCTAGGCAACCCCCCTACCCACTCACCCAGATTCTGAGAGGAGGGAATGGGGCCTGGATATGTACATTTTTTAAAAAGTACTCCCTTACTCTTCTACTCAAACTACCAAGGGCTCTTACAGCCCTTGGAATTAAAATCCTCTCCTCAGGACACCCCTTTGAACCTCAGGCAAGTCAAGACAATGCTGGTTTAAAGAAACACCAACAAGTGAGGGAGCCTGGGTGGCTCAGTTTAGTGGCTGGCTAACTCTTGATTTTGGCTCAGGTCATGATCTCCGGGAATCCTCGTGGAGGAGTCCGTTCGTGCCTCTCCCTGACCCTCCCACCCGCTAGGGCTTGCGCTCTCGCTCTCTCTCAAATAAATAAATTAGAATCTTAAAATAAAAAACAAACACCACGTAAGGGACTAAAATCCCCACCCACCCTCCTTCCACCACCAGTCTTAAGCCTCACGAGGTTTTTTTAAACTCTTACAGAGGCTGTTTGAGGAACCACGAGAGGCCGCACCCAGTTTCTCTGAAGAGCTTCTCTCAGCCCAAACCCCGCCCCCCCCACTCCCCTGGAGCACGTTCGAGACCCCTCCCACCTCTTCCCGCGCGCACACCTGACCCAGTGGAGAGAACTGAACACTGGTATATACTATTTTCTCCTCTACATACACACCTATGAGAAAAGTTCAATTAATAAATTCGGCGCAGTGAAAGATGAGCAAGGATAATTAAACTGAACAATTTTAACAATATCCTGTAATAAAAGTTGTGTGAGTGCGGCCTCTCCCTCTCTCAATCCCGTACTCACCCTTCTTGCGACCACGTGAGGTGATAAGATGCCTACTTGGTGGGGCAAAATGAGGAAGGGGACGTAGGCGCCCTGACGTAGGCGACGTATGCGCCCTGGCGTAGGCACCGTGACGTAGGCACCCTGACGTAGGCGCCATAGGCGCCTTGACGTAGCGTTAGGCACCTACTGACCTTCCGGGGATTTACGGGATTGGTCACAAGGAGGAGTGTGGGCTTCGGACGGCAGCTGATCCCAGGGTAAACGAAACTGATTAGAGAAACCGCAGATGAGGGGGATTACTATAATTACTGTTGCACCCAAACTACTATTAATCTCTGTCTTCTTTTTATTTAGACCAGAACCTAAATGAGAGAAGATTAAAATATATCGACATGCCACATCTGCATACACACACCACATTGCACATAACATATACAAGTATCTACCCAGAACACGTCCGGAAAACCAGCTCTGCGCCTCTGCCCTGCAGCAATCACACGCTTCTCTAGCCATCTACATACTCAGTCGTCAGAAGCTGTGCTTGTTCTGAGCCGCCCAGGGCCCAAGATCTTCGCTGAGATGCTGGAACTGACCGTCAGTGGGGAACAGACACCGATACCCTCCTACTCAACAGCAGCCTCCCTTCTTCCCTGCTAACAGCTCCTCAATTTTGCGCAGGGATCAAGCGTCCAAGCACTCAGGGAAGGTGCCCCATCTCCAGAAGATACTTTTAAGCTAAGGGGTGGCAACCTTTCAGACCCAGTAGCTCCTCTTTTATAATAAAAATGTTTGTAATCTCATTACTCTTCCTAAAGGGAAATTCAACACATTTTGTTTTCCGCACGTAATTTTTTTGTTAGGTCAATACAATAACCTCATTGTAATATAAAGGGAAAAATACTAACAGGATATCTATAATAGATAATAGTTATTTTAATATATAAGTGCTCAGATACCATTACACAGAAGACATCAGAAGGAAGCAGCCAGATGCTTACAGCTAGACCTAACTATAGAAGCAACAGCCACGAACATGGACAGGCATGGAGCTGCTGTTGGTCCCTCAAATACCACCGAGCCGGTTGCCACCAGTAATACAAGTTCCTGAAAGAGAGAAGGAGTAACTCTTAACATTCTCAACAAAACAAAGTACAGACTTCCTTTGTTAACAGTCGGTAGCTGCATCCCTGGAAAGGTTGGTGTATATTAAAACACTCAAAGCTGTTTATATGCAAGTGGAATTAGGTTCTTGGCTCAAATGATTATAATGAATATCTAGGAGAGACACTCCACTGGAGGAATTGACCTATGCATTACAGGATGTATAACATCTCTGACTCCCAGCACTCTAATGCCCCTGGCACCCTCTGATCATTGTGACAACAAAAATGTCCCCATACATTTCCAAAAACACCCCGTGATCAGTACTGCTCTTGCAGAAAACTGCAGGTTCCAACAAGGAGATGGCCCTCTTGGTCCCTTCCTCCCACCCTTCCTCTTTCGAATGCTGTTGTATTAGGATGTGATACTTGGAGCTCTGGCAGTCATTTTGAAGCCATGAGGTAAAGGCCATGGTGTCACAGAGACACCACCCTAGTGCCTAGCAATCACTGAATCACTTCCCCCACTTTCTAACTGCCTACCTCCAGACTTCGGATTATACAAATTAATCAAATGCCTTTATTGTTTAAGCCTCATTATTTGAATCTTCTCTCACTTGCAGTGGAACATATCTTTCCTGACAGAGGTAGGATGAACAGGCCAGTGTGGGTGGGTAGAACAAATTTAAAAGATTCGGGCCATATGATGATTTGATGCTCAGGGCTTTACTTTAAATACTCTCAGCAAAAACAAACAAAAAAACTGATTCCTAGTTATAAAATGAATAAGTTCTGGGGATATAATGTATAGCATAGTGACTATAGTTAAGTAGATCATATATTTGCAAGTTGCTAAGAAAGTAGATTTTCAAAGTTCTCACCACACAAAAAAACTGTATGTGAGGAGATGGATGCCCTAACCAACCTTATTGTGCAATCATTTTGTAATAGATACATATATCAAATCATTACATTGCATATCTTAAACTTGCACAATGTTATATGTCACTTGTATATCAATGGAGCTCCAGGAAAAAAATTGTGTGGAGGGAGGACTGGGGTGGGTTTGACAAGATTTTTTTAAGTTAAATCTTGAGAAATCCCTCTGAGAAAAAATGTATTTTGGTGGTGGGGACAGATTCAACAAGACAGCAAATGTTGATAACCCTTGAAGCTGTAATGAATACAATACCCATATATGTATTGTATATAATTGTGAAAATTATCATAATAAAAAAGTGAAGATGAATATAGATTTTAAATAAACATTGTTTTTTTAACGATTTTCTTTTTTTTAAGATTTTATTTATTTATTTGAGAGAGAGAAAGAGAGAGAACATGAGAGGGCAGAATGTCAGAGGGAGAAGCAGACTCCCCATGGAGCTGGGAACCCGATGCAGGACCCGATCCCGGGATTCCGGAATCATGACCCAAGCTGAAGGCAGTCGCTCAAGCAACTGAGCCACCCACGAGCCCCTAATTGTTTTTGTTTTTTTTTAAATAAGAAGTTTCGTTTGCTTCTCTCCTGGAGCCAGGCTATAATTCCTTTTTTTTTTTTTTTTTAGAAGCATTGGAGACTATCCATGAGGGTTGGATATGCATTATGCATATGCATATGCATCACATAATGGGTCCCTATAGATCTTATCCCGAGGGTACAAATTAGGAAAACTAAGAGACATTATAGCACATCAGCTAAGCCCAATGGCTTGGACATCCAAAAGTTCAGGCTCTATTTATCAGCTGTGCCACCTTAGGCAGCTTACTAAATTCTCAGAGCCTTGGTCACCCTTGCTGTAAAATGGGTTAAGCAACAGTTGTGAGAAAATAAATGAAATAACATATGTACTTAAAGGAATAGTAGCTACTGTGATTATTATTTTATCTTTACTTCTAGACAAAAGCCTGGATTCTCAGCTTTCCCCCCATCCACACGGGGAAATGGTTAGGTGTTCCTAAGCTTTTAACTTGGCTATATTTCTGAGCCCCACGCCACCTCCATTCTGACTTCAGCTACCCTCCCCTCCCCCCACCCCACTCCAACCCAGTACGGATACGTAATTCACAATTTTAACATGACAAGGACTGGGCTAGGGTCTTTACTTCATAACCTATTTTAATCTGTGATTTTATTTGACCCATTTTATAGAGGAGGAAACTGAGGCTTAGAGAAGCTAAGATCATACAGCTAGGAAATGGGCTCTGAAACCAGGCGTACCTGACTCCCCAAAGTTCCAATCATTTTAAAAGTTTTCCCAGTATAGATACTGAAGGGTCCAAATAAAGATCTCATTCCCAAGGCTAGCCCACATTTGATCTCTACACACAGGTACTACTCCATTGTTTATTCCCATTTTGCAGATAGGAAAACTAAGTCCTAAGGTCTACCCCAGCAGCAGGGAAAGACCATCTTTCTGATTCCATTTCTCAAGAACTGGGTGAGAAGCTCACATCTGTGGACTCCAGATCCAGTGCTCCTTTCATCCCTCTCCCCACTCCACCACTGATTCAACCTATGTCCAGGCCTGGGGAAGCAGGTGGGGTGGCACAGAACTTCTCCAGAGATCATAAAGTACAGTTCTGGCACGACTCAGCTGTGTGATGTTGGGTCACTCACTTCCCCTCTCTGAGCCCCATGCTCCTGATCTCACCACAAATTCTCCATCTATGGTCATCTCATCAGCCTCCCGTGGGAAAGCCCCACTCTCACAGTCTGAGCCCCACTATTCCTCGACCTCACCTTCAGAAGGTGGAAACACAAAGAGCTGTAAAACACAAAGAAGTCTGCTCTTTGGAGCCAGAAGTTGCTGTCCTTTCAAGGACAAAGAGAAACGGACCTGCTTTAACCGGTTACACCCTGAGCTCCCGAGCTGGATGAGAAGCCATTATCTGCGGGAAGCACTGCCACCCTGTGGCCACTGAGCTCCACTGCAGGCGGGCCACCTCCAGGGACTTGCAAGGGTAAGCCTGCCATGAGCTCAGAAGCTGTGAATTCAAAAGGAGAGTTGGCCTTTGGTGGGTGGGAAAAATCAACAAGGCCTAGAGGAGAGAGAGGGCAGCATGGCATACTGAAAACACAAAAGCTGTTCCCCCACCTGGAATGCTCTCTCCCAAATACAGACATTGCTCTCTCTCAGCCCTGCAAGTCTGGCTCACGTGTCCTTCTCTTACTTCCCTATTTATAATAGCAAGCCTGCAGCCGCATCCCCTTGTGTTCCATATTTTTCCCCATATCACTCATCCCCATCTGAGGGTCTACGTGTTTTAGTACTCTAGACCGTATGTTTTTTGCTCATCATCTCTCCCCTGACTAAAATGTCAATTTTAACAGGACAGGAATTTTTGTCTGTCCTACTGGCTGCTGTATCCCCAGTGCCTGGGACATTGCCTGGCCCATATCACATTCATTCATTCATTTCATGCATGCGTTCATTTTTTTTTAAGATTTTATTTATTTATTTATTTGAGAGAGAGAAAGAGATAGTGAGAGAGAGAGAGAGAGCACGAGCAGGGGGGAGAGGGAGAAGCAGACTCCCACTGAGCAGGAGACTGAAGTGGGGCTCCATCCCAGGACCCCAAGATCAAGACCTGAGTTGAAGGTAGATGCTTAACTGACTGAGTCACCCAGGCACCCCTCACATTTATTAAATGAATGAATGCACAAATGTACCGGTTCAGTGCCTTGCGCAAGTTGCTAAGGCTCGTGGAGCCTCAGTTTCCTCAATTGTAAAATAAGCATAAAAACAATCCTCTCCTTATCTTCCTCATAGGATTGCCATGAAGAACAAATAAGTTCCTATTCAGTGGGTTCTGCAGGAGGTTGAATAGGGTCTCTCAAAAATTCACTGGAAGCTGAACACTTGGAACCTCAGAATCTTTTTTTAAGATTTTAATGTATTTGAGAGAGAGAGAGTGCACATGAGTGTGGGGGAGGAGCCAAGAGAGAGGAAGAAGCAGATTCCCTGCTGAACAGGGAGCCCAACATGGGGCTCCATCCCAGGACCCCGGACGTGGGACTCGATCCCAGGACCCCAGGACCATGTCCTGAGCCGCTTAACCAACTGAGCCACCCAGGCGCCCCCTCGGAATGTGGTCTTATTTGGCAATATGGCCTTTATTGTTGAGGTCATACTAGATTAGGATGGGCCCTAAATTCAATGACTTCAACATGAGGAGAGGACACAGAGAGACACTCAGGAACACAGGGCAGAAGCCACGTGAAGACAGAGGCAGAGACTGGAATTATGACAGAAATGAAGGAGCGCCTGGCACCACCGGAAACTGGAAGAGACAAGGAAGGACTCTTCCCTTTAGAGGGGGCACAGCCCTGCTGACACCTTGATTTTGGACTTCTAACCTCCAAAACTGTGAGACAATACATTTCTGCTATTTTAAGCCACCTATTTCATAATGCTTTATTATAGAAGTCACATGAAATTCATACAGGTTCCTATTTAGTACACTGGAATTACATGCATATCCTGTTCCTCACAGCACTTGTCAGCCCATATATCTTATAACAGTACTTTTGCCATGGTCCAGCCACTCTTTCCTTCCTTCTGTTTCTCAGACACAGGAAGATCATGCCTACCTCAGGCCCTTTGCACTTTCTGTTTGGCCTGTGTGAACCCCATTTCCCTCTCAACTTCCACCTGTGGCTCCTTGTCACGCTTCAGGTCTCTGCTCCTCTGACCACTTATCCCTTTCTCTCTATGACATCGTATTACTTTATTTTATTCATAGCACTTACCAAGCTGAAGTATCTCAATTATTTTATTTACTCGCTTTTTTTTTTTTTTTTTCTATAATGAAGGTAAGCTCTCTGAGATCAAGAACCCCTCCCATCTTCTTTGCTGCTGCATCTCCAAGACCTAGAACAGTGCTTGGCAGGTAAGAAGTGCTTGTTGTATCAATGAGTCTTATAGGTAATAATATTTATAGCTATTATTATCACACCTATTGTATAGAAAACTGAGATACAGAGAAGTTCTGTAACTTGTCCAAGGTCATGGAGCTATGTAGTAGGTTCCTAGAGCTGCCATAACAAAGCATCACGAACTGGGTGGTTTAAACAACAGAAGTTCATTGTCTCACAGTTCTGGGGGCAAGAAGTCCAAGATCAAAGTGACAGCAGGATTGATGCCTTCTGAGGGCTGTGAGGGACTAATCTCTTCCAGGACCCTCTCCTTGGCTTGCACATGGGTGTCTTTTTTCTGTGTCTCTTATGTTGTCTCCCCTCTGCGCTTGTCTCTGTACAAATTTCTCCTTTTTTATAAGGACACCAGTCATATTGGATTAGGGCGCACCCTAAATACCTCATTCAATTCGATTACCTCTGTAAAGACCTTATGTTCAAATAGGTCACATTCTGAGGTCCTGGGGGTTAGAACTCCAACATAGGAATTTGGGGGGAGGGGAGGACACAACTCAAGCCAACAAACTCATGTCTACCTGACATGACATCACTGAGAGACTGAAGCGACTACAGTAGCCTATGACATTGGTGGCCCTCAATGGGCTGTTCCTCCTGATAGAGGCCTTGTGCAGTCTCCTCCCACACTGACTTGATCTGGCCACGTGACTTGCCTCAGCCAATGGGACACTGGCAAGCATGAAGCTAGTAGAGGCTTGCATTAAAGCTTGTCTGGTCCAAAGCCTTAGATTGGTCCCTCTTGGAACCCAGCCATCAATGATGCAACCTCTCACTCCCCTACTGGAGAGAAAGTCCACATGAAGAGAGGCTCCACAGCTTGAGAGACCATCTTGGACCTGCCAACCTCCACAGATGCCACAAAGAGCACAGATAAGCCCCTCCTGATCACACAGCCAAGAGCAAATCAACATCCATATTTAAAGCCCCAGCATTTTGGGCTAGCTTATCACACAGCACTGACACTCAGACCCCAAGCAAATTCAACCTCAAGCATGCTCTGAGTTGTTTGTTTATGGTGTTGTTCACGAAGCTGTTTAATAAGTAATAGGCTTATTAATTCTTTGTGGAATGGGACCAAGAATGGATGAATGAGTGAATGAATTCATTAACAAATATATCTGCATACACATTGTAATATTATTAATCCTCAGAAGTTGATGTTCTCACACACCTTTAAGAATATGTGCCATGGGGGCGCCTGGGTGGCTCAGTGGGTTAAAGCCTCTGCCTTCGGCTCAGGTCATGATCTCAGGGTCCTGGAATGGAGCCCTGCGTCTTCCTCTCTCTCTGCCTGCCTCTCTGCCTACTTGTGATCTCTCTCTCTGTCAAATAAATAAAATAAAATCTTAAATAAAATAAAATAAAATAAAGAGATAAAGTCTTTAAAAAAAAAATGTATGCCATGTTGTGTCTCAGACCCCAGGGATTGGTGGGCTTTGGGGTACGCTTGGGCAGCGCAGAGGCTGTGATTCAAAAAGCAGGCTACTCTGACTCCTGCATTTGATCCCACCAACTCATTGATAACAAAGCTCAAAGCATGGGACATGCCAAAGACACTGTAAAAATAAAATTAAAGGAAAAAAAAAAGGATGTCAGGCCAGAGCCAAACGCAACAGGACAAAGAGAGACATCTCCCCCAAGTGGGAATCGCAGAAAATGCCTTCAGAGAGAAAGGAGTTCTCTGAAGGAGAACTCGGAAAGTGGAGCTGGAGAACAGTGACCATCTAGACCAGGGGGGCAAACTCTGTGCCTCCTGCAACAGTCAGGGGGTGGACCGAGAAAGGCAGGCTGGGTGGGGACCGGGGCCAGCACCAGCCCCAGGAGGCGGGGCAGCTACCCCTCAGCCTCGAATCAGGACATTCGGGGTCGTGGCTCCCAGAGAGGAAAATCCCCACGAGGGGACACAGCAAATATCCCATGAAATGTCAAACTGAAGTCATCGGTCTCTTCAGGCTCCTCACGCCGCAAGACGAGCAGACAAGGAAAGAAGTCACTGTCCTGTCTCGATCGGCTGGAGGAGACACGGCTGCTTCCTCCCACTGGGGTCAGAAAGATGTTTCACACTTAGGAGATGCCACCCGGGCACCTCTTGGCTGCTTCTGGTGGTGTCTTTCTTAGCCAGGCTGCTATACCAGGGTACCACCGATAAGCAACAGAACGTTATTTCTGACACAAATTCCCTTCACCCAGCACTTCTCTCTCCCAAAGTCTCCTCCCCCTCCTTTAGCCAACAACCAAGGAAGGTGGGATTGATTGAGCATGAACAAAGTTTTATGGTCAATGGAGATGAAAGTGAGTAGAGGTCATTTTTCTTTTGCCAAGAGAGAAATCTCAACAAATATACCGGAAAACCTTGCACCGCCCCCCACCACCATACATGGAGGCTGCCCTTCCTTGCCTTATTCCCCCAGAGCTGGGGAGTGACCCCCACACACACACATCTGCTCAGCCGCTGATCCCCAGATACCACAGCAGCCAGAGGGGTTCCCAACCTCAACCACCCAGTGGGTCAAAAGAGCCCCTACCCCAAAACTCCAGCCCTGACATGGAGCCCAGGACCCAACCCAGACTCCAGTTTCATGGAAAAGCACCCTAATGCATGGGAGAAGTTCTAATCTCTTTGAACCTCATGCAGAAGGAATGTGTCATTAAGTGAAAAGGCCAAGAGTCTACATTCATATTTGCTTGTTACAATCAGGCACACATTTATAA
This sequence comes from Potos flavus, assembly GCA_028534135.1. Lineage (NCBI taxonomy): Eukaryota > Metazoa > Chordata > Mammalia > Carnivora > Procyonidae > Potos > Potos flavus. The sequence continues at coordinate 20,456,809 of CM052890.1, forward strand.
TGTCTGTTGTTTCCCCACACCACCAAGCAAGTCTTTGATACCAGCTGGGTATCCTACAATTCAATTCTTTTCTGGTAAGATTTGCCTAGAAACAGCTCAGATCCCACAGGTTAATGGCCGAGTCCACCAGACCATCCCCCTCCACTTTATACACCAATTCCAAGTCAGCTGATCACCTGGGCTCCCAACCAACCAGCTATAGACCGGAGACTATACACCAGCGACTCAATTAATTTGCTACAGCACACCTCATGGAGCTCAGAGAAACATTTTACTTACTAGGTCACCACTTTCTTATAAAAGGATGTAACTCAGGAAGAGCCAGGTGGAAGAGACGCATAGGGCAAGGTATGGGGAAAGGGTGCAGAGTTTCCATGCCCTACTCTGCCATACCACTCTCTCCCACATCGGCATGTCTTCGCCAACTTGGAAGTTCTCCAAAGCCTCTCTTTCCGGGTTTACGGAAGCTTCGTTACACAATCATGATGCATTAAATCATTGGCCTTCCGGGACTGAGTCAACCTCCAGCCCCTCACCTTCCCCAGATGTTGAGGGTGGGAGACTGAAAGTTCTGACCTTCTAATGGCCAGGTTAGTTCTCCAGGCAACCAGCCTTCAACCTTAGGTGCGGTCCAAACGTCACTTCATTAACATAACAAAAGACAGCTGTCTGCGCTCATCGCAGGAAATTCCAAGGGTTTTAGGAGCTCTATGCCAGGAACAGGGATGAAGTCCAAATATATATTTCTTATTATAAGTCATAATATCCCAGCTTGTGCTTGAACTTAAAAATGAGGGGGGCCTGGGTGGCTCAGTTGGTTGGGCATCTGCCCTCAGCTCAGCTCAGCTCATGATCCCAGGGTCTTGGTATCGAACCCCACATCAGGCTCCCTGCTCAGCGGGAAACCCGCTTCTCCCTCTCCCTCTGCTGCTCCCCTCGCTTGCGCTCTCTCTCCTGCTCTCTGTCAAATAAATAAATAAAATCTTTAAAAAGAAAAATGACCTCTGGAAGCAAAGAGAAGAAAGGAAGAGCGGTACTTACCTGTGAGGGAGGTTACCTGGATTGATGTGGGGGGAAAAAAAGGCCGAAGGAAATGTAGATAAAATTAAACGTCCTTATCACCTCCAGCCCGTTGACAAATACTTGAGGGAGACAGAGTAACCAGGAAGCTCCCAACTGTCTTAATGTTAACGCCTTGCTAGAGAGAAAAACAACTTAGTTTGACAATAGCAAAGCCTCTAGTATCCTCTGAGGCTTCTTTAGCATACGAAAATCCTTTTGGAATTTCCCTTTTCCTTACTTCCCCAACCCCAAAGTATATAACCAGCTGCTTCTCACACTCCTAGGGCAGCCTCAGCTCCTTCTGCCCCAGGTCCTGTCTCCGTGCTTTAATAAAAATCACCTTTTGCCCCAAAGACGTCTCAAGAATTCTTTCTTGGCCGTTGGCTCCAGATCTCACCCACATTCCGAGAACTACCAACAGTAGCAGAGACAGAGGACAGAGCCCCCCCAGGCAGGTGATGGGGTCTTGAAATATAGGTGAGGTTCAGTGCGGTGGAGACTCCTGTGTTGCAGAATTGTGATCTCTGTAAGGTAACTATTTGTTTTTCCTTTCCTTAGCTTTAGGGCGGCCAGGAGTGCATGAGGGATGTCACGTATATCCCACTTGGGGGGTGTGTGTTGGGGGGGCGGTGTCAGCTCATGCATTGTCCTCAGCGTACCTTCTGTTCCCTCCTCACAGGGAGACTGAGCTCAATCCAAGTTGAGGGGGTGAGGGGACCTGAGGTGGTGGCCGAGGGCCCCCACCAAGCTTGGTCACCAGTGTGGAGGCAAGTGTGCCAGAAGAAAGAGATGCCTTTTTCTCTCCCCAAGCCTCCGGCTGCATCCACCAGGAATCCCTGTCCCATCCTGTCCCAGGAATCCCTGCAAAAACTCCACAGCCCCTGAAGGAAGGGAAGGGGCTTTACACTGCGTATCTCTTCACATAGCTGGTCTTGAACCAGGCGAACATTTTATCCAAAAAAAAGTATTTTTTTTAGATTTTATTTATTTATTTATTTATTTATTTATTTATTATTTATGTATTAATTAGATGGGGAGGGAAAGGAAGAGGGAAAGAATCCTGACATGGAGCCTGACATGGGGCTCTATCTCATAACCCTGAGCTCATGACCTGAGCCAAAGACGAGCTTGGATGCTTAACTGGCTGAGCCATCCAGGCGCCCCCAGTAAGTGTTTTAAAGAGGGTACATTGTTACAAACTTTCTGTATCATAAGCCTTACAAGTCTTCATATACCTCAGTGTAGAAAACCTGCTTTCGGGGTGTGTGGGTGGCTCAGTCATTAAGCGTCTGCCTTCGGCTCAGGTCATGATCCTGGGGTCCTGGGATCAAGCCCTGCATCAGGCTCCCTGCTCGGCGGGAAGCCTGCTTCTCCCTCTCCCACTCCCCCACCTTGTGTTCCCTCTCTCGCTGTCTCTCTCTCTGTCAAATAAATAAATTCTGTAAAAAATAAAATAAAAAATCTCCTTTCAAAAATTGAGCTCACACAAATAGTGCCTTCCCCAAAGGACTGTTGATAAGCAGGGAAAATTCAGAAATAATCTAACTGCACAATGATAAGAAGTAGTTACATAATCAGAGATCCAGGGAGACAGAATTCCACACTTATAATTAACTAGTTTTCATAAAAGTTAATTTGTAAAACTTGTTTTAAGGAAATGTTGTCAAAAGATAATTAAGTGTTGGCGAGGGTGTGGAGAAAAGGGAATGCTTGTGTAGTGTTGGTAGGAATGTAAATTGGTGCGGTTGCTATAAAAAAAATCAGTAAGGAGGAGGAGGTTCCTTAAAAAATTATAAATAGATCTACATATGACCCAGCAATCCCATTTCTGAATATATAAATGAAGGAAATGAAAACAGAATCTCTCAGAGGAATCTATTACATTATTATTCAGCATTATTCACAATAGCCAGGACATGGAAACAACCTACAGATCTGTTGATGGATGAATGGATAAAGAAAACATGGTATACATATACAACAGAATATTATTTAGCCGCAAAAAGAGGAAATCCTGCCTTCTGCAACGACATGGATGAAACTAGGGGCGCCTGGGTGGCTCAGTTGGTTAAGCGTCTGCCTTCAGCTCGGGTCATGATCCCGGAGTCCTGGGATCGAGCCCCACATCGGGCTCCCTGCTCAGTGGAGAGCCTGCTTCTCCCTCTGGCTGCCGCTCCCCCTGCTTGTGTGTGCTCTCTCTGTCTCTCTCTCTATCTCAGATAAATCAATCATATCTTTAAAAAAAAAAATGGATGAGGGGCGCTTGGGTGGCTCAGTGGGTTAAAGTCTCTGCCTTCGGCTCGGGTCATGATCTCAGGGTCCTGGGATGGAGCCCCGCATCAGGCTCTCTGCTCAGCGGGGAGCCTGCTTCCCCCCTCTCTCTCTGCCTGCCTCTCTGCCTACTTGTGATCTCTCTCTCTCTGTCAAATAAATAAATAAAATCTTAAAAAAAAAAAAATGGATGAAACCGGAGAGCATTATGCAAAGTAAAATAAGCCAGACACAGAAAGACAAATACGGTTTGATCTCACAGGATATTTATGTGGAATCTAAAAAAAGGCCAAACTCCTAGAACCAGAGAGTAGAGTCATGGTTGCTAGGGGCGGGAAGGAGGGGAATATGGGAAGACCTTGATCAGAGGACACAAACTTTCAGTTATAAGATTAATAGATTCCGGGGATTTAATGTACAGCATGGTGACTATAGTTAATACTATAATATGTATACTTCAAAGTTAGGAGAGTAGATCTTAAATGTTCTCACCATAACCATGGGAACGAAACTGGTAATTATGTGAAATAAAGGATGTAAACACTTTGCAGCATATACATGTACAAAATCATCACTTTGTGCACCTTAAACTTGCACAATGTTACATATCAGTTCTATCTCAATAAAGAGGGGAAAAGAACACCTTGTCCGGGTGTCTGTCTGGCCTGGTGACTGAATATGACACACTCACCGAAGTGTTTTCAGATAATATCCAACCATGTGCCGTGATACTCAGAACACAGTGTAAATTTTTAAAATTAGAACTGAAAACCATACACAAATTATTTCAAGGATAGACATATATAGATAAAATACTGTGTGTGTGAAATAGAAAAAAAATATAGAGTCTTTCTGAGTGGCAGGATTGGGCTAAATTTGTTTCATTTAAAATTTATAATTATTTGGGCGCCTGGATGGCTCAGTTGGTTAGCGTCTGTCTTCAGCTTGGGTCATGATCTCAGGGTCCTGGGATCAAGCCCCACAAGGGGTTCCCTGCTCAAGAGGGAGCCTGCTTGTCCCTCTCCCTCTGCCGCTCCCCCTGCTTGTGCTCTTTCTCTCTCTCATAAATTAATAAAATCTTCAAAAATAAAATAAAATGTATAATATTTTCTGGATTTTCTACAATATGCATAAATTAGTTTCATAATGGGAGGAGCTGCTGTACCATAACCTATATTACAAAGAAAAGCAAAGAAAGGAAGTAAAGGGTTTCGGGGTCTTGGTCTTCCCAGGACCTTCTCGGTCCCTGTGCAAGCCATGTTGGTCTTCCTGTCAGGCGAGATTGACCAGGTGAGACTTACTAAAATCCTGACACATCAGCTCCCTGTTCTCTCTCAAACCGCAGATGAGTCAGTCCCCCAACCATCTCAGTCATGGACTGAATGTTAGTGTCCTCCCCAAATCCACTCGCTGAAATCCACTCTAATGTGTCCTCCCCAAATCCACTCGCTGAAATCCACTCAAATACCAAAATGGGATGCTATTAGAAGGTGGGGCCTTTGGGAGGTGATTAGGGTTAGTTGAGGTCATGACAGTGCTGCCCCATGATGAGATTAGAGTCCTTATAAGAAGAGGGAGACACCCCAGAGCTCCCTCTCTCTGCCAAGTAAGGATACAGCAGGAAGGCAGCTGTCTACAAGTCAGGAAGAGAATCCTCACCAGGAACCCAACTGTGTTGGCCCCCTGACCTCGGACTTCCAGCCCCGGAACTATGAGAAATAAATGTCTGTGGTTTATTAGCTACTCAATCTGTGGCATTTTGCTATAGGAGCCTGTGTAGACTAAGACAATCTCCCTCCTTGCAGCCAGAGTGGAAATTGCAGAACAGCCCTCAGATCAGGTAACCCTGCTGCAATCTTTGGGGGGCCCCACTGGCTTCAGCACAGACCTACACCCCTTCCCACAGGGCACAGGGTACCAGCCCTTTCTACCCTTCCTCCCTCCTTTACGGCCGCCCCCTGCTCTGTTCCAGCCACCATGAACTTTTGTTCAGCTCCTCCAATGCCACCCAGGCCTTTGCCCATGTGGTTCCCTACACCCACAGCGCCATTTTCCTGATCTTGCACCCAGCTAGCTGCTGACCGCACTCAGCCTCCAGGGGGCAGGTTTACTGTCACCCGCTCTGTGAAACCTGCTCTGACCTCCCAAGTGAAAGATAAGAACCTTCATCTGAGCACCTGGGGCCCCATGCTACCTCTCTCCGAGCAGCTACTAAATCTCTTATGATTATCTATTCATGATAGTATGAGTCAGGGTCCCAGCAGAAGAGATAACGAACTAGAAATAGGACAGTATGGAAAATGGGGCTGGACTGGGCTGGGCTGGGCTGGATGTCCAGGTAGTGCACTCACATGGCTGTTGGCTGCATGTTCAGCAGGGGCCGTTGACCACAGCACCTCACTTCGCCAACGTGGAGCCTCTCCGCGTGACTTGGGATTTTCACAGCATGACAGCAGGATACCAGAGGAGTGTCCCAAGCATGTGGAAGCAGAAGTTTCCGGTCCCAAAAGGCCCTGCCTTGGAAGTTATACAGCATTATGTCCACCGCATTCCATGGGTCAAACAGATGCAAGCCTGGCCCTGATTCAAGGGGAAGGGAAATAGATTTCGCCTCTTGATGGGAGGAATAGCCAGAATTTAGAGCTTATCTTTTTTTTTAAATTTTAGTTGAAATGCATCTGACATACAACATCTAAATATGAGGTGTACAACATGTTAATTTGATACATTAATATATTGTCATATGATTGCCATTGTAGTGATTAATTAGCACCTCTATCACATTGCCTAATTACCATTCCTTTTTGGTGGTTGGAATAATTGAGTTCTAGTCTCTTAGCAAGTTTGCTGATTATAATACAATACTGTTGTCTATATTCACTATACTGTGCATTAGATCTCTAGGACTTATTTTACTACTTGTTGTAAGTCTGTACCCTTACACATCATCTGTCCTATCCCTCCTGCCCCCATCCCCTGGTAACTGCCATTTTAATCTCTGTTTTTATGAGTTTGTTTTTTTTAGATTCCACATATAAATGATATCACACAGTACTTGTCTTTCTCTGACTTGTCTTCCTTAGCATCATATCCTCCAGGTCTTTAATCTACTATAAGGATCTGTTTACAAAGGCGCCAGGAACAAAGGTATGGGTTGGGGGGCCATCTACATAGGATAGTGCGGTCATCTCGGGTTAGTGGCAGCTGAAGGGTTACTACCCCAGGTCTGATGGGTCACGAGGAAGGAGTGGTTATCAGGAAGGAGAGAGTTCCGTGTAGAAATGGCTGTCCCACAAAAAGGATTTACTTTCTTTCAATTGAGGACCACAGCCAGCCCAAGGCATAAGGAAGGAGCCAAAGGAATGAATACTTTGACCTCAGTCTCCTCCTTCCTTTCAGTTTTCTGCCAGGGCTTCCCTTGGCCAAACCCAACAGGCAGCTGGAGGACAGGCAGCCCACTGAGGCCAACCACAGAGCTCAGCTTCCTGGCTCAAAGAGCAGGACAGAGAGTGGATTGAGGAAGACAGACAGAAATAAGCACGTGTCCATCTTCTCTACCAGACTGGAGCTCCTGGAAGACTGGTACCATTTAATCAGTCGTGGAAGGCCAGGCTACACTACAGAAACAACCTTCAATACTCAGTTGCATAAAAGAGCAAAGTTTATCTCTTGTTCATACACATGGGCCTCATGGGTATCTGCTCACCATGGCTACCCAGGCACCCAGCACCTTAGAAGGATCCCAAGGCTGGCAGGGCAGCCACCATTCTGCACGGTGCCAGAGAAAAGAGAACGCTGGAAGGGCTTGAGCCAATCATGAAGTCATTTTCCAGGAAGTGACACTGGTCATTCCTGCCACAACTCACTGGTCAGTAGAGGTCACAGGACCTTCCCACCTGCAAAGAGCCTGATGGTGCAATCCTACCATATATCCAGAAGGTGGCAAGCTGGGAATATTGGGTGAATAGCTCTAACATCCCGTTTTGCGTTGCATCCCTGGCACTCAGCATAGCACCTTGGTAATGTTTGTTGACTGACTAAATGACTACGATAGCCAGTCCATTCTCCTGTTGGCCACAGAGCATAGACAGGTAAATAACTCACTGGGCTACTTGTCCACCAAAATGACCTTCAGATAGAAAAAGTGTAACAGTAGAAACCATTACAAGAAAATGGATAAATATCCATTGTTTATTTATTCACTCAACGTGTATCTATTGAGCCCCTCCCCCGTGTTCCTGGAAGTTTCTAGACCCCATGTATTCTAGTATTTGAGTAGGAAAGGCCTCTATCACTCAAGATTCTTGTTTGTAAGCAACAGAGACTGACTCTGATTAATTAAGCAGTAGAGGTATTTGGCTAAAAAATATTGGGGGACTGCTGGAATCATTTACACCCAATAGGGCCAGGAGAGGAGAAGTTGGAGTCTCCCAGGGCAGGGGCACAAGGGAGGTCACAGGACAAAGGAAGCCCCACCTTGGCCTTTTCTAGT
>CM052890.1:20465133-20496681 GCA_028534135.1 Potos flavus
CCAGTTGTGATTCCACATGTCTTGAAGCCACTGGAAAATTCCACTGTATGCTTGGAGGGAATGATGGTGAAAAGGGCAAATAAAATCTTAGGACTATTACAAAAACAGTTGTGATCTTGTAGACCCTCTGAGAGGTTCCCTGGGCCACACTTTGAGAACTACCTGTACACCAAGGAGAGAGAGAGAGCAGAGAGAAACAGGAAGATTGTCATGTTTTCACCCAGTTTGTATTCACCAAAAGAATAATGGGGAAGAGAAGCCAGCAATCAGATTTGCTCTCTTGACCCAAATCTCCAGTCTTTTAAATTAAAACAACACCATCCGCCCTGTCCTGGGCATTGACACGATCCAAGCATAAGGCAAAGCCTTTGAGACACATTGTTACTGCTCACTCAACTCTAAAGGGTGCAGGCTGTTATGATCATCTCCGCCCCCTGCACAGATGCAGAAAACAACCGAGACACAGACTGAGTGACTTTTCCAAGGTTGCACAGCATTCCGGATGCTCAGTGCCCAGTACTCCCAACTCAGGAGCTCCTGCTCTTAGACAGAGAGGTCGAAGGTCTCCCTCCACCCAGCTTAGCAATTGTCCAGGTGGACACTAAAGTCTTTGTACTGATCCCTGGGCTCCGTCCCCAGCAGTTCTAACCCCTGGCACCCAGGCACCCGTTATGCTTAATGACTCAGATGATTCTAAAGGGTAGCTGGGGTTGAGAACAACTGGGCTAAACCCTGGCCACTCAAAGTGCAGCCCTGGGACCACCAGCCACCTGGGAGGGTATTAGAAGGAAGAATCCTCCCACACGCCTGCTTCCAACAAGACCCTCTGAGCCAAAATTTGCTTTTTGACAAGAGCCCCAGGTGATTTGTATGCATATGACACTGTGCATTTAGCCTGGACTAAAGGAAAGTGAGCTGAGATTCCTGCCAGAGGGGAGGAGGCAGGATCAGGCAGTGGTTAGAGCCCAGCCTCTGTGACAGGTGCAGCTCTCTCTCTCCCTCCCCAACCCCCCCACCCTCCACAGCTTCTCTCTTAACCTAGGAGCCCACACCACTCAGAGCTTAATAACGGAGTAAAGACAAATGGTCCTAAAGTTTCTGAAACCTTCACTGTGGAGGTTCACAGGAGCCTGTAAAGAATTCACCTAGAATTGCAACAATTCAAACGATTCTTTGTTGTATTTAAAATTTTGCATTTTATGATGATTTTTTTCAGTTTTATGGAGATATTATTGATATGCAGCACTGTGTATGTGTAAGTTATACGGCATAATGACTTGACTCGCATAGCTTGTGGAATGACGGCCCCAGTTAAGTTTAGTTAACATCCACCATCTCACATAGATGCAAGGAAAAAAAAGAGAGGGAAAAAGAGAAAAAAAAAATTTGTGATGAGGACTTTCAGGATCTACTCTCTTAGCAACTTTCAAATGCACCGTTCAGCAGTGTTAACTATAATCATCATGCTATACATTACAGCCCTAGCACTAATATACATTACAGCTGGAAGTTTGTACCTTTAGACCACTTTCACTCAATTCCCCCTCCCCCAGTCCCTGCTTCTGATAACCACAAATCTGGCCTCTTTTTCTATGCGTTTGCTTTTGGGGGTTTTTTGGTGGTGGTGTTGGTTTTTGTTTTTGTTTTTGTTTTGAGATTCCACATACAAGTGAGATCGTACAGCATTTGTGGCTAGTTTGCCTTTGGGAGCAAACAAATCCTTTGTTTTGGATACACAGCAAGGCAGCTTCCAGCAGTGACATGGTGAAGCAGAAATCTTTTCTTGAGAGAAGAGAGTCGCTTTGGGGGAGATAAGGTTGCTTCAGGAGAAACTAAAGAGAGAGGAGGAGAGAGGGGGGCCACCTATTTCCCGTCCATCCCTGGGATTGGCTTTGCTTCCTCTGAGCTGTAGTCGTGAGAGTCGGAAGCTTGGCAGCCCCTTTCCTGTGTGGCTAGCTGAGACTATGAAAATGCACTCTGCAGCTCAGGCACCTGCTCCCTACTTGCAAGAGGCACACCTGGGGCAGACACTGAAGTTCCTGTCTCAACCACCTTTCCCTCATCATCCTTCTTTACTGAGTCTCCCTGTGCCAAGTGCTCCCTTCCCAGCCTCCCTTGCACTAGGGAGGCTAGGTAACCTGGTTCTCGCCAATGAAATGTAAAGGGAAGTCTACAGCTGGGAAGAGAGAGGGAGAGGAGGTAGTTCTAGGAATCATTTCCCTCCTGGTTAACAGGAAGATCAGGAGGAGAGCTCTTTTCCCTGAACACCTTCTTTTCTACATTAGGAGATTATCAAGTGAAGACTTGATGCTTGATGCTGTGGCAACCATCTTATGACCATGAGGTGCCAGCCAAGCTGAGGATGCATGAGCAGAAGGCTGGAAAGAGTCTGGGACCTTGTTAACATTGTTGAATGTAACCAATGGTGAGATCACCCATGTCTCAACTCACTGTTGTATGATACCAAAAATCCCTATTGTTTGGGCCATTTTTTGTCCTGTTACTTGAATGTTTCCTAACTGACAGTTTTGAGGGCATTGGGAAATTATCCCCATGGTGGCCTCACAGGGGACCACAGTGGTCATCATGAGACTGAGACTACTCCAAGCAGTTTTATGGACTACAGAAAAGGAAGGACCTGTGGGAGCCAATGCAGGGAAGGAAAAACAGGTGGCTACCACATGGTGATTGCAGCTGACCGTGATTTGTGAACATCTATGATGTACCCTGTTGGGGAATCTGGAAACAACTGATGTGCCCTTTGCGAGAGTGACTGAATCTTCTAAAATGAGTGGCATGAAGTTATAGATCAAAGGGATTAAAAGCAGTATGGCAATCAATTAGTGATGTCTGTCACGGGCACAAAATAATGGAGTGGTAGCAATGGGTGTATTCACATTTGTTTATTCTTAGCAGCTCCCTCCAGAGATGTATCTGGAGATGTCAATGGCCTGAAGTGCCCCCCATTCCCACCCCAGAGGGAAAGTCAAGTGCTAGAGTCTCTGGGGAACCTGAGCCTCCTCTCAGCCTTGCCCAGCAAGGACTCCCAGGACTCCCAGACCCTCCCACACACCCTGTGCTAACCACCTCTCACACTCTGCTGAGAGCAGGACCCACCTTGTGTCTATGAACTACAGAAGAATGAGGCACAGACCCTGGCATCTAGTAGATACCCAAGGAAAATATTAGTGACACAATCAGGGTTCAATATCCAGACAGTTGCCTGCTGAGGGAATTAGAGAAGTATTGAAATATCATCTTATCAGGGGCTTGAGTGCCCATCATTCTAATTCATTCCTCCTTAGAGTTATGTTGATGTTTCCAGCAATTTTATCTGCAAGGCAGTGGCATGGAGTGGGAAGGGCATGGGTGCCCAGGTTTGCATCCTGCCTCTGCCACTTACTAGCTGTGAGCACTTGGAGAAGTCACTCAACCTTTCCAAGCCTTGGTTTTGTCATAGCAAGGTACAGACACCTACCTCAGAAGGTTCTGTGGTTAAAGCGACACAATCCGTGGAAATGGACTTTGGCGACTCCAGAGCCCTGAGCAGCCCATTCATTTGGGAGTTGATCTACTTTGCAGAGAAGAGAGGATCCTGACAGGCTTGGAAGCAGAATAGATAACTCTAAAGGGAAAAACAAGGCTGGAATTTACTTATTCATTTAGTCAACAAGTATCTGATGAGCCATGCCCTGGACTGGGTAAGGAAGACAAGGATGAACAATAGACATGACTCCTGTTCCCACTGAGTTTAGAGCTATATCGTCCTTACAGTAGCCACTAGCCACACGAAGCTATTTAAATTTAATAAGAAAATTTAATTAATTTAATTTAAAATTTAATTTAATTTCAGGGTGCCTGGGTGGCACAGTCAGTTAAGTGGCAGACTCTTGGTTTTGGCAGTCATGCTCTCAGGGTTGTGAGATCGAGCCCAGCGTTGGGTTCTGCACTCAGTGCAGAGTGTGCCTGAGAGTCTCTTTTCCTCTCCCTCTGGCCTCCCTACTTGTGCTCTCTCTTCCTCTGAAATAAATAAATCTTAAAATTTAATTTAATTTAAAATATAATTTAGTTAAAAACTGATATTTCAGTTCCACGGTCATACTAGTTACATAGAAAGTGCTCAATAGGGCGTCTGGGTGGCTCAGTCAGTTAAGCATCTGCCTTCGGCTCAGGTCATGATCCCAGGGTCCTGGGATTGAGTCCCACATCGGCTCCCTGCTCAGCGGGGATCCTGCTCCTCCCTCTGCCTGCCACTCCCCTTGCTTGTGATCCCTCTCTCTCTCTCTGACAAATACATAAATATAAAATCTTAAAAAAAAGATAAAAATAAGAAAATAAAGTGCTCCATAGCCACACGTGGCCAGTGGCTACCATACCCGACAGCACAGATACAGAACACTTCCATCACTGGGGCACCTGGGTGGCTCAGTCATTTAAGCAACTGACTCTTGATTGCAGCTCAGGTCATGATCTCAGGTGGTGAGATCAAGCCTGCCTGGAGCCCCCCATGTGGAACCCAGAGTCTGCTGGAGATTCTTTACCTCTCTCTCTCCACCCCCTCTGCCCTTCCCCCACCCCACCCCCTTGCATGTGGTCTCTCTCTAAAATACATAAATAAATAAATCTTTTTTTTTTAAAGATTTATTTATTTATTTGACACAGAGAGAGAGATCACAAGTAGGCAGAGGGGCAGGCAGAGAGAGAGGAAGAAGCAGGCTCCCTGTTGAGCAGAGAGCCCAATGTGGGGCTCGATCCCAGGACCCTGAGATCATGACCTGAGCCGAAGGCAGAGGCTTTAACCCACTGAGCCACCCAGGTGCCCCACATAGAAATAAATCTTAAAAACAAAAACAAAAACAAAAACACTTCCATCATTGTAGAAAGTTCTCATTGGGAAAGCACTGAGTTACAGTCTTGCTGGGAAGACAGACACTAAACAAAGAGCCACGCAAACACCTAATTACACACGGTGACATTTGTTAGTGGGAGTCCGGGGGCAGTGCTCTTGTCATTTTTCAGGTGAGGAACAGAGCCAGAGAAGCCTCTGGTTTTCATTAGCCCAAAGAGGACTGATCATTTGAGAGCCTGACACAGCTCCCTACCCTGCCTAGAGCTATTCCCTCCAGGGCTAGAGACTGAAGGAACCTCTGAGGACACAAGGCTCATCAGGGAAGATGTCTGACCTTGTAGCAAATTACACCAGTTTAGCCACTGAGTGAAAGAAACAGCCAGGGTTGAATCCCAGCTCAGTCAACTGTATGGCCATGAACCAGTAATTAGCCCCTCTGGGCCTCAGTGTCTCCATCTATAACATGGGGTGAATAATAGTATCTGGCCTAGAGGATTACTGGGAGGATTAAATATTTTAAAGAATATAAAGCTCTTAGAACAGCATCTAGCACACAGTAGCACTGCATACCTTATGAAGATGATGATGATGGTGGTGGTGGTGATTCTCCATGACTCTTTGAACAGGGCAGGGGCAGGGGGTAGTATGCACCTGCCACTCCATAGCCTCCTACATTTTCCCTCTTTGCTTCCCAAAGTATCATTACCCAAAGCTAAACTGATCATCCCAGTGACGGTCTCTCTATAAAATAAGCCTGAAAGGGGTAAATAAATAAATAAATATCTCCACTCGCCAGATTCTACAGAAATCACTGTACAGTTATTATGTGTTTAATCTTCAAAGCAACCCCCAAAGGCACGTACTACTAAAGTTATCTCCATTTTGCATTTTGCAAGAAATCGATGCTTAGAAAGGTAAACTTGCCCACGTTTACACAGGAAAGGACCTCGGCGTCAGTTCCACTATATACCACCAGGTGGCAATGCCTATCCATTTTCCAATTACGCAGTGAGGGTGGGGGCAGCTGAAGAGGGGTCTTCCCGTAAATACTCAATGATCGCCTACTGTATGCCAGGCATTGTTCTAGCCGTTTGAGACTACGTCGGCAAATAAAAGAGATTAAATATTTTAAAGAATATAAATATTCTTTATATACAAAGATATATTCTTTATATATAAAGAATATAAATTGTTCTGCCTTTCCCTTCCATTTTTCCTTTAAAATAGTAGAAGTTGTTCAGGGAGGTGTGTTCGCGGCCTGACCAAGGAGGAAATCGGCTTGTGTGGGTGGGAACTGAGAGGCCGGAGGCTCGCTGGAGGTGATGAAAGTAATCTGAAAGGTCTGTGGTCTTCAAAGATCAGGGTATACAACTACCCCCAGAAGGGAATATTATTCGTGTTCTGCAGCCCACTTCCCTGCCTCCTTATCCCCACCCCATCACAAGGAGGTAGGGAGCATCGGTCATCTCCCTGTCATGTCTTGTAGGACCGAGATGGGGTGGAGGGAGGTGGTCTCTGAGAAACCAGAGTGGTGGGTCCTCAAAGTTCTGGGTTTGGGGGAGCTTGAAAGTCTGAAAGTCACCGAGGGAACCAACCCCGTGGGTGTGCTGGGCCGCAGCCCCCCGGGCCCCATCTGGGCAATGCTGATCTCTGACAGCCAGGTGGACCAGAAGCCAGACTGAGGTGCTGAGGTGCGAGGCTGTCTGGGACCCCTCCTTCAAGTCGGTGCTGCGGCCGTCCCGTGGGCGTGCACCCCGACTGTGCCCTGAGAGTCTACGGAGCCAGTGGCCCCCTGGACGGCTGGGTGTCCAGGTGGGCCGCCAGGGAGAGTGGTGGACGGGTGTGGACGTGGGTGATGTGTGCAGCGTTGGTGGTGGAGATCCCGCGTAAGGACCTACGTGAGTGTGCACCTTGTCAACGTGTATGTTTGGGGTAGTCAAAGGCTCAAGCGTTGAGCAGTGTGTGCAAAGGGGCAAGGACAAGTTGGGGCGGGGTGGGGGGAATGGAGTGTGCCCGGGCTAACACCCGCTAGAAGACACCACGCCGCGCGCGTGTGCCTAGTTATACACTTCGGAACGCGCGGCGGGATCCTCTCTGGGTCCAGGACCTGGTTGGTGCTTGTCGGTTGAGGGGAAGTTACTGTTTGTGAACCCACATTGGAGAGTGTCCTGGGCGGAAAAAATTCCCTGTACTAGGACACTGGTGGGAGTATCCCTGCGTGTGTGTGTGTGTGTTCCTGCAAATCAATCAACTTGGGGATACGTCCGGTGCGTGTGGAGTGCTTATGGGGGCACTGTGGATGTGGAGGGAGTGTTTCCAAATTTGGGACCCTGGAAGGAGGTCGTCTCAGCGCTCCCGGGAAGGAGCCAGGGGCTTGCGCTGGTAGAGAGGGTGGAGCGACGCAAAGCCATCCGCCCTGGGTTCCGCGAGGAGCAGCCTGCTGCGCTGGGGCCGGGGGCGGAGCTGGATGCCCGGGGGGGCGGGGTCGACTGGGGCGGGGCCGGCTGAAGGGGCGGGGCCGCCGCAGCTGCAGCAGCGCGGGCCGGGCCAGGGGGCGCCTCGCGCGGCAAGCGGCTCGCGAGGCCGATGCGGTGAGACAGGACCGACCGGCGGGCGGGCGCGCGCGGGGCGGGGGCCGCGGCCGCGCTGCAGCGATGTGACTTGAGGCCGAGAACTAGCAGGAGCGTCGGCGCTGCGAGGCCGCGAGGGTCGGTGAGTGCGAGCCACGCGGATGGGGTGGAGGGCGCTGCTAGGACCCCAGAAACTTTTCCCGCCGTGGACTTGGGAGAATTGGGGAGTCTGCTTCTTGTGCCCTTCTAAGCATCCCCCCGTCGGGTTAGTCGGCTGAGGAAGATGGGGGATCGAGGACGGGGGAACCCCAGTCCCGCCGAGGGTAGGGCGGGGGGAGGGGAGGGCTGCAGACCTTTATGCCGGGAGTGGGGGAGGAGAGGGTGCTGTATACCCGGACTAGGTGGAGATCCAAGTCTCTGAGGAGGGTCTGGGGGCGACCGCAGGTAAAGGACAACTGGGAGTAGTGTGAGGGAGTCCAGCCGTACCCGAGTGACTCGTCGGGGGAAGGAAGCCGCGGACAGGTCCGGGGGCCGCGTGCTCAGCCTGTGGGGGCTGACCACAGGGCAGACCAAGCTGCGGTTATAAGGACCGGGCTTTGGGGGTGACCTGCCGCACCTGCCGCAGGGGCTGGGGGCCAGGCTTGCAACCGGCGGTGCCTGCGCACTACGGGACAAGGTGGGGGACACTGCGGGGAGGAAAAGAGGCAAAGCTGAGATCTGGGGCTGAGGGACAGACGGGGGGCGGCTGCACACAATGGCGGGGGGTTGGCGTTTCTATTCCGACCAGGCTGGGGCTGAGGACTAGTCCTGTGCGTTCGCTGCCCTTGGGGACACGGGCTCGCAGCCCCGCACAACCCGGGATCCCTACCGCCGGCACCGGCCTGGGCCCGGGGGAGCTAGCTAGCCATCCGGGGAGTCGGGCGCCGACCTTGCCACAGAGGACGGCCCCAGCGCAGCTCGCAAGTTCGTTCCCTGGCCCTCGCTGTGACACCCAGGCCTAGCCAGTCTCCAACCCCCCTCCCGACTCGTCCCCCATTTGCTAAGGGGGCGGCTCCTTGGAGCGCGGACAAAGGCCCCTGGAGTGTGGCGGGCAGCGGCGTCCCTGTCTGGGGCCCCGGCCCACGCGCCGCATTGACTGCCCAACCGCGCCAGGATGGGGGGCACTTGAGCGGAGCCCAGGACGAACTGGGGGTCCTCGAAAAGACAAGAGAAGTGAGGGGAAAGTGAGGGAAGGATCTGGCACAAAAGCCGGGGAACTTCAGCCAAGGAACCTTGATTCAGAAGTTTCCTCGGTGGGGTGGGGGCTCTCGGTGGATTCAGACTTCGAGTGAAGCTGCATGCAAATAGCATGTAAATAGAATGCAAATCATCATCTGTTGGTTGGGAGCCCTCCACGAGGCCAGTTTTGTATCTAGGCTGTGGAATGAAGGGTTTTCTATCTGTTTCCTGCTCCAAGCCTGAAAAGGGGTCAGCTGAGTTGAGAAGGAGAAAAATGGAAGGGGAAAGGAATCGCCATTTGGGACAGGCAGCAAGACAAGCAGTCTTGTTAGAAAGAAAAGCTTCAAACCCTTATTGCTTAATTTGTTCTTTCAGTAAATGTACCAGCTTCAGCACTGGGGCTGGGGCACTACAGTGTAGAGAATGGACAAGCCTCTGCTCTCAGGGCACTGGCCGGGTGCGTGAACAAATAAATAGCTAAATAAGTAAATAAATAGTAAGTAGATGGAACTTCTAATTGGGTTGAGAGCTGCCAGGAAAGTAAAACAGGAGGATATCAAAGTGATGTCAAAGAGGGTTTGTGTATGTAGGGAAGACCGTTCTCAGGAGTGACATTTTTGTGGAGCCTGGCAAGATGGAGGGCCCACCTCTGGGAGATCTTGGGGGACCACTGTGCAGGCAGAGGGCACTGCAAATGTGAAGGCTTGGAGGTGGGAATGAGTTTAGAACTGAACAAAGGCCATTGTAGCTGGAGCTCGGAGGCAGATGTGGAGGGGGGGGTGGGAGAGGGGATGGTAGGGACCAGCCAGACCACGATCTTTTGGGCCTCGGAAAGGAGTATAGGTTTTATTCTCCTTGGGCCAGTGAACCCTTGGAGGGTTTTGAGTGGGAAGCCAAGGGATCTGATTTTTAAAAGCTCCCCTGACCTCAACTCAGAGATGGAAAGCAGCTCCCCTTTCATTCTGTCTCTGGGGATGACGAGGCTCCGGGAGCCTCTGAGGGGCTCTGTTTGGCCTGTGGGGACCACTTTGAGCCTGGTCTGTCCTGTGAGCCCACTTGAGGAGCGGCTCAGGTTTTAAAATTCATTCTCCACTTTGAGGCAGTTCTTGTCCGCCTTAAGCGGCCCCCACACAGGGCCCTTGGCCCCATAAGCCCTTCATGCAGAGCCTCCTAGGGGTTCTGAGTTAGTCACATTTTCTTCTCGGAATTACAGCCGGAGAGGAACCATCCACCCCTGAACGGACAGCCAAGGTTGCAATTTGCATTTAAATGATTGCTTTTATTTACAGGATTGGGGCTGCTTTGCATATTCATGGATCATGGGGCTTGTGTTCTGGCAACCCTGTTTACTAACCTAGGAGGGTTATTAAATTCAAGGGCCCCCAAATAGGCTGGTGGTCTGGGCAGCATTAGGAAATGAAGATTATGAGATGGTGTAACTTGGAAAAGATATCAGAGGATGAGAATGTGGGTCTGGGAAAGAGCTTAATGTCAGGAAACTTTGTAACAGTTTAATCTTGCAGAGCAGGAAATGCACCATGGGCTATAAGGGGAGTGGGCTGGGACAGAGTGTGATGCTGGGGTGCGTGGGGAGACTGGCTCCACAGCCTCATCCTGGCCTTCTGCCAGACACGGGGTGAGGGCTCAAAGCAGAGGTGCAGCGTAAAGGCCTCAGGTCAGGAGTTGGGGGAAAAGAGTTCTAGTCCCAGCTCGGCCTGTGAATTCCAGTAAGCCTCTGGCCAAGCTGTCTCATCTCTCATTTTCCCAAGAGGAAGGACGATGGAATCATGATTGTCTTTTTAATAAGCAGGGATCCTGTATTCCCTGTGGGACAAGCACCTTGCAGAGTATTTTTCATGTGCTTTTCTCACCGGCTTTGTGAAGGCGGCGCTAAGTTTATCTTTTATAGAGGAAGAGACTGAGGGTCAGAGAGGTTAAGTAATGCCCCATGTCACATAGTTAGGTCTGGCTTCACTCCCACTGAGGTCCTCCACTCTGGAGGAGACTGATGAAAATGTAAATTCTGTGCCAGGCATTCATCCATACTGAACTATTGACTATGCCCAGGAGTAGGAAGGCCCCCTCCTCGCCTGCTCATTTTTTTTCTTTCCCTTCCATGTTCTAGCGTCTCCCCCCCCCCCGCCCCCGCCCATATCTTGTATCTCTTCATATGGGTAGTGGGTAGATGGGGACACTAGTTTCCAAGAGAATGGCCCAAAGAATGGTCTCTGGGGGTCCTCGCCCTGACTTCTTGACAGGGAGACCCGGTGTCAGGGCTGCTAGGTTGGCGTGGGTTTCCCGTGGGAAAACCACTTTCACAGTGAGGCTTCCGCTTAGAGCACCTGCTTTGGGGGTCAAGTGAGTTTGGAGGTTCCCAGGGCAGACTACCACCAAAGGCATCTCCCACTCACACCACCTCGGGGACCTCTTTGCTTGACGTGATGGGGGAGGCTGGAAACCAGTAGTGGACAAACACCGGGGTGAGCCCCCTTCCCACCCCATCTCCATGGCAACCGCTCCTCCTGGAAAAGCAGTCAGCAAAGTTCATAACCTCTGACGAGGGAATAGTTGCCAATAATTTCTATTTATTTAACAGACAGTTTATGTAAGTGCTTACCTTGTGTCAACTACTGTCCTAAAACCTCATTATTATTTTAAGCACAACAACCCCACAGGATGGGTACTGTTAACACACCCCTAGTTTGCAGAGGAGGAAACTGAGGCAAGGAAGGTTAAAGCAGTTTGTCCAGGGTCACAGGGTACTAGCAGGTGGCAGGGGCAGAACTTGAAACCAGAAGATCTCTCTCGGAAGTTCGCCGTGCTGGGTGAGGAGCGGGGCTGGGAGAGCTGGCCTGGCCTGTGGCCTTCAGACAGGCAGCACTGTCCTCTCACAAGGAACCTTGCCTGCATTCTTTCCAGCCTCTGCAGGCCCCAGCTCGTGGAGAAATGGAGCGTGCTGCTTCACCACCTGCCGGAGGCTTCTGGCCCCTCTGCGGGTGGGGGGTGGTGGACAGAGAGAGAGAGAGAGAGAAAGAATGTGTGTGTGTGAGAGAGAGAGAGACAGAGATAGTGTATTTAAGAGCCTCTGAATGAGTCACATTTCTGGGAGCCTGCCTGGCAGCAAAGGTAATTAGTATGTGAGCCGAGGCTTGTGCATTCGTTCACATTTGTTCATTCCTCCTTTTGAGGAGCCGCACGCCTACGTCCCATGGGTTTGTTGCCATATATTCATCCCGTCCCGATCAGCCTTGCCTGCGGCTGACTTGAAACCTCTAATCTAACATTGTTCAGTTTGGGATTCCTGGGGAACTGCTCTGTTGGTGGGAGGAAGCACCAAGGGGCTGATGCGGCCGCCTGGGGCTTACCTGACAAGCGGGAGCCGCCTGCTTGGTCCCTGGCAGGGTTGGCAAGGCAGAGAGTACTGGGGCCGTGGCTCCTGGGGCCGTGGCTCCTGGCTTCCCCGGCTGCACGGGTCCGAGCTTCTCACACTTCCGTGTGCCCAAGCATCTGGGCGCACTTGGAGCTTGCCTCCCCGGCTTGTTGAAACGGAGGGGGCTAGGCCCACCCCCCTGAGAGTCTGCATTCTCAGCGAGCTCCCTGGTGACACTGGTGCTGTTCCCGTCTGAGGATCGATCTCTGACTCGAACCTTTCAGGCTGTCAGTTCTTTCCTCTGTAAGACAGCAATGAGAACACTCGTCCTTCAGGGGTAACATGAGGGTCGAGACCACTCTTACCAATTCATTGGTTCGGCAGCTGGGCTCTGAGCCCTGGCCGTGTGGCAGGTGCTAGCAGGTCAGTGCAGAACAAGACAGACACAGCCCTGGACATGGCAGAGTGGGGAGCAGACCCAAAGGTAATAAAATATTTGAAAATTGCGGCACATGCTATAAAGACAAAAATCAGAAGGACTGGTGTAGAGCATAATGGGGGCGGGGGGTCAGGAGAGACTGGCCAGCAAAGGGCTCACTTACCAGGTGACATTTCTAGAGCCCAGGTCTGTAAGAGCCCAAGTAACAATAGTACAATTGTTTGCCGCCTTGCTCCACCACTTTCTAGCTGTGTAACCTCCAACAAGCCAGCTGACCTCCGTGTTTTATTTCCTATAAAACGGAGATAGTAATAGTACCGGCCTCATAGTATCACTGTGTAGATTATAAGGCATTCGTATGTGTGACGTACATGAAGGTGTAGCCTGCAGCGCGGTGAGCACTTTGAGTTAATTATTGTCATTGTCACTCTGGCAGTGGTAGAAAACTCTGGAGGGCAATTCCGAATCTCCCAGAAATCCTAGATGAGCCAGACTCCGCTTCATCCTGTGAGGCGGTGATGAGCCCTCCTGATCATCCTAGACATTGTTCTGTAGAGCAGGGTGGCGGTCACCTCCTGGGCATCCTTAACAATGATAATGATCCACTAGAGAGACAACAGGATCCCACTAAAGCTCCTGGCTGCCATTGGTGGCATCCACATGCCTGGACATTGGGTAGGGAGGACTTCCTGGAAGAAGGGGGCCACATGATGCAGGAGGAATCATAGAGCTTCTTTGTTGGCAGGCAACACAAACCCAGCTCAAAATGGCTTAATCCAAAAAAAGGGAATTTTATTGGCTGGATGAATAGTGGCTGGACCATGAGTCTGACTGCCAACACCTTGGATGCGACCCCACCCTGAATTTGCTTGAGTGCAATGCTGGGATGCATGTTTAAGAAGCATCTCTTGCCAGATGCCTTCTGCTCTGAACCTGCCTTCTCTCATCGAGAGGCACAGGTGACGATCCCCATAGCACCAGACCCTTCTCATTTGGCAGCATCTATAATTTATCCCAATCAATGGCTTCACAGCCAAGGCAGGATCAGAGCTGCTCATGAAATCCTGGAAAGGAGCAGAGAGGGGGAGAGAGAGGTGGTCGATACTGCATTTACTTAAGGAAGCCCCAGGGAGGAGCGGGAGCTGCCTGGATGCGGCTGGTTACGACCTCACACATGGGGGAGCGAAGGCAGTGGGGCCAGCATGAGCTGCCTGGAGACGGGCTCAGAGCAGAGCTGTGTAGGCTGGAGCTTTCTGAAGGCGAGGCTCCGTTCAGAAGCAAGAGCTGGTGGCAGGAGGGGCAGAGGAAAGAGTCCCGGTGAAGGAGCCTCTCATTCATTCAACATCCACTAAGCGTCACCTTTGTGCCAGCACTGGGTGCTAGTGCTTGAGTCCACACCAGTGGTGTCATCCTGGTGATTTTGCATCCCCACCCCCACAGGGGACATTTGGCAGTGTCAAAAGATTTCTGGGTTGTCACATTTTTGGGTTGGGGGAGTGGGTGTGCTACCGGCATCTAGTGGATAAAGGCCATCGGTACTACTGAATATCCTACAGTGCACGGGACAGCCCTCATAGCCAAGAGCAGTCGGAGCCGAAATGTCAATGATACCAAGGTTGAGAAGCCCTGGCCTACCCCAGTGAACCAGACAGTGTCCCTGTCCTCTTGCATCTTGCAATGGAGAAAGACAGGGAAAAGAGCAAGAAGGGAATGGGAGAAACAAAGTGAACAGGCAAGGGGGAAAATAAAAGACTATTAGAGCAAAGAAAGAACTAGAACAAGAGGCTCTGGTGGAGAGGAATGGCGCTGTGATCTTGGCCGAGGTCTGAGAGGGCGACATTAGGTGGGGGTGAGGAGCATTTTCCAAGCCAGGGGTTGGGAGCATTTAAGCAGAGGAAGCAGGAGGGACAGGATGGGACTTGGGTTAGGCCATTTGCCATGGCTGCTGTGTGGAGTCCAGCTTTCATGGGGGCCCGAAAGAGTGCCGAGGGGAATCCTGCTGGCACCCCAGGAGAGACAGACAGGGGTGCGGTGAGGATGGGTTTTCTGGAGATCTTTGGGGGAGGTATGAGGGCTGAGGGAAAGGGGGACCCAGGATGGTAGTTCATTTTGGATACACTATGTTTGAAATGAGGGCACGCTTCTAGGAGCTGGGTGGTATGACCTTGGGCAAGTGTCCTAACCCCCTAGAGACCCTGTTTTGTCACCAGTGTAAGGACTGGATGTGCCCAGTGCCTGGCTTAGAGTGAGTCATGGGTAAATATTAAGCCGTTACCATTGAGAGACTGAAAAGAGGCAGTGCATACCATTCTCAGCACAGCGCTGGGCTCATGGCTGTCTCTTCAAAGTTTTGTTTTCATTCCCTTATTTTTGAAGAGGTCAGACGTAGCACAGAATATAAAAATCAAAGAATACAAAAGAGTATACAGAGAGAGTGAATCTCTCTCTCACCCTCTTCTCCAGCCGCTAGTGATGATGATTCATGATTGTTCACTGTGCCAGATCAAGGCTGCAGATGGGAGCTGAAATCAGGGTTCTGTACCTCCCCCACCCCCACTCAGGGGCTGTGCTGTCTGGAGAAAGGGGTGCCTTTTTCTGACCTGTCAAAGGTGCCTCATGGGCCAGCAGGTTGGAAATGAGGTGGGTCTTAAAGAAGTCAGGAAAGTGGGAATCTTACAATGAACTGGTCTTTTTCTCCCTCCAAACATCTCCCCCGTCCTCAATATTCTGGAACCTTTCGGGTGTCAGAGAGAAAGATGAAAACCCACCAGGTGCTCGCCTTCCTCCTGCTCTTGGTGATCGCCTCCGGGGCTTCTGAGAACGCCAGCACGTCCCGGGGCTGTGGACTGGATCTCCTCCCTCAGTACGTGTCCCTGTGCGACCTGGACACCATCTGGGGCATCGTGGTGGAGGCGGTGGCTGGGGCGGGTGCCCTGATCACGCTGCTCCTGATGCTCATCCTGCTGGTGCGGCTGCCATTTATCAAGGACAAGGAGAAGAAGGACCCCGTGGGCCTCCACTTCCTCTTCCTTCTGGGGACCCTGGGCCTCTTCGGGCTGACGTTCGCCTTCATCATCCGGGAGGATGAGACCATCTGCTCGGTCCGCCGGTTCCTCTGGGGCGTCCTCTTCGCGCTCTGCTTCTCCTGCCTGCTGAGCCAGGCGTGGCGCGTGCGGAGGCTGGTGCGCCACGGCAAGAGCCCCTCTGGCTGGCAGCTGGTGGGCGTGGCGCTGTGCCTGATGCTGGTGCAGGTCATCATCGCCATCGAGTGGCTGGTGCTGACCGTGCTGCGCGATGCCAAGCCGGCCTGCGCCTACGAACCCATGGACTTCGCAATGGCCCTCATCTACGACATGGTGCTGCTCGCGGCCGCCCTGGGGCTGGCGCTCTTCACGCTGTGTGGCAAGTTCAAGAAGTGGAAGCAGAATGGGGCATGCATCCTGGTCACAGCCTTCCTGTCCGTGCTCATCTGGGTGGCCTGGATGACCATGTACCTGTTCGGCAACGCCGAGCTGCGGCAGGGAGACGCCTGGGGTGACCCCACCCTGGCCATCACCCTGGTGGCCAGCGGCTGGGTCTTCGTCATCTTCCACGCCATCCCGGAGATCCACTGCGCCATTCTGCCGGCCCCGCAGGAGAACACGCCCAACTACTTCGACACCTCGCAGCCCCGGATGCGGGAGACGGCGTTCGAGGAGGACGTGCAGCTACCGCGCACCTACATGGAGAACAAGGCCTTCTCGATGGATGAACACAATGCAGGTAAAGGGGTCGCCGCCCCACGGGGTGAGGCTCTGGGCCCGTTTGCCCCAAAAGAACTCCCTCCTTCCTCTCCAGTGGGGACGGGTGGTCCCAGGGCCCGTCCCGGCAGGTGGGAGCCCACAAACATTGTCTCCGGGACTGGCCCAGAGATGGATTCTTACTTAGCATTTTTTTTCCCCCTATCCATCGCCAACTAATTGAATATCAAAATCCAGGTTTCTCACCTCTTTTGAAAAGTCGCCTCTGGCAATGCTGGGTTGACATTCCCACCTGGCAACAATTGTCTGGAGCTGATCTGAAGCGGTGTATGCTGAAAGGTTCTACCTCTCAGGAGTTGTGGCTGCTCCTTTGTTTGTTTGTTTTTCAATTTAATTCCAGGGTAGTTAACACACAGTGTTATATTAGTTTCAGGGGTACATTGTAGTGACTCAGCAGCTCCATACATTACTCACCGCTCATCAGGAGAGTTGGACTCTTGATCCCCTTCACCTGTTTCACCCATCCCCCTACCCCCCAACCTCCTCTCGGGTAACCATCTGTTCTCTGTAGTTAAGAATCTCTTTTTTTGGTTGGTCTGTCTTCCCTTCTCCCTTTTGTTTGTTTTATTTCTTAAATTCCACATATGACTGAAATCGTATTTGTCTTTCTCAGACTGGCTTATTTTGCTTAGCATTATACTCTGTAGATCTATCCATATTGTTGCAAACGGTAAGATTTCGTTCTTTTTCATGGCTGAATAATATTCCATTATATATATATATATATATATATATATATATATATATATATATATATACACATACATACATACATACATACATACACCACATCTTTATCCATTCATCTGTTGATGGACACTTGAGTTGCCACTGCAGAAAACAGTATGGAGGTTCCTCAAAAATTAAAAAATAGGGGCACTGAGGTGGCTCAGTTGGTTGAGTGCCTTCAGCTCGGGCTCTGATCTCAGGGTCCTGGGATCGAGTCCCAAGTGGGGCTCCTTGCTCAGCGAGGAGTCTGCTTCTCTCTCTCCCTCTGCCCTTCCCCCTGCTCTCTCTCAAATAAATAAGATCTTTTTTAAAAAATTAAAAATAGAGCTACCCTATGATCCAGTAATTGGATTGCACTCCTGGCTATTTACCCAAAGGAAATGAATGCTAATTGGAAAGCATATATACACCCCTGTGATTACTGCAGCATTATTTACAATAGCCAAATTATGAAAGCAGCCCAAGTGGCTGTTCCTTTAGATGGGGATCCATTTTGTGTTTACCACACTCCCCACTACTCCCTATTGCTCCCTGACTCAGCTGCTAGAACATATTAACATTAATTCCCTGGCTACCTGGAAGTGTTTGAGTTTGTAGTCCAGGAGCTAGATGGATGCAGGGGATACTGGGAGCAATTACTTGTGTCTCCTCCCCACCTCCATCTTTCAGGAGTGTATGAATTGGTCCCTAGAGTCAGATGCCCGGACTCAAGTCCTGCCCTCTGTACTTCGTAGATGTGTGGCTTTGAGCAAATCGCTTTACCTCTCTGAGCCTCAGTTTTTCCCATCTGTAAAATAGAAATAATAAGATAATGTACCTCTAGAGCTGTTGTGAGAAGTAACATCCTGAGGGTCTCCCCCAGGACCTGGCATCCTGGATGCGTGTCTTGGTTGGGTTCCCCTGAAAGCAGAGCCTGAGACTTGGGTGCAGCTGGCTTCCCCGGGAGGTGTTCCCTGCAAGGGAGAGGGGAGGGGTAAGAGAGGGGAGGGGTAACTAGACCAGACAAGTACATCAGTGAGTCGGTTACTGCAGTGGGCAGCTGGGCTCGGTCCTGACAGGGGTGCATGTAGAGCGAGCCTCAGACTTGACCTTCCAAATCAAGAGCCTGCAGTATTCGCCACCAAGTTCTCCGTCACGCACCGTCACATATGTCCTCTGTCTCCCACTCTCATTGCCACTCCCCCATTACTCTGGCTAAATGAGTACCACTGGCTGCTGAGAGGTTTGGGGACACGAGAGGTGGAGGCTGTCTGGGTCCCCAGGCCCATGCTTCGCCCCTGCGGCGGGATTCAGAGCTGAGGCTGGAGGATGTGGTGCGGGCACTTGAGCCCCCGTGGTGGAAGCTTCCAAAGTATTTGTTGGAGTCGTTCCTTCAAGTGAGTTGGCTAGGTTCGCAGCACTTGAGATTCAGTAAAATTGCCTTTTCTTAGTTGCCTGAGGATTGATCAGGGGCTATAATGATAATAATAATGGCTACATCAACAGCAGCAGCCGTAGCCGTAGTGGTACTGATTACCTAGTACAGTCATTGCTTACTGAGCATTAACGGTGTGCCAGGTACTGTTCTAGTCCTTAACCTCCCTTGCTGCGCCCAGTGAGGCCGTCCTATTATTATCCCCATCTTACAGATGAATAAATGGGGACTCTGAGAGGTTCAATAACTTGCCAAGGACATACAGCTAGGAGGTGGCTCATTCTAGATGGCCATAGTCCCCTTTTCAGTGCTGCTCACCCAGGTAGCTGGGCAGTTCCCTGGCCGGTTGTGACTGCAGAGTCAGGCTTGTGGGGTGACTGCTGAGTGCATCCTGCCTGTCCACTGCAGGCTAGGGGAAGCACGTTCAGCCGTCAGATCCTCGAAGGTCACCCAGAGCCCTCTCCACCTGCCCACTTCCCTCTGCGCCGGACCAGACTCACAGGAGGGAATACCAATGGCCCCACCTGCGGATAGGGCTAGAGACCCTCGTGTCATCTTTAACGGAGCTGTTTCAATCTTACTAGGAAGCCCCAGGCCAGCAAGCCCATGTTTGTCAAAGGATTTAGCAGGAATGAGTGTCAGCTCGTGTTGCCAGGACAAAGTGGGAGTCAGGATCATCACTGGGAGCCCCAAAGGCCCTCCAGAGAAGGTGTCCTGAGCAGAGGTCAGGAGCCCGGCTGGTTCTCAGGGTCTGGCGGAGCCACCCCTTCCCTGGCTCCCCCTGGAACAGGATCCTCTTTTTGAGACCCATGGACTCCCCCCGGACCTCAGAGGTAGTGGCAGCTTCTGAAATCGATGTGCACCTTTGTACATTCATTGGGGAATTTTTGTCTATCGCTTTGTCAAATTCTCAAAGCCATCTGTGGCCCCCAGAAGGCTAAGAATCAGTGGTATTGAACCCGACAGTCTAGTTTACTTGCAGTGAAATGGGGATGCCAACTATTAGGGTCTTCAAGAGTCAGGATGGCTAACCTTTAGTAGGTGCTTACAGTGGGCATTTTAATGGCTAATCTCTTTTAAGCCCTACAATAACCCATTGAAGTCCATTTTGCAGACAGGAAACCGAGGCACAGAAGGGCCATGCATCTTGCCTAAGAGGCAGAGCCAGGGTCTGAGCCCATGCAGGTGGGTTCCGGAGCCCCAGTGCTTGATTAGTCTACCACAGAATTACTCACTTCTCCTCAAAGCACTTTAGTGACCCTGAGCTCACTGATTTACCAGGACGACTTTGTAGCTTGAGGAGACAGGGTTTATCAGTCCCATTTTACAGAGCAGGAAACTGAGGTCCAGGGCTGTTAGGCAACTTGTTTACACTTGTTTACTCTTACACTCTAAGAGTAGGGAGGGGGTAAGTTGGTTTTCCACTACATGCATTTTTTTCTTGTGAAAATGCAGTCAATCCTTCCTATCCACATAAGATCCAGAGATCAAAGGTATCTGAGACCCAGGTAAGAACCAGCGGTAGCAGGGCTGGCACACTGGGTGATGGGGGGGTCCTAGAGGTGTCCCCCACCCCCGTCTGTTTCACACTGACACATTCCAAAGCCAAGGAAGTTGTCTTTCTGTCCCATCTTTTCCAAAATAAAACCAGTTTTATCATTCCATTTTGGTGACAAAAACTAGAATAATCATATAGAAGTTTCAGGAAGTAAAAATAACAAAAATTGCTCAAAATCCCATTGCCCAAAAGCAGCTACTGCTGTTTGCTCCCATCATGCCAGACATCTCTCAGTGAGCACACAGTCTCTCTCCTTCCCTCCCTTTTCCTCCCTTTTTCACACACACACACACACACACACGCACATGACAGTCCCCGTAGACTGGTTCTTAACCTAGCTGTACACTTGGGCAGCTAAAAAAATTACCAGTGCCCGTCCCCCCGTTCTGACTAAGTCTGTTTGGGTTTAGGTTTCTTAAGCTTTCCAAATGATTTGAAGATATAACCACTGATCTAAGTAGTGTTCTGCGGTGCGTTTGCTTAAATCAATATTGTGTCATGGATGGAGACCTTTCCAGGTCAGTGACTGCAGAATTATAGTATCCTTTTCATGATGCAGAGCTTTCCTTGGGCATAATAATTTATTTTTCTGATCCTCAGCTGGTGGATATTCCACTTGTTTCTGGCTTTCCATATAAGTAATGCTGCAGTGAACATTGATCTTTGTGCCCTTGATCAATTAACTTCTTGCAGGACCAAAAAAAAAAAAAAAAAAAAATCCTAGACATACATAAAAGAGTCTGTACCTTTAAATCTTGATATATTCTGCCAGGTAGCCCCCTAAAAGTTAAACTAATTTTCTGCTCCTCCTTAATAACTCTATGAGAGCCCCACTTCTTCACTCACCTTGGATGTTGTCAGACTTTGTTTTAATAGCCCTGTTTTGGGTCATCCCAAATGTGTGTCCACCAAAATTCACAGGGGACTAGGCAGGGTGGGCCCCAGGCAAAGCCAATTCCCTCAGAAAGCTCACATGAGCTAAACTGAAGTCTTGGCTAAGATTGCCCTTGTTCTAGAAACTCTTCCCTTTGCTGGCTGGGGAACCTCTGGGCGTGTTCCCTTGCCACTCTGAGAACAACTGTTGTCATCTTTGGTGCCGTCCGCGGCCAGCTTGTATTTTAGGGAACCAGGCCCCATTAGGGGCCTTGCCCAGGAGCTACAGTTGGCCCTCTTCCTTTTGCATTTTAGCCAGCCAGCCTTTTGGGCTCCCTTCCCTTGAGAGTCAACCCCTGACGTCTTCAAGAGACGGGAAGGGCATTCCCCAGGTGGCCTGTGGCTCAGTCAAGCCCCAGTGGCCTCTCCTTCCAGGTTTCCTTCCCCCGAATGAGATCCCAGGTATATAGCACTTCATCAGCCTCCTGCTTATTAATAAGTATCAGCAAGGCATGAGGTATGTGATGAAAGTTCAAAATGCGCCGAAGGATGTAGCACCTCAGATCACATCTTGGAAGGCGTTAATGAGGCATATTAAATGTTCACCTTTGAAAGGAGCAGTAAAGAAAAGCGTTCTTTCTTTTAGGGGATTTGGGCTCTCAGATCTCATTAGGACCAAGGGCTATTTAAACTTTGACTCTTAGCTTCCTGGTGCAAGGCCCTGCCTGAATCAGCTTAGACGGAGGGCCTATGTAGCCTCACCTGCAGAGTCTGGATAGGAGAAGGCTGGCATTCAACCTATAAACTTAGATTCCTGTAGGGAAGCTCTTATGAGCCCTGCTTGCCTTTCACAGCTGACCTAGGTCAGAGGGTGGTGTTAGGTGGGACACTAGCAGTTGCAAGTAATAAAAAATCTGATTTGAACTGGCTTAGGCCAAAACAAAACACGACAAGGAACAAATGTACTGGGGATCAGGCTACAGGAATCATTAGATCAAGGAGGCTCAGGTGATGACTAGAGTGGATCTTTCTCCATCTCTTGGCCCTGTTAGTATCAGGGCAGCCCACAACTCTAGGCTTACACAGAGTCCCAGTGGAAAAGAGGAACGTTTCCCAGCATGCTTGAGCAAAAATCCCAGAGTTGGCTCTGATTGGACCTAATTGGCCAGATTGAAATCACATGCTGACCTCCGGCCAGAGTAGAAGGCGGTCATAGCCAACACTTGGGGCCAAGGCACCCACAGATGGCTGGTAGAGTTGAGCCT
Source organism: Potos flavus (assembly GCA_028534135.1). NCBI lineage: Eukaryota > Metazoa > Chordata > Mammalia > Carnivora > Procyonidae > Potos > Potos flavus. The sequence continues at coordinate 20,487,219 of CM052890.1, forward strand.
TTGTTTATTTAAGGAAAATGTGTTGGGGTCAGATTCTCCAACACACAGCTGGCCGGGTCTGTGCATTATAAGGAAAGAGTGCTATTTGGTGTTCCCTCTCTAGGGATTGAGACTAGTAAGAGCCCATGAACTACCTCCTCTGCCCCCTGGTGCCCCTCCCTGGTTCCCCTTTCTCTTCTTTGTGGGAGAGGTATCTCCTTGCTCAGCTCATGCATAACCAGCTGCTTGAAGGCTTAGATGGAGCTGCTAAAGCAAAAGAGGTTTACCTGTGTCTGGAGACATTCATTCCCCACTGTGCCTAGTTTGTTTGGTCCAGCTTGGGCTGAGCTGCCCCTCTCTCATGTCACTCAAATTCAGGTTGCTTCTAAGTAACTAAGTGTGATGGTTGATAATAGTATTTGAAGCCAGCATCGTATGATGGTTAAGAACACAGATTCTCGGGGCACCTGGGTGGCTCAGTGGGTTAAGCCTCTGCCTTCGGCTCAGGTCATGATCTCAGGGTCCTGGGATCGAGCCCCACATCGGGTTCTCTGCTCAGCAGGGAGCCTGCTTCCTCCTCTCTCTCTGCCTGCCTCTCTGCCTACTTGTGATCTTTCTCTCTCTCTCAAATAAATAAATAAAATCTTTAAAAAAAAACACACACAGATTCTCTGCCTGGGTTTTGGATGCTGGCTCTGCCTCTTTCCAGCTGTGTGACCTTGGGCTAGTAACTTAGTCTCTCTGTGCCCCCTGTAAAGTGGATATAATGAAGTACCTATTATGGTATAAAGCAGGCTCCCTAAGTGCAGAGCCCAATGCTATGCGGGGCTGCACTTGGGGCTCCAGGTGGGGCTCAATCCCATCACCCTGCGATCGTGACCTGAGATGACCCTGAGATCATGACCTGAGCCAAAATCAGGAGTTGGAGGCTTAACCGACTAAGCCACCCAAGTGCCCCTCTTCGGAGACTCTAAGTGAGGCTTTTCTTGGCAAAGCAAGATGAGTGCCTTCAACAAGAAGGAAAGTAATGTAGTCCATGTTACAACTGAGATGGACTTCTGGTTTCATAGTGCTACATTCTGCATTGGTTTCTAATAGACTATTTTTTAGAGCAATTTTAGTTTTACAGAAAAACTGAACAGAGCAGGAATTACAAGGAGTTCCCACATGCCACTATTATTAACAGCTTGCAGTAGTGGTACATTTGTTACCGTTGAGGAATCGATATTGGCACATTATGATTAACTAAAGTCCACAATTTACATTTTAGAGCTCACTCTTTTGCTTGTACAGTTCCACAGATTTGGATGAATGGGTAATGTCATCGATGTACTATTATAGTATCATAAAGAATAGTTTCACTGCCCTAAAAATGCCCTGTGGTCCACCTGTTCCTTCACCCATGCCAATTATTAGTTTTTCGACATTCTCTGTACTTTTGCCTTTTGCAGAATATCATAGTTGGACTTACATAGTATATAGCTTTTACAGACGGGTTTCTTTCACTTAGCAATATGCATTTGCTTCCTCCATGTCTTCTTGTGTAGTTTGGGTTTTCTCTACAAAAAAGGAAATTTAGAGCTCTAAAAGTACACAGCAAATAGGAAACGCCATTTATCCACCTCTCTTAGGTTGAAAAGTGCTGACATGTTTTGCCATCTTTGCTACAGCTGTCGCTTTTTTCCTGTTTAGAAATACCCTGCCCTGGGGGGTTGGAGTCCCTGTGTTCCCTTCCCCGTCACTTTCCCACGAAGACGGCCTCTATCATGTACTGATGTCCACATGCTTAGGGTTGTCTGCCTTTGTGTATCCAGAAACAGTGACTGGTGTTGAATGGTGTGATGTTGAACTTGACATGAACGACACTGTGTGGTGAGAGAGGAGACCTCTGAGGGATGTCCCCCATGGCCTGCAGGGGCTGGGGGCGGGGGGGGGGGGTGTAGAGGCTCCACCCTGCCCTCCACCCCAGCAGCCTGCGCCCCGGATTCTACAAACTTCCCAACCCCACTGAGATGGGTCATGCTCCAAGAGAGCCAGAGAACAAAGCCCCTTTGTGACTTTTGTTTTGAATCTGGCTTGTGACAATGGGGAGGGGTGGCACGGGGTGGGGGGGGGATGTGTGCCCGGAGCATGGTGTTGATGCAGGCGAAGAAAACAAAAAATCGTGGGTTGTTTTTTGTTTTGGTGTTGTGTCGCTGCTTCCTACCTCCCTCAGCTCTCCGAACAGCGGGATTTCGCAACGGCAGCTTGGGAAACAGACCGAGCGCTCCGTTTAGAAGCAATGTGTATCAGCCCACGGAGATGGCCGTTGTGCTCAATGGAGGGACTGTAAGTATCAAGAGGTGATGTTTTGGCCCGAGGCCCAAGAGCGGTCCGTGTTGGGGGCAGCTTCGACGGGGGCATCCTGCTCTGTGGAGGCTGCTTACGGACCCGCACACACTGGCCACGTGGACACCCCCTGCAGCTGTAATGCATGCGATGCTTCCATTTCCTCGTCCCCTCTCTACCCCCTATCTCCATGCACGAAAGATGCACCTATACTTAGTGAACCATCTGTGGATTCGTTCGAGAGAGTCCTATTTCTTGGGGCTTTTGTACCCAGTGAGTCTGGCTTTCATTATTGCACAAGGTGCCCAGCCCCCCTCCCTGGGAGGTGACTTTTAGGAAAGGCCCAGAGTTGTGAAACCCCCCTGGCAGATTTTGCTGACATCCAACCTAGTATACCCCCAGCAGCCTCCCACCCCGTCGCTGTGCCCCAGCTGGAAACCGGGTTCCCTTACCTCCACTCCTTAAAAGATGTCTTAAGAAACTGGAGGGATTATCATTTCTCTCCTGCGAGCACAAAAATAGGTTTTACTATCTGATGCCAAACAGACCTTCAGCAGAATTGTCATTGTTTACATTTTGCCTCCGTGCAATTACATCATTTTGTTTCTCCAGCAATCCAAAGACACACTGTCATTCCCACATTTAATTTCCAAACAGAGCTACATGCTTCCTCAGAAACAACGCATAAAGCCAGTTTACACGTGTAAATTGGACTTCCATTCCTCTATCATATGCCAATTCCATAACTCAACCTGAGCTTTTTTTTTTTTTTTTCTTTTCTTTTCCTTTTTTAACATAAGTCGGGGATGGTCTTTGATCTCTGGAGGGAATTTGGGTTTTCCTGGCCTTTTGAATGGTATGCGAGGCATTGGTTTGCACTGGTTTGGAACAGGCTCAAAGACAAACAGACTCAACAGATTTGCTTTCTGAAAACCCCCTGCCATCCCTTGGGCTGTTTTATTGTCGGGTGCCAAGAAAAAGCCTGACTCGAAAGCATTCTGCCTGCGTGTTATAATAAATACTGTTAGAAAATGGCCCCATCAGTCACTCTTAAGCCCTCCTGGTCTCTTCAAGGCCAGTGGTTATAAAAACACCCCAGACTTAGAATATAGCAAAGTGGGTTTCTGAGTGAGGAAACATTCATTCGGGGTGCATGATTACAGAAAAGGGGACCCGGCTTTCCCGAGAACAGAGCAGCGTCACACACAGCGGTTGCCGCTTTTCTTGGGAATTATTCAGCCCCTTAGGAAAAAGCAAGGTAACTTATCTTTGGCACGTTGTTAACGAAATGGTTTCTGATGTTGACTTTGCAAAGCACAAAGTTCTTAGTGTGTTATCCTTGTTTCCAGATCCCAACTGCTCCGCCAAGTTACACTGGAAGACACCTCTGGTGAAAGACTTTAAGTTCCAGAGAATAAGAATCTCTCTTACCGATTTTATTCCCTGGCTGTGTCTTTCTTGAGGGAGAAATCAGTAACAGTAGCCGAACAAGGCTGCCTCACAGCCAGGAGATCTAGAAATCCTACACAAGGGGATTTCGTGTAAATGTGAACACTGCTGAACCGAAAAGCTAACACCGACTGCCCTCCGTCCCCTGCCACACAGACACACAGATACACACACACACACACACACACACACACACACACACACACACATAATACCAAACCAACCTCATTCCCTGCAAACTAAAGCAAAGCTAATTGCAAATAGTATTAGGCTCACGCGAAATTGTGGCTGGGAAGACTGTTTCATCCTCCGGGGGTAGAACAGAACCAAATTCACAGCTAGTGGGCCGGGCTGGTGTTGGTTGATTGTGGAGGTCCCCACACCATTTCCCCTCCCCAGCAAGTGCTGGACCCCAGGTGGCCTTTTTTGAGATGATGGTTTCTTGAGAGGACTAATGGGGACTTCTCCACCAGCTTGCCTGTTGGTTTGCACATTTCAGGGGGGTCAGGAGCAGTTACGGAGTTGTGGGTGTGATTCCAGGGTGAGGCCCAGCTGAATCACGGGATGAGCTTTACAGACAGTAGTGGGGGAGGGACCCCAGCCTGTGCCAACGAAGAGAAGGTTATCTGGGAGGTGAAGTGACCGTCACATTTAAAAAATGGTGACCCACCACTGTTCCCTCTATGGGCCTCCTGCTGCAGGTCTACGGCAGAAAAGCAAGCCCACCTCCCTCCTTGGAGCCAGAGCGATATTCCCGCTTGGGGCAGCAGTCTCTTTCCCTCGAGCTGTCCCTCCTCCTGCTCTTGCCAGTGCTCCCCCCCGCCCCCGGGCCCTTTCCCAGTGTTATTCCCATGTTCATTTCCAAAGCTTGGATGGGCTGTCAGCTGACAGCCCCCCCCACCCCTGCCCCGGTTGGCAGGCCAGAAGGCAGGTGCCACGGCGATTGTCCGCGATGATGTCACATGGCAGGGCATCCCAGGGGAGAGGGGACACTCTGCTGCCTAGCATGCAGTGAGTTCTCAGGTGTAGACGTTGACAGAGTGCAAGGTCCAGGGATGGCTGGAGTACTCGAGGGGTTCTTGCTGCTTTTGGAGGGTACGTGGGACATGTTTTGACTTGGTTTTCTGTAAGTTCCATGCAAATGGTTCTCTTCAAAGCCCATTGTTTCTGTCATGGTTTCCATCTGTCCTAAGCAAGTCATTCCTTTGTTATTTGGCATTTCCAACATCTCGGCCATTAAAAGCCCCATGTTCTCTGCACTGTTTGGCCAGCATAATCACTAGCAGTGATGCAAAGCAAAGAGTTTTAACCTGACGGCATGCAATGTATAAATGAGGGTGAGTCCTTTGGCATATACTCTAATGACTATATTGCTTTTTCTATAAAACAACCCTTAAGCCTTTAACCTTTAAAGAAAATGAAAAAGATTAGTGTTGGGGGGGGTGGGAAACTGACCTCTTCATAAGCCAATATGTCTGAGCTGTTTTAATAAACCTTCTGATTTTTCTCAAGGCCCTAGTCTCTGCTGTGTCCCGTCCTTGCCATTGTCCCCCTCCCCCCGCAACCTTGCAGAGCAATGGGGTAAACGAGGCCAGTTCGGCCTTCCCTCCGTGGCCCTCCTTCAAGTTTTCCATCCACTTAGTGCATTTCCTTGTGTTGCCACGCATGAGGAAGAAAAAGCATGGCACCAGAATGCCACCCCTACCTGACCTTAGGGAAACAGCCCCACCCCTTCCCAGAGCATGTGCTTGCTTCTAGAGAATCAGATTCCAATCCTCTCTCAAGGAGTGTCATTGGTGGACTGGAAACCGGGAGTATTGGGGAGGTGAGGGAGGGAAAGAAGCTAGGACCTGGGGTGGGGATGTGGGCAGTGGTTGCATGCAGACCCAGGATTGTGAAAATACAGAAATCTCCAAACGCCTCGGTCCAGTCCGGTGAAAAACGACAGCAATACACATTCTTGTGCCAGGAGATGGTTGCTTACCCCCGCTCTCTGGAGTCCTTTGGAGCTCTCTGATCCCATCAGTGATTCCGTCTGCAAGAGTCCCCCCTCCCCCCCTTGCAGAAGGGAGCAATTCACCCGATGGTTTCTCTCTCAGTTCTTGGTGGTCCGGGCGTATAAGGTGAGCACAGCATAAATGGCTACAAGGGGGAAAGTAACGTTTCATCAACATAAAAACGGAACCAGCTTTGAGCCACAGGAGACCTCACTTAATGAGACCTTTTCTCCCCCCTTTCTTTTTAGATCTCTAATATGTTATTGCGCTTCTGGGTTTTGTTTTATTTTGGCTTTAAGGTTGAGAATGGGCTGGATGCCCTCCCAAGAGGGCAGAGGTGGGGAGTGAGGGCAGAGAGCAAACGGGTATTTTTCTAATGACTCCACCTGAAGGGTACAAAGAGACCTCTTTGCCAAGAGACTGGCCGCCAGCTGCCCCCACAGAGCAAACTTTAAATACAAAATCCAATGGCACCTCTGTTTATGGAAACAACATTTGTCGAGGGAAAATGACCTGAAGGAGAGCATCTGTGATCAAAATACCTAATTGTAAGCACAAATCTTTCTGTGTCCGGTTATTAAAGTCACTCTGGGACTATAACAGCCACGCTTGTCCCCACCCCCTTTAACAGAAAATGGTCATTCTATCCTGGATTTCTCCACTGGATATGGAGGGTGGGGAGTGAGGGAATCAGCTCAAAGAATTGACGAACTGGGAAAATGTGGGGGTCCCGTGCTTTTAGCACAGATTCCGTCCAGGCCCACCAAACAAGGGTAAACTTAGGGTGGTCTTCTAGGTCGGCCAGTGCTGAGTTGAACCCCAAACTGAAGGGGGGTGTTGTGGCTTTTATAATCCAATGATGCAATGATTACACCAGCTTACAAGAGTTCTGAGCAGGTGCTTTTTATTAATTGATAAAGAGCTAAGGCTCGTTTTTGATAGATAATATATATTTATTAAATGTATTAATGTGTGTTTTATAATGTACCTTTATCCTCCCCTGGCTGACTGTTGCATACTTATTAAAAAAAATCGGTAAAGAAATTTCAAGACAATCAATGTGTACCATAAATGACTGTATATAAACATGACAAATTTAAAGGTTGTAAAGCATGGGCAGATAGGTTTTATTTTCAAAATGCTGTTCTTAACACAAAAATAAAGGCTTTACTATTTACTTAAGATGTGTGGTAGCTTGTCAAAACCACCCAGAATAACTATGAGGCTCTTGGATCTGCCTGGAGGCTCAGTCTATGGCATTTTGAACAGGGGAGTCCTGGTTCACAGCAAACCACAGAACAAATGAGAGTAATAAGTTAGCTTAGCCATCAAATGAGGAACCTTCTATAGTACTTTGGGGACTTGACCACCAAAGTCCTTTGTTACTGTTGTCTGGGTGTGGGTGTCTTCAACTTGTTGGATTTGCAGCCAGAGTTAAGAGTCAGTCTCCTCTGGAAGTGGTCGTAGGCAATATGTCTTTTTTATAAAGAGAATACTCACCAGATAAACCTAAGACCCACGGCAGAGGTTTGGGACTCGAATTTAAGTATCAATCTTTGCCAAGGCAGCCCGAAGTGGGAAACTGGTAACTAAAACACTTCAGCGTCTCTCGGAACTAGAGTTTGTTGTACATTTTAACGGCGGTTGGTGTAGAAGAATATACCTGAAGCACTGAAGAAATAATAATGGATAAAAGAATAAAATTTGGAGATAATGCAGAAAGTTAAGATGCGTACTCTCCTAGGATAAACTATATGCACTAAAGCATGTTTGCAACAAATCCTAGCTTGTGCAGAGAAGGTTCTGTATTCACATGTACCAAATCTAGTCGTTAAAAAAAAATCAACAGAGAGGAAGCATAATTTGTACATTTTCCTCACGTAGGGTCATGGAAGCTCCACAGGGAAAAAACCCCCAGTGGCTAAGGCGGTTGAGTCTTAGGTGCAATTTCCTCATCATCCTCCATTTTGCATTTCACTGCAAAGAAATGAAAGAGAAAATCAGAATCAATTTACATACCCAGACAGACCTGTGATTTTGCAAACAGCAAACTTTGATGTGTGGAGGTCCATGACACCGAAACTCACTGAGCACCCGTTCTGGTTCTGGGGCCACGACCCACTGGGGAAGAACACAGGGCCATTGTGCTCCAAGGACGGAATCGAAAGCTTCAAAACCACATAATGTTCGTGGCCATTCCTTTTTTCCCCCAGTTTTATAGAAAAAATAATCGACATACACCACTGTATAATTTTAAGGCAGATAGCAAGATGGTTCGATTTACATATATGGTGAGACGGTTACTACAATAGGTTCAACTGACCCCCATCTTCTCAGACAGATCCAATAACACAAAAATCTTACGATGCGAATGCTTGGGATCTACTCTGCACAACTTTCCTATAAATCATTCAGCAGGGTAAGCTGTAGTCATCGTGTTGCACATTAGAGCCCTAGTTCTGATTTATCATGCAACTGGAGGTTTATATCGTCCCTGGTAACCACAAGTCTGATCTCTTTTCCTGTGAGTTTGGGTTTTGTTTTATGTTTTTATTTAGATTCCACGTATAAATGAGACCGTACAGTATTTGTCTTTCTTTACCTGACTTATTTCGTTTGGCATAATGCTTTCAAAGTCCATCACAGCTATTCTTAATTTAGTTCAGTAGAAGGTCAGAAGTGTGCTTTGCAGGTCAGAGGAACTGAAGAAAGGAAGCTTTACTGAAGATGATGACAGATTCCAGGCTCTTGACTCAGCCCAATCTGTCACCACTCACCTTGCTCCCCCACCCACCCAAAATTAAAAACTCAGGATAACACTGGGTGAATACAAGGTCAGAAGGGAATCTTTTCTAGTCTTTCATGGTCTGGAAAAGAATGTGATCTGGGGGATTTCCTGCATCGGCCAAACAGGAAAGTTGGCAGAACACAGGACAGCACAACTTGTAAGGGAAATTGTCCCAAAAGGGAAAAGCCCCTCCCCTAGAAAAATAGGGAAACCCAGTCCCCCAGGGTGGAGGGAGGGGGAATCCTTTTAGAAAGACCCTCATTTAAAAAAAATTTTTAAAGGCTTTATTTATTTATTTGAGAGCATGCACTCGCGTAAGTCGGAGGGACGGGTAGGGAGAGGGAAAGAATCGGGAATCTCAACAGATCCCGTGCTGAGCGCGGAGCCCAAAGCAGGGCTTGATCTTAGGACCCCAAGATCATGACCTAAGCTGAAATCAAGAGTTGGTCGCTTAACCAGCTGAGCCACCGAGGCGCCCCCAAGAAAGACCCCCCTTGTTTTTAAAAAGCCTTTGCTTCTAGTGTCCAAGTGCTGGTCCTGGACATTAGTGCCTGAAGGTTCTTCTGAGTAAGGTCACGGGCTCTGATCACACATGGAGAGCGGTGTTCTAGCAGAAAGAGTGTTGTTAGCGTGTAGGGCACAGGTTTTGATCCGACCAGACCCAAGCATCGAGTGAGGTGGGGACGCCATCACGTGCAACAGTTACTTCCTGTTGGAAGTAAGCAGCCCAGGCTAGTGTAGCAGTCTTCAAGCTGGGGCTACGCAAAGACTTTCTAAGGGTATTTGGTCATGGTTTATTCAGAGAATGTCACCCTCCAAATCCTCAGCTGTGGACAGTGTGGACTTGCAGGTGGTGAGGTTTATATTGATCCCCTTTCCTACCTCTCTCAGTCCTGGCATTGCCAAGTGTGTAAAAAATCCC
>CM052890.1:20497181-20575430 GCA_028534135.1 Potos flavus
TTTAAGAGTCACCTGGGCCACGTCCGAAGCCTATTAGTGCCTGCATCTCACCCCAGACATTCTGATGTAATTGGTCTGAGCCCGGGGTATTTACTCCAAGTTCCCATATGTTGCCACTGTTCAGCCAGGGTTGAGAAACCCAAACTGGGGTTGGAGTCCCTTTAAAAAAAAAACAAACATGACCATAAAGACCGTCACAGTTCAGAAGAGCCTAGAGTTCCCCTCAATGTCTCAGAATTGAAGCAGTTTGAATGACCTCTCTGGCCTACAGTTGGCAGACAGATGCTAGAGGCTCCCAGTAGCCAGAGAGGGAAGGAAGGCTGCTGGGAAGAATTCAGCCCCGGGTTATCTGTTGTTCCTCAGCCCTGCCTGAAGGAAGAATTCACCTGCTCCCTTTTGTCCCACTATCAACCAATTCCTGCCCATGCCTTGATAACCTCTCTTAGTCACCCCTACACTTCGACTTTGCCTAGGGGAAAAGCCCTAATTATCTCTTTCCGATTATTACACAAAAATCTTGAGAAAGGAGAGCAGAGAGGACCGCTCCTCCAAACTGAAAAATCGAAACACTGTCTAGAGTTGATGGACTGGAAATAAAGGTGGACATGGAGCCCCATGATGGAGTCACCGGGGGACATCTGAACGTCCTCGAGGCCCAGCCCCACCCCAGCCAATCAGGTCAGAGTCTCTGGGGTGGGGACTGTCCATTGGTGTCACCACATTGGAAAAGTGGCATTATCCCGTGAAACTGAGGATGCACACTCCCCACAACGCAGCGATAGCACTCCTTTCTCCATCCCCTGGGGAAACCCTTGCACACATGTTCTGAGCCGCGTGGATTAAGATGTCCATGATAGCAGGGAGCTGCAAACAACCCAAATGTCTATCAATAGCTGCCTGGATAAATAAGTCGTGGTCTACCTGGACGGTGAGTATACAGCAGGCTACCCCTGTCGCCTTCGATCAGCTCACCCACGTTGAAGGAAAAGTGGAAGGCAGAGTGTAAAACATATCGTGCCGTTCTATTTACAGCAAATCTCAATACCGAGGAGTGCCTTTAAAGATGAGAAAAACTGAAAGAGGCAAGAGAACAGGGGCGTCTGGCTGCTCGGGGTTGTAAGTTCGAGCCCCATGTTGGGTGCAGAAATTACTTAAAAATAAAATCTTAAAAAAAAAAAAAGGCAAGAGAACAATTAGAACAAAAGTCAGCATAAGTGGCTTCACTGGGGGAGGAGAAGCTTTAAAAGTGTTGACAGTATTCTATTTCCTCAACTGGGACGGTGGTTATACGTGTTTGCCTCATAGTTACATGTACTTTGTAGTCACTATTGTGTGAATATTTTCCCCACCCCCAAAAAACAGGTAAAAGGAAACAAAGATGGTAGTATATTACTTGAAATTACAAAGCCAACTAATGAACAGAAAAGAACAATTTAACTGCTTTGGGAGGGTGGAGATGGGGTATAAGTGAACTCGTCCTCATCTGTCAGCAGGAAATCAGATAATGTCTAAAATCTTATCTAAAATCATGACTCTCCAGAGAGAAACAGCTAAGAGTTCAAAGTGATTGCTGTAACAGAGGGTGACACAGAGATGATGCTCATTATGTCCTTCTGTCTATCCTATACAGCAGTCCCCCCTTATCCTCGGGGGACAGGTTCCAGGACCCCCAGTGAATGCTCGGAACCACAGATAAGGTGCCGGAGAGGGTACTGTCTTTTAACCGTGGGAACCATGTGCAGGGATTACTTTGCTAAAAGTTAAGAAACAGATAAAAGTCTCCCCTTGGTGGTTTTCTTCCTTGTCTTGGCAGAACAGAGCCTTGCACAGGTAGCTCCACAGGTGGGTAAAAGGGGGGAGCTTGGGAGGAGGCAGCAGGGGAGAAGCAGGTAGCGATGACTGAATGAGAGAACCTGGTTTCCGTTAGTTTAGAGGCATCATCATGGTTGGCCTCCAACACCAACAGACAGATGCGTCCGTGCCCCTGCACTGTCCTTGTCCCCCTCAGCAGGCTGGTGCGCAGCCAGTTCCGGAAGGGCTGGAGAGTGGAAAATCCCAGAGACAGGAGCCAGCCCTTCAGCTTTAATTAAAGGCAGTGTGACAAGAAAGGCCCTGCATACTAATGAGACTTGCTTACGATTTCCTCCTCTCGGTCACCCTCCTTCTCTCCTGTTCCAGTCACGGACCAGGCCGAGAACTCTGGACAGTTGGGAGAAACTGCCTAAGGCTTGAGACACAGGAAATTCAGGGACCACGGGGTCACCCAGCCTCTCACTCGGATTGCCCACATGTGGCCTCAGCATAAAGGATCACCTGGGACAGATCCCTGGGCTGCTCTAGACCTTGAAAATCAGATCCCAGGAGTGAATCCTGGGACTCAGCATCCCCCACCTCTGTGCTTTGAGTGATCCCTTTGATGTGACGGGTTTGGGGAAGCGCACTCTATCACTCCGCCAGCACTCAGCACCTGTCTCCCGAGGGCCCAGGTGTTAGATGGTGCTGGGAGAGCAAGCAAGACAAGGCCTGCACAGTGCTTGACACGGAGTCCGATCCTGAGTTAGGCACTCAGTAAACATGACCTATTATTATTCGTAGGGCATAGTCTTTGATCTCGAGGAGCTCGCAGTCCAGACAGGGAAGCAGAAAAATAAACAGGGAATTATAAAAGCCAAGAGATGCGCACACACCATAGGGAGAAGTTGCTTCAATAAATATCCCTCCGTCACATAGCTCTGGACCCATGATGGCACCGCGTCCTGAGTTACTAAGAGGAGCCTGGTTCACACCCTCAAGGCAGCAATATACTTAAGAAAACTTAAAGTATTAATTTGTTATCCAATTAGCCCCCCAGTTTCTAGGATCCGAGGTCGATAATACAAGCCAACACTTCTGTGGCACTGGCTGAGCCCTGCACGCATATGAAGTGATGGTGACAGACACGGAGACCGAGGCCCACAGGTTACGTGGCTTGCCTGTGGTCACACCGTGGGCTCTCTGGCTCCTGCACTCATGCTCTTAACGCCTGCAAGGTCATGGTCTCACAGGTCTCTCGCCCAGTAGATGAAGATTTCCATACTCAAAGATGCACAACGAGGCCCGCAGACAAATGTGTTCGCTACCACATTGTTTTACCGCAAAAGCAGCTTGGGAACAACCTAAAGGCCCAACAATCGGGGAATGAGTAGGTGTCTGATAATTTATAAACTTGGTAAAACATATGAAGCCATTAAAAAAAAAAAGTGATGCTTTTGCCAAGTTTGAAGGAACAGGGAGAAATGTCAAGCGGAATACAGCATTTTCCGTAAATTTTGACGATGCAAATTTAAAATTGCTCAATACCAAAGGTTAACATCGTCTCCAAGGGGACACCAAGGCTCGATCTGTTGGTGTTGAAAGTCAAACAGGATGACGTTTCTAAAGGGTAAAGTGGAAACTAGTTTCTTTCACTCATTCAACTCTGCCTCTTTTTTCCCCTCCTCCCTTTCTAAAAAATTTTTTTTGGAGAACAAATGACTCCTGTTTTACATTTATTCCTGGTTGAGGCCTTCCAAAGTATATCATTAAAATGTTTTGGGGGGGGGGGCGCCTGGGTGGCTCCGTTGGTTAAGCATCGGCCTTCAGCTCAGGTCATGGGCTCCGTGTCCTGGGATCCAGCCTGTTTCTCCCTCTCCTTCTGCCCCTCTCCCCCATTTGTGCTGTCTCTCTCAAGTAAATAAATAAGATCTTTAGAAAAATATTTTAAAAAAAGATTTATTTATCTATTTCAGAGAGAGAAAAAGAGAGTGTGCCCGCGTGTGCACAAGTTGGGGGAGGCGCAGAGGGCGAGGAAGAGTGAGTCTTAAGCACACTGGTGCTCAGCGTAGAGCCCCATGCAGGGCTTGATCTCACGACCCTGAGCTCACTACCTGAGCTGAAACTAAGAGTCCGACGGCTAACCAATTTCACCACCCAGGTGCTCCAAGGGCATAATGTATTTAAAGTGCCTAGTGCCAGAATTGACACATAGTGGATACTAAACTAATGTGACTTCTTTTCTCCTACATGGACTGTAGAAATATCAGCTGAAATGCTGCTAGAGAGTTCACTTAGCATTTTTTAAAATTCACAGTACGTCATTCATCTGCAAGTTATTTCTCTTGCAAGCTCGCTATCAAACACAGTTAAGAACTTGAAAGTAAGCAGAAGCCAGCGTAGATGCTCTGAAGTATGTGCGCCAAACTCTGCCGTGTTGGTTCTAGGAGAGCCTCTGCAACCTCTCCCAGAACATGTGTGCTCATTCTGTAATCCTCATTCTGGCAAACGCAGCCATCAGAAATCCCAAGAGTATAACTAAGTTGAGGAAGGCAACGGTGTGTCCCAACGGCGGATGATCACATAAAACTGTGCAACATCGTTAGACGTCATGGAAATTAAAGACATGATGAGATAGCTAGCACACATCCACCCACCTGGATGGTTACAATGAAAGAGACTCAGCATACCAAGTGTTAGCAAGGACGCAGAGCAACTGGAAGGCTCATGTACCACTAGTGCGAATGGGAAATGGTGCAACCACTTTAGAAAAAGACTTGGCAGTATCCTCTAAAATAAAATATTCTATATACTCCCAGACCCATCAATTCCACTCCTGGGTAGTCTAACTGAAGTGAGCCAGAAAACATATACAAAGACATTCATAATAGCATTTGTCATAATCGCCAAAAACTCGGCACAATGCAAGTGTTCATCAGTAAAGTGAATAGATATACAAGCTGTAATAATATTCATAAGAAAGAATATTATGCATCAGTGAAAAAGAACAACCTACTGTTATCCTCAACAATCTGGCTGAATCTTCCAGACTTAATGCTCAGCAGGCACAAAGAAGTTCATCCTATGTTTTCCATTTATACAAAGTTTGAGAATAAGCAAAACTCTTCTATGGTTTTAGGAGTCATAATAGAGTTTGCCTTGGGGTTGGGGGCTGCTGATTGGATGGGGGCATGAGAGAGCCCGCAGAGGGGCTGGACGTGTCTTTATCTTGATCTGGGTGGTTATGCCGGGGTATACATACACAGAAGTTCACTTACGACTAGTATATCCTACTGCCTGTGAGTTTTACTTCAATAACAAATTAAAATAAAATAAAATAAATTAGAAAATGGGGACGAAGAGAATAAAGATCTGAGGACCTTTTAATTCAGACCCAGGGCCAAAAGTCTTAGGTGCCTCAGCAGTCCCTAGGGGGAACTTGCAACAGAATATTAACAATATCACATAATTAATCAAGAAACTTGCATTAATTGAATGCTGGACATTATATTCATTTATCATCTCATTCAATCTCCCCAGCCACTCTGGGAGGTAGATGCAATCATTATTTCCATTTTAATGATGAGAGAAAAAAAAAAAACTAAGGCACAGAGACACTAAGCAACTTGCCCAGGGTCACAGAGCTAAGTAAATGGCCATGCCAAGATTCTAAGCCTGGTCTATCTGAGTTCAAAACCCATGGTCTAAACCATCAAGTCATAGCACTACAAAGTAAGTATTGGGGTCCCAGATCCTGACCTGGAATCATCCAATGGAGCTTATAGTCAAGTTCCATACTTTCCAATTAGGAAGGCAGGGGATATACAATATATATTACCAAGATTTTATTTCTCTTCTGCTTTACTGGACTGAATTTTAAAAATCAGATTATTTTTCCACAAAAAAACAAAACATAGCCATTATAGAAAATTGGAAGAACAGAGAAAAAGTGTAACAAAAATATCAACAAAAATAACACCCTGGCCCCCCAGTGGAGGAATAAATGGTGGAGGACTTTTTGTCAAAAAAGAGATGTATGTTGACATTTGTGGGGTAAATGTCAATAGTCTGATAAGTTTACCTCCCTTTCTTGACAGTGTCAGATGTTGGGCTGCATTATTTTAAGGAAAGTTGAGCCTTGGAAGCCACAAGGCACTGGGGAGAATTTAACAGTCTTGAATGTGCAATAATTAAGACTTATTGCTGACTTCTAAACAGTGTTACTAAAGTAAACTCAGTGAAGTCTCCTTGAAGGCAGTATTTGAAATGAGAACATTTGGTGCTGGACGTGACAACGTTGGTTATATTGAGACAGAAACATGGGGATTATCAAATTTTGGCCCTGAAAAGGATTTGGATTCCTGGAAAAGGAGATATTTAATAAAAGGCTTGTTTTCTGTAAGTGAGGCCCCAATGGGAGAAGGGAACCACCAAGGCAAAACCAGTGACAGAGGCATGGAAGCAGAGTGTAGTTGCTCAGAGCACAACTTCTGGAATCAGAATCCTACTATCATTTACCGACTGGGTGACCTGAGCAAGTCTCTGAGGCCCTTGGAAGCCTCAGCTCCCTCAGGGATAATAACACCTTCCTCTCAGGAGCAGGAAGGATCAAATGAGATAACCCATTGCCTGGCACACAGTAGGTGCTCAATAAAATTCTTTTTTTTTTTTTAAAGATTTAATTTATTTGGGGCGCCTGGGTGGCTCAGTGGGTTAAAGCCTCTGCCTTCAGCTCAGGTCATGATCTCAGCATCCTGGGATCGCGCCCCGCATCGGGCTCTCTGCTCAGCAGGGAACCTGCTTCCCCCTCTCTCTCTGCCTGCCTCTCTGCCTACTTGTGATCTCTCTCCTCTCTGTCAAATAAATAAATAAAATCTTTAAAAATTTTTAAATTTATTTATTTGAGAGAGAGAGAGAGATTATAAGCAGGGGGAGTGGCAGAGGGAGAGGGAGAAGCAGGCTCCCCGCTGAACAGGGAGCTCGATGTGGGGCTCGGTCCCAGGACCCTGGGATCATGACCTGAGCTGAAGACAAACGCTTAACTGACTGAGCCACCCAGGTGCCCTGAAATTCTTTTTTTTTAAGATTTTATTTTTGAGTAATCTCTACACCCAACTCACGACCCCGAGATCAAGAGTTGCCTGCTTTATCAACTGAGCCAGCTGGCACCCCTCAATGAAATTACTTCTTTTTTAAAAAATATTTTATTTATTTATTTGAGAGAACACATACAAGCGGTGAGGGGGGAGGCGGCGAGCAGCAGAGGGAGAGGGAGAAGCAGACTCTCTGCTGAGTAGGCAGCCTGATGCAGGGCTCCATACCAGAACCCCGGGATCATGATCTGAGCCAAAGGCAGACACCCAACCGACTGAGCTCCCAGACACCCCTCAATGAAATTATTTCTTAATTATACAAGTAACAGTGTCTGTAGAAAAACTGGAAAATATACTATTTTCAAACAGATATTTAAATGCATTTTCTTTAAGTCATGTGGGTAAGCTTTATGTACTATTCATATGTATATATCTCTATAAGCATTTTCTCTCCACATCTCAGTTTCCAAGGGTAGGTCCATTTAGCTGAATTTCATCAGACTGGAGTTTCGGCACACCCGATTACACTGCCACCATCCATTAGGTTCCTCTTCAAATTCAGTGTCTTCAAAAGCCTAGTGAGTCATGGGTGTGAATGAACAGACGAACCTCATCAGCCACGTCTTGTGACTTTTTTATTTATCTCTGCATTCTCAGCTGCCGCTGCCAAGACTGAACCTTTAGAAATATCCCAAGCATTTTGAATTAGCCTGGGTATAAACAGTCTCATCCAGTTCAGACTGGCAGAAGCTCGTATATTAAATGTTGCCTTGAAGTGAAAAGGAAACAAATCCTCCAGTTTATTTTTAAGCAGTTCCTTTACAAGTGTAACAATTTAATAACTAATCGAGAAATCGTTTCAATCTGTACTGAGGGACTGGGGCAGTATTCACTCATAATCTTAGTGCTTGGTCCAAAGCCCAGAGCAGACAGGGCTCAAGTCAAGAAACTCCAAGGACTAAGAAACCAAACTTATCAAATGTTCAGAAAGGAGTTGGGAATTAACAAACCAAAGAGTTTCAACTACAGGGTTCTTCCTAGTAGGAAGAATACTGACAAGAAAACGTGAATGTTTCTAACCATGGGAATTGGTGAGAAACAGATTTACCTCCAAACAAAACTGCATTTTAGAGAGGATTACTCATAACACCTATGTCATTCCTCACCCGTGTCTCCTAAATGCATCCACATCCGTCCATTCCCACTGCCAACCGGTCACCTAATCTGTCCCCCACCTGCGGCCACATCCATCTTTCTAGATAGCCCATCTGATGCTGCCACTGCTCAGCTCAAACCCTTTAAGGGCTCCCTGCTGCCCTCGGGATCAAGTCCACAGTCTTTACCAGCGTCTGTGAGGCCACTGCTCTCTCCCGGCTGCCCTGTCACCCTGCATTCTGCTTTTGCCACACAGGCCTTCTTTCCGTCCCCCTTCCAGGCCCAGGGTCTTAGGACTTGTTCTCATCCTGGAAATCCCTCCCTGACCCTCACATCTAGTTAATTCCTAGCTCACTTCTGATCTCAGCCTTGGGGAACCTAGTCAAACTCCCTAGTTAGTCTCTGGTGGCACCCTGAACTTCTTTGAAGCACGCATCCCAGTCTGTAATCAAGTACTTGTGTGATTACTGGAATAGTGTCTGCTTCCCCCACTAGACTTTGGGTTTCCAGGAGAGCAAAGTGTTGGCGTATGTATGTATGTATGTTGGCGTATGTATGTTGGCTTTTGTAAGCCCCAACCACCCTCTCTCTCAGCCTCTAGGACACAAAAGGACACACATCTTTCCTGGGAAAAGAACACCCAGACTTTAGTATCAGAGAGGTAAATGTTTGCATTTGGGCTCAGCACTTACTACCCGCACACCCTAGGCCCAGTCATTAAGCCTTTCAAAGCTTCTGTTTCCTTGCCTATGACGTTGGGCTCCCCATGGATCTTACTGCACAGGTAATCTTAATATTTAAATACATTAAATGAGGTCACATACAAAAATCCACCAGAAGAATGACTGACAGAACAGATGCAACAGGTGCATAATAATAAATGGTAGTTCTTGGGGCACCTGGGTGACTCAGTAGGTTAAGCATCTGCCTTTTGGCTTAGGTCGTGATCTCAGGGTCCTGGGATCAAGCGCCACATCGGGCTCCCTGCTCAGCGGTGAGTCTGCTTTTCCCTCTTCCTCTCCCTCTGTGATCTCTCTCACTCTCGCTCTCTTTCAAATAAATAGATAAAATCTTTAAAAAAAATAATAAATGGTAGTTCTTATTGTGGTTCAAACTGCTGTGTGCCTGCTTTCCTAGGCTAAGCCCCTTTAGCCCCTGCTGCCTCTACAAAATAATCCAAAGCAACAAAATATATTGGGGGCCTGCTGCTTTCCTTTTTGCATTCCTTTGTCAGCATCTACTGTGTGTTTGTTGATGCTAGACCTAAAATGGTGAACATGCCAGACAGAGCCATTGCTCTCTTGGAGCTAATCCGTGTTTTAATTAAAAGATAAGTGTTTTCAATATGTAAACAATATCTTCCATAGCTACACAAATGGAATTAAACCATCCCATGGCTGTTGCTGAGAAATGATTCTAAGAAACTAATCTGAAATACATACAAAGATTAAGGAATGAAGACATCTATTTGGTTCACGATATTTAAAACACTGTTCTTTGGCTGATGTGGGGAACATTTAATGTCTACTCTTTATTTTAAATGTACTCTTTTTAAATTTTTTAAAGTAATCTCTACACCCAGTGTAGAACTCAAACTCAAAACCCCAAGATCAAGAGTTTCATGCCCCACCAACTAATCCAGCCAGGCGCCCATAAGGTCTTCATTATTATTGCAATTCCTAGGCTGATTGGAAAGATGTGAATGTCAGCCCATCATCTCCATTTAGGCTATGTTTTGCAACTTTTAATATAGCTAGCAACAGGAACAACAACAATGATGAAAATAATAATAATAATAATTATTATTATTATTATATAGGAGCACCTGGGTGGCTCAGTTGGTTAAGCGTCTGACTCTTGATCTCAGCTCAGCTCTTGATCTCAGGGTGCTGAGTTCAAGCCTCACGCTGGGCTCCACACAGGGCATGGAGTCTACTTAAAAAATAAAAACATAAAAAATAACTATAAGTACTATTTATTGAGTCATATGTGTGCTAGACCATATATTCCTACATTCCTTTAATCTTCAGAACAACTCTTTTATTACTATCTGAATTTTTCAGGTGAAAACATTGAGACTCAGAAAGGTTAGTGGATTTTCTAAGTTGCAAATGTAAGATTTGATTCTTATTTGCACCTCTTCTACTGCCTTTAGGGAAATCATCTCAATGTTTGAATGAAAAGATTGATGTTTTCAATATGTAAAAATACCTTCAATAGCTTCACAAATATTACACTGTCTTAGGAATAAAGGCAGCCATGGCGTCAATATTTACAATGGTGAAGTTCAGAAACAAGTGTCTGGTAGGAAGATAACTAAATTATGTGCTAAGCATATGTAAAATAAGTTTACAACATAGAAGGATGTTTACAATGTCGAGTTAGGGACACATGAAGATAATTGTTATGGAGTATGATTTCATTGATGTAAAATTAAAGATAAAGTTGCATTTTCAAAAACATTGACAGTGAAGATGACAATTGGAGATTCAAAGCTCCCAGAATTGCCAAAAACAATATAGAAAAAAAGAAAGTTGGAGGATTCGAATTTCATGAATTAAAAACTTATTATAAAGCTACAGTGATGGAGACTATGTGGTACTAGCATAGGAATAAACATACAGATCAATAGGATAGAACTGAAAGCCCAGAAACCTTTACATTCATGTTCAACCGATTTTTAACAAAAGTGCCAAGATCATTTCAACAGGGAAAGAAGAGTCTCTTCAACAAGTGTTGCTGGACGCCAGGATAGCCACATGTAGAAGGATGGAGGTGGACCCTTCCCTTAGGCCATATACAAAAATTAACTCAAAATGGGTCAAAGACTTAAATGAAACAACTTGAATAAAACAACTCTTAGAAAAAAAAATAAATAAATCTCCATGACCTCAGGTTAGGCCATGGTTTCCTAGATATGATACCAAAAGCACAAGCAATAAATGAAAAAATAAATTGTATGTCATCAAAATGGAAAACTCATACTTCACGACACCAAGAAAGTGAAAACACAGCCCACAAAACTGCAAATTATGTATCTAAAAAGAAACGTGACTAGAATATACAAGGAACTCTTACAGCTCAACAATAAAATGATAATCCAATTAAAAAAGGCAAAGGATCCGAATAGACATTTCTCCAAAAAAGATATACAAATGGCCAATAAGCACATGAAAAGATGCTCCACATCATTAGGCATCAGGGAAACCTAAATCGAACCACAACGGGATACCACTTCACACCCACTAGGATGGCTAGGATCCAACAGACAGATAATAAGAGTGTTGGCAAGGATGTGCAAAAATTGGAACTCTCATCCATTGCTGGTGGGAATGTAAAAATGGTTCAGCCGCTCTGAATACAGTCTGGCAGTTCCTCAAACAATTGAATCTAGAGTTACCATACGACCCGGCAATTCCACTCTTACGTATATAACCAAGAGAAATGAAATTGCATGTTCACACAAAACGGGTACATGAATGTTCATAGTAGCCCCCAAATGGAAATGACTCAAATGTCCATCAACGGATGAAGAGATGAATGAGATGTGATATATCCATACTATGGAATATTACTCAGCCATGTTATGAGCTGAATTGTCTTCCCCCTCAAACTCGTATGTTAAAGCCCCAAACCCCTCAAGTGACTGTATTGGAAATAGGGCCTTTAGGGAGGTGATTAAAGTTAATGAGGTCATAAGAGCGGAGCCCTAATCCCATAGAACTGGTACCGTCCTAAAAGGAGGAAGAGATACAGAGCTCTCCCTCCACTGTGCAAGGAAGCAGCTGGGAGGCAGCTTCCGCAAGCCTGTAGGAGAGCTCTCACCAGAACCTGACCGTGTCCGCACCCTGATCTCCAACTCCCGGCTTCCAGCGCTGTGGGAAAATGTCTGTTGTTCAAGCCCGCTAGTCTGTGGTATGTTCTTACGGCAGCCTAAGCTGACTAATACAAGCCATAAAAAGAAATGAGGTATAGATAAATGCTATGACATGGATGGATCTTGAAAACATTGTGCTGAGTGAAATAAACCAGTCACGAAGGCAACTCTACAGAGACGGAAAATAGATTAGTGGTTGTCTGAGGCTGGGAGAAAGGGGGCTCTTAGGGAGTTACGGCTAAGGGGAGTAGGGTTTCTTTGTGACATGATGAAAAGATGCTAAAATTGATCAGTCATGGTTGCAAATTCTGTGAAAATACCAAAAGCCACCGTCTTGTACACTTTGAATTATATGACACATGAATTATATCTCAATAAAGCTGTTTTTAAGAAAGAAAGATGACCTTTCAATAGTGGTCATCTCTGGGTGGTGAGGCTTACAATGACCGACTCTTTTGTTCAATTTTCCACAAAGGGCAATTATTGCTTCTTTTTTTGCAATTATTACTTTTATAATCAGTTAAGAAGAAAGTTACTTTCAAAAATTCCATGAAAACAAAGGCCAGCAGTATTCTCCTCTCCTCCAAGGCTGATAAAACTCACACCTCTGCAAGAGTCAGATACAGCCCAATGGCAACTCCCCCTGGACCAGGCTTCTCAGTGTTTCGTGTTCTTTCATATATACAATCTCATGTGAGATTCGCAATCTCTGTGTTGTAAACAAGGCAGATGCCTCTTTTCTTTCTGAGTGTATTTATATCTTGCTTTCTTCCTAAAAGGTTTTGAGATAATTCATGACAAAATATAGTAATAAAAATAGAAAAAAAAAAAGAAAGAAAGAAAACCAAGTCCAAAGAGAAATGAATTCAGATACGCTAGCCTGAAGAGCCAATAAGCCATTACATGAGAGCTTTAAATTGAACTCGGAGGTTCCTGGCAGACAAGGTAAACAGGGAAAGTTAGGGAAGAAGCAAACCATATCCTCAAGGGAAGCAACATTTTTCCTGGCACTGTGTGCTGGATAACATTTCTCATATGAGGATTTATTTTTGTAAAAGGATTCGATGGAGTTTGACCCTAACAACATTTTTGCAGAAGATGCTGAAGTCCATTTTATATGGCTGTTTTCTAGAGCTACCCTGCTTTCGTAAGCCAAAGATACACAGTCTTATTAGCCAAAGATATGGCAAATTCAGGTTAAATCTAAGATCAGAGGACCCAAGTTTATCTGATCTAATCCCATGGTTTTCATATTTGCCAACTGCCACCTACAACAAGAAATACAGTTTACATTACTTTTATAGCAGACAAACACACATACCTGAAACTAAACTTTCACCGGTGAGCATCCCTTACTATAAGCAATACATACTAATATTTTCTAGATCTACTCTTTTATTTTTAAAAGATTTTATTTATTTATTTTAGAGAGAGATAGAGAGCACGAACGGGGGAAGGGCAGAGAGAGAGAAAGAGAGAGAATCCCAGGCAGACTCCACACTGAGCTTGAAACCCCACGTGGGGCTAGATCTCAGAACCTGAGCCAAAATCAAGAGTCGGACACTCAACCGACTGAGCCACCCAGGAGCCCCTACTCTTATTTTTTAAATGCTGTGGCAACCCACTAATTGATTTCACCATCCACAGTGGGAAAATGGCTCTAATATGCTTCAAAAGTTGTACGGTTTACAGTAGTCACTGATCATTACCTAACATGTATGAGGCATTGGACTAAGCGTGTTACACGCACTCACACAGGTCTCTTTGGGATCCAGTGAAGAGAGTACTTTTATTATTTCCATTGTACAGATGAAGAAACTAAAGCATAGAGAGGTTCAGTAACTTGCTCAAGGTCACAGAGCCAGTGAGAATCTGCAGGTAAGCGTGAGTTCAAGTCTTTTAACTCAAATGACCTCTCAGTTGGACTTTTAGAGGGGTGTTAATTTCATTTCACAGTTAAAAGATGGAAGATCAGAAATGTTAAGTGTCTTGCTCAAAGACACACAGCTAGGAAGCTTCCAAGCAGGGTTTGAAGGTACATCTTGGGACTCCAAGCCCTGGACATTTTTTTTTTGCCATCATTATCTAGTTGCTCTCTCTGCATAGCTTCAAACGTCACTTTGAAACCTCTTAAGAGACGAGTCTCTAGATGCCGCGTAAAGCAAATGAGGGCAACTCCGACGCACACAGCAGCGGGAGGACATTACATAAGACTCAGTTTCTGCTACCTCCCTCCTACTCAGATGGGACAAAATAAGGCACTTTTAAAAAGTTTTTCTGGGGGCACCTGAGTGGCTCGGTTGGTTAGGAGTCTGCCTTCAGCTCAGTTCATGATCCCAGGGGCTTGGGATGGAGCCCTACATCAGTCTCCCTGCTGAGCGGGGAGCATGCTTCTCCCTCTCCCTCTGCCCTTTCCCCCAGCCCCGCCCCCCTTGCTGCTTGGGCTTTCTGGCTCTCTCTCTGTGTCAAATAAGTAAACAAAATCTTTTTCAAAAAAAGTTTTTCTATATGCCAAAGTATTAGTGACAGCGTTGGTGGGTAACTTTTCTGATCTCTTGATGTGTTTCTGTATTTTCACCATGAGAATGTATGACTTCGATACAGGGACAGTTTTTAAATTAGTTTAAAAGGAAATCAGCCTGCCTTTCTTAACATCTAGCTTCCATAGCTCTTTACCTTGAAAATTTTCCATGTCCTGGACTAATGAGAGTTGAATCTGGAAATTGGCAAGACACTTTAGCTACTCAGATCCTAAATTTAGATCCTAAGGGCGAATACCATGCGTCAACAGGGCTGGACTGGTGCTCACAGGGAGAAGGAGGGACAATTAAGCGGGTGGGACCACTGCCCTTTAAACCAGGCTAACAGGCATAGAGAGACATGTGCTTCTTGCTCTCAGTGATTTAATCAGAGGTTGGATCCTGATGGATTTTGTGTGAAACCAAACACCAACAGATTTCTCCCGAGCATTTGAACTCCATAAATAACATCTGTGCATTGCAGCATAATGAGGTGGGGAAGAGGAAGGACTCTGGAATCTAGCTGCCTGGCTTCGCTACTTCTTCGCTGTGGGGCCCTCGGTACACTGTCCAACCTCTTTGTGCCTCAGTTTCTTCATCTATAAAATGGAGACCACAGTAGTACCTGCTTCACAGGGCTGCTGTGAAGACCGAGTCCCTATTAAGGAAACACTTGGAAAAGTGTTTGCCTCATAGTAAGCACACAGTGAATATGAACAACCTGTGTTATTATTTTAGAAAACATAAATAATCAAAAAAGGAAAATAATCGCCTATATTTCTATTTAAGAAAACAAAACAGGCAGAAATCAATCAACCCATCAATTGCCAGCATTACTACCACTTAGAAATAATCACTATACCAGGGTGCTTGCCTGGCTCAGTCAGAAAAGCATGTGACTCTTGATCTCAGGGTTGTGAGTTTGAGCCCCACATTGGGTGTAGAGATTACTAAAAACAAAAAAAAAAAAAAAAAAAAAAAACAACTTAAAAAAATAATCACTATTAATATTTTAGGGTTATATTCTAGTACACTTTTCTCTTTGTCCTTTATATATTATGTGTAAGCCTATGCCTTCCCTTTATTTGTTTGTGTGTATGTTTGCTTGCTCACTTGGAAACAGTTTCATTTACTTGTCCTTGGGAGTGTTTACCAAGCTAGATAATTTGGGAAGGGGATTATGAAACACAGACTCATTCATTAATCAACAAATATTTCTTGAGCATCTACCACGTGCTGGGCACCGTTCTAGGTGCGAGGGATAGAGGAGTGAACAAAACAGGAAGGAAAAATAAAAAGTCCCTGCTATTATCACATTTATATTGTATGGTTACACAGACAATAAACAAAATAAATCTTTAAAATCCTGGGAGATTCAAAAGAATTAAACACTTGGAAAAATTATAAGTAAGTTACGTGTATCACGTAGTCGAAGACAATTTGTAAAGGGACTAGTACGGTTAACTACGATGTATATGCAGCCCCGTGTAATAGATGCAGCCCAGCCATCCTGGAGTCAGCTTCCTCCAGATCCTTCGTCACAGCTTGAAGGGCAGCCATGACCTGTTTCTTTATTCCTGTGAGGCCGCAAGAAGGGGTGGCACCCACACCAAGTTCTTGATCTATGCCCACCAGACACGGAGTGTTGTAATAAAAGTCTAGAAATGGTCAGCTCTTTTTGAATCACCCTGTAGAGAACGTGTTGGATGGGGACAAGCAGGGCAGAGGGATGGGGAAGCAAGGGTGGTCAGGGAGGACTCATTAAGGAGGTGACATTAAGCAGAGGTGACATTAAGAGGAGAAAGAGCATCAGCCATGAGGATATTTGGGACCTGAGTCTTCATTTTTTTCTCTCGGTTCCTTTTTTAAAGATTTATTTATTTCTTTGAGGGGAGCGGGGACAGAGGGAGAGAGAAAATCTCAAGCAGACTCCCCACTGAGCGAGGAGCCCAATGTGGGTCTTGACCTCATGACCCTGAGATCATGACCTGAGCCGAAATCAAGAGTCAGACGTTTAACCCACTGAGTCACCCAGGTGCCCCTTTTTTCTCTCAGTTTTTTATGTGGTAAAATACACATAAAATTTTCCATCTTAACTATTTTTATTTTTTTTATTATTTTTTTTTTAGGATTTATTTATTTATTTGACAGAGAGAACACAAGCAGGGGGAGTGGGAGAGGGAGAAGCAGGCTTCCCGCTGAGCAGGGAGCCCAATGCGGGGCTCGATCCCAGCACTCTGGGATCATGACCTGAGCTGAAGGCAGACGCTAAACAACTGAGCCACCCAGGCGCCCCATCTTAACCATTTTTAGGCATACAGTTTAGTGGTATTAATTGTCTTCATATTGTTGTGCAATCATCACCACCATCCATCCCCAAGATTGTTCTCATCTTGCAAAAACTGAAACCCTGTGCCTATTAGACAAGAACTCCCCATTCTCCCCTCTGCTCAGTCCCTGAGCAGAGTTCTAAATTTCTAAATTTCAAAGTTCTAAATTTCCCCTGTTCTACTTTCTGTCTCTGTGAATTTGACTACTCTAAGTACCTCTTGTAAGTGGAGTCATACAGTCTTTGTCCTTTTGTGACTGGCTTATTTCACTCATCGCAATGCTGTCGAGATTCATCCATGTTACAGCAGGTGTCAGAACTTCCTTCCTTTTTAAAGTGGAATGCTACTTCACTGTATGTATAGACCACATTTTCCTTATCCATTCATTTACTGATAGACACTTGGGGCGCTTCCACCTTTTGGCTGTTGTGAAGAATGCTGCTATGAATTCGGTGCACAAATACCCCTTCAAGACTCTGTTTTCAGTTCTTCTGTGTACATCACCAGAAGTGGAATTGCTGAATCACACGGTGATTCCTTTTTAAGTTTTTTTAAGGAACCACTTTGGCTATTTTACCATTTTACATTCCTACCAACAACGCATGAGGATCCAATTTTCCATATCTTTACAAACATGTATTATCTTTTGGGAGATTTTTTATAGTATCCATCCTATTGGGTACGAGATGGTCTGGGCCTTCATTTTAATTCTCTTCATAGCAGCTTTATTGAAATATGAGTCACATACCATAGAATTCACCTATTTAAAGCACACAATTCAATGGCTTTCAGTAGAGTCACAGATGTGATGATTACCACAATCGATTTTACTATTCCACAGCCCAAAACGAAGCCCCATACCCTTTTGCTATTCCCCTCCATTCCCCCAGCCCTTCGCAACCACTGATCTACTTTCTGTCTCTGTGGATTTGCCTATCCTGGACATTTCATATAAATGAAACCCCATAACATGTGGTCTTTTTGATGTCTGGCTCTTTGCACTTAGCGTAATGCTTTCACGGTCCATCCATGTTGGAGCAGGCATCTGTCCTTCATTCCTTCTCATAGTGTGGCCTTCATTTCTGTATTGAACGCCTTTCGAGCTTTTGGAGAGCATGAATTCCAGCCTTCTCCCTCAGCCTCACCAGTCCACGGACTGACTGAAAGGAAGGTTGTGCGTACAGCAAGGCAGTATGATGTTGTGGAAAGTTCTAAATTTCCTTAGCTCTGCCACTTATCATCTGTGTGACCAACGGTGAGTGACTTAACCTTTGAGACACTCTCCTCCCCCGAAAGATAGGGGTAATAATAGTTTGTACTAGCTGAATTTATTGTGAAGATTAGAAATAATATCTGTAAGGTGCCTGGCACATCGGAGGCACATCGGAGGCATTCAAGAAATCGAGTTTTCGGGAAGACCCTGGATCTTTGCAGACCATCAAGGTTTGGCAGCTAAGGATATAGGCAACACTTCTCCTGCAGGCCAAGATGCCACACAGCAGGAGCAAGTTCCCATTGCCCTCCCTGTGTTAGCTCCAGCTTTCATTCAGAGTCACCCCTGAGTGTGACGGACCCAAATATGGTGATAAGAAAGGCCCTCAGTCTAGAACATATGCTTCCCACTCCTCGAATATGTGGTCAAACAAAAATCTCCTTTAAACATCCCTGTGCTTTCCCCCCAAACTCTCCTAAATGGCCAAATACCCAACCCATCCTTTCGTCTTCCCCCTCTCAACATCTAAACCTCCCCAGTTATGCTCTGGCCCTCAACTCTCCCACTCTCCCCAGAAAATGTTCACCATCTTATTGCTCTTGCCTTCAGTCTTGAGACCAAACTCCCAAGGCCAATGATTATCACCAAGACAACAGCAAGTTTTCCAAGTTTTTATCTGCTCAGCAATAGGCTTCTTGCCCAGGGGGCAGGAGATTCTACAGCAAACACCTATTGGATTTCTTTTATAGAGATTTAGATCTCTTCTATAGAGATCTCTTTTATATTTTATTTTCTAATAAAATATTTTATATTTTATTTTATATTATATATAATATACATATTATATTTTATAATATATCTCTTTTATAGAGATTAGATCTCTTTTATAGAGTTTTCCTAGTTTACTCCTTCCATTTTTCAAAGGAGAAAGCAAAGCCCATCAACCTGGTAAATTGCAGAGGTGAGCCAGGAACTCAGATCCCCAGAATTTTAATCCACATGAAACTGCATTAGTGAGAAGAGCCTCACAAAGGAAGGTTTTGAATCCAGATTCTATCCCTATTGCTGGGACCTTGCAACTAATCCACAGTATTAGGATTTTGCTGATGCGGCTACAACACATTCTCTACTAAGAATAAACCTGTGTAATCACTTTCTCTGGCCTCTAGACTGACACATCTTACAAATTTCCCCCAGGGGATGCTAATCTGCAGCCAGGATGGAGAGCCATTGCCATAGGTAAATTACCTGGAATAAAAAGTTTATATATATTTCTTGACAGTTTAAAAAATATTACCAAAACCAGCCACCAGTTATTGACCATTCAGTCTGTGCCAGGGGTCTATTTAACAGCATACAATGGTATTTAATCGTATTTGATCCTCACAGGAGCCCTCTGCAATAGGCCCTAATTGTCCCCATTATAACAGACGAGCAAACTGGGCCTTGAGAGGATGGGCAACTAGCCCATGAGCTCACTGATGGTAAGGGGCAGCACCCTGGTTCTGTTGGACCCCAAAGCCAATAGTCTTTTTTTTTTTTTTTTAACATTTTATTTATTTATTTATGAGAGATAGAGAGAGAGAAAGGCAGAGGCAGAGGGAGAAACAGGCAGAGTTCCATCCCAGGACCCTGGGGTCATGACCTGAGCCAAAGGCAGATGCTTAACAGACTGAGCCACTCAGGCACCCCAAAGCCAAATATTCTTTTTTTTTTTTTTTAGTTAACATATAATGTATTATTTGTTTCAGGGCTACAGGTCTGTGATTCATCAGTTCTACACAATATACAGCACTCACCATAACACATGCCCTCCCCAATGTCCATCAACTAGTTGCCCCATCCCTCCCAACCCCCTCCACTCCAGCAACCCTCGGTTTGTTTCCTGAGATTAATTGTCTCTTGTGGTTGGTCTCCCTGTCTGGTTTCATCTTGTTTCAGTTTTTCCTCTCTTCCCTATGATCCTCTGCTTTGTTTCTCAAATTCCACATATCAGTGAAATCATATGATAATTGTCTTTCTCTGATTGACTTATTTCACTTAGCATAATGCCTTCTAGTTCCATCCATGGCATTGCAAATGGCAAGATTTCATTTTTTAATGGCTGCATAATATTCCATTGTGTACATACACCACATCTTCTTTATCCATTCATCTGTCGATGGACATCTGGACTCTTTCCATAGTTTGGCTATTGCGGACACTGCTGCTATAAACGTTGGGGTGCAGGTGCCCCTTCCCAAAGCCAATATTCTTAATAGCAACATATATTAGCCATATACGGCAAATCACTTATTGATCATTTCTTATTATGAGCCAGGCACTATTCCAGTTCATTTAATCCTCCCCAAACCCTACAGGGTTGTTCCTTATATCAGTATTTCTACTTTATTGCCATGCGAACTGAGTCAGAGAGAGATTAAGCAACCTGCACAGGGTTACAGCACTTAATAAGTGGGAAACTTAATCCAATCTGGTTCCAAGAGACTTCCAGAAGTTGATAGGTTTATCTAGGTCCTACCAAAGCATTCTGCATCTATAGAACTGCAAAGAAGAATACTGGACAATCAGATGAAGGAACAAAGCTATGGAAGTTGGAAGCATCCATTTACATAAACTTAAATTTGGGATCTTGAACTTGTGGGCAGACTAAGAAAAGGAAATCATCTGTTACTTTACTTTTTAATTTCAGCAGAATAGTAGGGGATCTTTGAGCACTTCAATAGAAGTCATGTCCTAGCTGTGCAGACTTTTACAAATTTTTAATGAAAAAAATATGTATGAAAATTGATGTCATCCAAACATTTCCACCCACTGGTGAGTCTTAAAAATAGAACCGATGAAAGTAGTATCAAGGCATGAAGTCACTAGATTTCTTTTAATCAAATTTTTATTTCTATTGCAGATTAAAATGGAGAAGGAACTAAAGTTTGAGGAGATATAAGAGAAAAAATTAAGATGAAAGTGACACTTTAGAGTTATTGATATATTTCTTCTTAAAGAGCCATGGTATTAAAAAAATAAGTAAATAAAGAGCCATGGTATTATCAAAGTGATGACCTCATTTCGAATTATTCCCGAGGCATAATCATTCTCATTTTACAAGTAGGGAAAATGAAACACAAAGATTACATCACCCATCAAAAGTTCCAAAGTGGGTTGGTGGTCTTAAGGGCAAATTGATGTAACAGTTTTGGATGACAATGTGGCGATCACTGTCTAAACTTAATATATGCATGTCCTTTGAACCAGCAATTTTATTCCTACGACTTTATCCTATAAAAATACTTCTATAAGTAAGCAAGAATAAATCTACAAAAATGTCCATGGAAGCATTGTTCATAATACAAGCTGAATATCCATTTATAGAGATTGGCTTAAAAAAAAGTATGGTACCGATTTATCATTTTTATGGACCCACAAAAAAATAATGAGATAGATCTATATCTTGGCATGTGTGATATTGTGATTTATATTAAGAAATATGTATTTGTCGGGGCGCCTGGGTGGCTCAGTGGGTTACAGCCTCTGCCTTCAGCTCAGGTCATGATCTCAGGGTCCTGGGATCGAGCCCCGCATCGGGCTGTCTGCTCAGCAGGGAGCCTGCTTCCCCCTCTTGCTCTCTGCCTGCCTCTCTGCCTACTTGTGATCTCTCTCCTCTCTGTCAAATAAATAAATAAAATCTTAACAACAACAAAAAAAGAAATATGTATTTGTCTTCGTCTGCATTTTTGGCATAGAGTTCCTAAAAACCCTCGGAGGGTGACCAGAAGGTGTCTTTTGTTACGTTAATAAGTGACTTTTGGACGCACCCAAGGATGGTTGGTGGCCAGGAAAACCAACTATGTTATTAGAGGGTTAGGAACTTTCAGTCCCATCACCATGACGCTGGAGGCTGAATCAATCACTAACGGCCAATGATTTAATCAAATGTGCCTATCCAACGAAGCTGCCATAAAAACCCAAAGGACAGGGTTCAGAGACTTCCAGATGGGGATGCCAGAACAATTCCACGTACCACCATGCCAAGCCCCAAACTCTGTGAGGACAGAAGCTCCTTTGTTGGGGACCTCCCTCTCTCTCTAGTTCTCCCTTTTATCTCTCCATCTGACTGCTGATTCATATCCTTTAATATCTCCTCTGTAATAAACCAGTACTCTAGTGAGTAAACTAGTTTCCTGAGTTCTGAGAGCTGCCCCAGCAAATTAATTGAACCCAACGAGGGGGCTGTGGAATGGAAAAAAAAAAAAGAAGGAAAGAAACCACCCTCCTCCAACACGTTGGAATTGGTATTAGAACTTTTGGCATGAAAAGATGTCAATCATACGTTTCTAAGTGAAGGGAAAAAAGCACATTGTAGTATAGGGTATATAATACGATTCTGTGTTTATAAATATATATGCACTATATATTTATATGTAGATAGATGAAGAAACCCAATGGGTAGACCCACTCAATAGTAATTGCCTCTGGAAAATAAATCACTGATTATTTTAACACGTCTCATGCTATGTGATAGATTATGTTTGTTAGCCACAACGGGCTATAGCTAATGCCAGAATCTACCTCCTGAGCCACAGGCTAGTGTTCTCTGCACCTGCTAAGCTATCCTCTCTGGCGGTGAAGCCCTTCCCTGCTCCTCATTGATAGACGGGCAGAGTATTTGGAAGGAAGGAGAAAAGAACATCCTATCCCTATCCACTTATCCTTGGCTTCCTGCTCTAATGGACATGTCTCCCAGAAACATGTTTATAGCCTTTGGACTAAGGACTCAGCCTCCTCCATCTCCAAACCTCCCTTATCCAGTGGCCTGTGGCTATTCAGCGGTAGCGAGCAGGGTGGCAGGCATGGCCACATGCTGCCCACAGTCAAGCCTCGGGGTCCTTCCTGCTAGGAAGCTTTGCACTGGGCCAACATGCACTATTGGCACCCAGGTTCAAATACTGGACAACATGGCATGAGATGGCCTTAGGTTCCCTGGCATCAGGGAGATCTGAGTTCAAGTCCCTGGTCTTGCCCTACTGGTTGTGACCTTGTGTGAGTCACAGTCTCCTGGCCCTGGTTTCCTCATCTGTACAATGGAGATAATGTCCTTTCTCTGAGAGAGGAGGTCTGAGGAGTACATGGAAACATAAAGTGCTTAGTACAGTGTCTGGCATATGGTATGTGCCCAATAAAGTACAGCTACTTCTTAGTTTCAGACATCCTTCTCTGCTCTAAGAACTAAGTTCCAGGGGTATTCTGAGGTCATAAGCATGTGGTATGGCTAAGATGAGGTGCTTATTTTAAGACTATCCTTAAAACCCAATCTTAACAGTTAAGATTTGTCATTGCAATC
This sequence comes from Potos flavus, assembly GCA_028534135.1. Classification (NCBI taxonomy): domain Eukaryota; kingdom Metazoa; phylum Chordata; class Mammalia; order Carnivora; family Procyonidae; genus Potos; species Potos flavus. The sequence continues at coordinate 20,520,498 of CM052890.1, forward strand.
TAAACTTAAAATACTAGATTTAAAGTCAGAAAAAGAAATTTCTCTGGTTTCTACCTGATCCCCCACCCTAGGCTTTGTCTTTTCCCAGTGTCCTTTTAGTAAAAGAAAAAAATCTCAGTTCCAGGAATAAATGTGCTTCCAAGAAAATTTTTCATCTTGAAGACACAATCAAACAATACAATGATCCTATTTTCTTCATTGTTGTGGCTTCTAGGAAGCTCGGAACCATATTTCTACTTATTATAGGAACATTTTCGAGGTTATTATTCACATTGCATAATGGATTAGGGAAGGACCCAGTTATTTCTGAACAACTAGCTTGTCTTTTTTCTTACAGTCACTGTGAATTATGTAACACACCCTATTTCCCTCTTTGTTTTGTCTCTAAAAAATCTTTAGCAAGTATAGGACTTGGGGTAAATATTTTGCTTACTGCACTTTGTGGCTTAACTTTTTCTCGACTTTTAATTTTTCCCCAACCCAATTACCACATTATACAAATTTCTGTAAAATACTGTGACGCACTCTTGGAATGAGGTCGGGAATAAACAGGTAAGCAAACAAAAGTAAATAATTGATTCCCTTTGACAGGTCAACCTCCTCCATCCCTTTCTTTAAAATACCAACAAGAAGTGATAAAGTCATTTAAAGAGTATTTACATATACATAAAGAATACACACACAGGAAAATGTAACCCGATGTTTTAGGAACAATTTCTATGGCTTCTTTCTTCCTACTCATACTAGATTTCCAAATAAAATACGGCCATTCAATTACAAGGCACATTTGAAAACAATTACTGAGTATACGAAGCTAAAAATACGCTATTAATCGAGAAGGCATTTTTGACCATATCTCAAAAATGACTTAGGCATCTTGTTTGGAATTATATTGGCTGCAATTCTTGTCACACACATTTTAAAATAATTCCGGCAACTGTCCCGATGGTTAGAGACTCGAGGATAACTTCACACCATTTCTGTCCTAGAAGAAAATGCTGTTTGGGAGGGCCTCTGACTCAGTGTAACGTGAGACGAGCTATATATGACCACAACTCTACCCTGACAGCTGACACTATTCTCCCGCAGACCTCCTGTCTGCAGCAAGTTTGCTCCAAGAAATGAACTTGGCAAAATTTACTCATACTATAAATACCAGAACACATTATGGATAAAATGGCATCCACTCAAAAAAATACATTACGTTTGTTTGTTAGATTGGTACACAGATCAGTTTGTGGTTTTTTTGATAAAGTTGAAAAACTATTTTTATTTGCAATCATTCCATTTTTTTCTTTACTGCAAGTCTAAAGGACAACTAGCATGTGTTTAACATTAATTGCTTTATCAGAGGGCTTTGGGGTCTAATTACAGTGTCACTTTGGCTGGGGGAAATTTATTTTCTAAATCTTCACGTTACCCAAATTCAGGAGGTTTAAAACAGGAAGTAACTCAGCAGTGCTCCGGTGTAAGAAAATGATTCAGCTCAGTGACACCTGAAGGGAACACTTTTCCATGGTGAGCATGTTGTACCCTGTTCCTAGCAACTCAGCCCCTACTTAGGGGCTCCAATCAACACAAACAGCAAGAACCCGTGGCCTAGGTCATAAGAAATAGGACAAGCCGTGTGCCATGTTCGGGAGGATTCCTGGGCGGTTTGGGTCTGACAGCAGACCTCTGACAGCAGAACCCAAGGGAGCATCTCTCTCTCCGTGTCTCTCCCCAGTATGTGTTAGAACCCTGGACTGTAAAAGAGAACACCCGGGCCCTCCTCCGGCTGTGTGACCTTGAGCAAGTCCCTTGACCTCCCTGGGCCTCCACTAATTCATCTGTAAAATGAAGCCCAGAGCTCCACCCACCATACACATGGAGACTGCATGCTCTGTGCCAGGCCCTGTGCTAGGCTGGGGGGCATCACGATGAAGAAGACAAGCACGGTCCCCTCATGGAACCCCATGGAACTTAGAGTTTAGTGGAGGAAACAAACAAGGTTGTTTAGAAGCACACAGATATTTTAATACTACTAATCATGACAATAACCAGCATTTGTAGGAACGATGTGCCAGAACTTGTCTAAAGATCATCTCTTGTATCCTTTTAACAACCACCATAAGGGACCGGTACTATCATTAGTCCCATTTTGTACACGGGACATCTGAGGCTTGATGAGGTTAACTAGATCAGGTCACACACATTCCAAAACCCAGTCCTTTACCCACTGCACTGTACCGACTTCCTTCTTAGCTGACTACAGGTCTGGAGACAGTGTTTAGAACTGGCTTTCTCACCTGAAGGCCATTTCACAGTCTTACTGTAAATAGGAAATGTATCCATGAGTTCCCACTGGAGAATTTCCTGAACCCCATCTTGTTTGGAAAGGACGGCTCCTTCTGGAGCCCTGCAAAGGCCTCCAGGGACCCGAGCAGCAGGTGGCAGAGATGGGAATGCTCTCACTCGGCCCCTCCACTGTGGGCCGGACAACACGTATGACATCCTGGCTGCTCTCCCCGCTACACAGCAAGCCAAATCAATCTGTCAACCGACAGCAAATCAACTTAAAAGAATAAGAAACAACAGAAATAAATAGGCACGCTGCACTTTCCCTGACCTTTAAACTGATTACAGCCTTGATTGTCTTCCAATTTTGAAGTGAAATGAAATGGCAGTTGTGCATGGAAGAGAGGCCTAACAGCTCAAGGGGTAGCAAGGGTTAAATCGTAAGGAGGCTTTAACACCGCCAATGGGATGAGCTCTTACTCCACATTCCACATCGGCACTGTAGGCAGGAAGGCTCCTGCAAGCCTCAGGACTGGACCCGCTCTTCCATTTACTCACTCACTTGATCATTCAGCCAATATTTATTCGGTGCTCAGTTTGTGCCGGGCACTGTCGTAGGACAGGTTTTTGTCCTCAGGAAGCTTATACTTTAATAAGGAAAACACATAACTGCCAAGTAAACAAATAACAGATGGACTTCTCTTGCCTGGGGCTGAGGGCGTACAGGCTTAGAGGACTCCACATTTCATTTATTTACTTTTATTTTGTTTTATGAATTGCTTTGTTTTGTTTTGTTTTGTTTTACTATTCTATTTTATTTTATTATTTTTTAAAAAGATTTTATTTATTTATTTGACAGAGAGAGATCACAAGTAGGCAGAGAGGCAGGCAGAGAGAGAGAGGGGGAAGCAGGCTCCCGCTGAGCAGAGAGCCCGATGCGGGGCTCGATCCCAGGACCCTGAGATCATGACCTGAGCCGAAGGCAGAGGCTTTAACCCACTGAGCCACCCAGGCGCCGCTATTTTATTTTATTTTATTTTATTTTATTTTATATTTTGGAGGCCTCCACATTTTAAAGAGAGCACAAAACAACTGCAAAGCCAGCACCTCCTTAGGGTATCAACTCCGGCTGACCTGGAGAACCTGGAAACTTAATGTTAACACCGATGCCTGGGGCTCATCCCAAAACCATCAGGTCAGAAGCTGTGGCGGTGAGGCACTGGTATTTTTTTACTTATAATTTTGAAATAATTTTGAATTTACAGAAAAGTTGCCAAAATCATCCACAGAACCCCAAGTTCACCAGTAGTTTATACTGTGCCTTACATTACTGGTTTCTGTGTATGCACCTTCTTTCTTTCTGAATCATTTGAAGTTAAGTTACATATCATACCATATCCACTGATCCCTAAAACCTTCAGCATGTATCTTAAGAATGAGGTGCCTTACATTACTGGTTTCTGTGTATGCACCTTCTTTCTTTCTGAATCATTTGAAGTTAAGTTACATATCATACCATATCCACTGATCCCTAAAACCTTCAGCATGTATCTTAAGAATGAGGTGGTTTCTTTTTTTTTTTTAAAGATTTTTTTGGGGGGGGCACCTGGGTGGCTCAGTCAGTTAAGTGTCTGCCTTTGACTCAGGTCATGATCTCAGGGTTCTAGGATCGAGCCCCGCATTGAGCTCCCTGCTAAGTGGGGAGCCTGCTTCTTCCTCTTCCTCTGCAGTTTCCTCTGCTTGTGCTCTCTCTCACTCTCTCTCAAATAAATAAACAAATAAAATCTTTTTAAAAATGAGGAAATTTGATAGTGCTATGTAGTTATTTATATAAAGCCTATATTCAAAGTTTGCTAGTTGTCTCGATAATGTCTTTCACAGAATTTTTTTCCCATCCAGGATCCAATCTAAGATCCTGTGTTGTGTTTAGCTGTCATGTCCCCTTGGTTCTCCTTTAATCTTGGTCTTTCTTGACACTGGCATTTTTTAAGAGTCCAAATCAGTTATTTTGGTGCATGTCCTTCAATTTGGGTTTGCCCGATGTTTCCCCATGATTAGATTCAAGTTATGTGTTTTGACAGGAATAGTGCATAAGCATATGTGATGAGTGCCCTTCTTAGTACATCATACCAGGAGGAACATTATATCAGCTTGTTCCCATATTGGTGATACTAATTTTGAGCACTTAGTGAAGGTGGGTCTGCCAGGTCTCTCTAATGCAAAGTTAGTATTTTCCCCTTTGTTTAATGATTACTTTGTAAAGGGATATTTGGAGATCCTAAATATCATATTCCTCATCAAACTTTCACTCAATGGTTTTAGCAAGTATTGATGATTCTTGCCTGAGTTCATTATTTACTAATATGGTTACAAGATGGTGACTTTTTAATTTCATTCTACTTTCTAAATGTATTAGTTGGCATTCCAATGTAAGGAAAACTACCTCTTCTCCCTCATTTATTTGTCAATGAGTTATAATTCATTACTGTCACTGTTAATTTTTTTAAAAGATTTATTTATTTGAGAGAGAAAGAGTGCATGAGCAAGGAGAGGGGCAGAGGGAGAGGGGGGAAATAGACTCTCTGCTTAGTGGGGAGCCCCGCGACGCTGGGGCTCCATCTCATGACCCTGAGATCATGACCTGAGCCAAAGAGTCAGATGCTTAACCAACTGAGCCACCCAGGTGCCCCACTGTCATTGTTAAGTTTGACACTTAAATAGTTCCAGATTTGCTCAGTGAGACTCCTGTCAAGCTAGAGCCTGAATTCTTTTCCCATGACCTCATCTTTATTTTCTGGCATAAAATGTTCTAGGCTTATCTTCTACTTTCCTTGTCCCAGCCCTGGAATTAGCCATTTCTCTAATAAACTCCAATTGTTTAGAAAGAGGGTACTTAGAAACCAAGATCTGGGCACTAAGAATGTTCATTGCTTCTAGGATTTTCTGTCAATGGCCCTGATATTTTTAGAAAGCTCCCAAGGCGGTTCAAATGTGCAGCCAGTATTGAGAACCACTGTTTATGAAGAAGGGGCCCAATAATTATCTAAGTGGATGGCTCTGGGAAGAAAAGGGGGAGAAGAAATTGTAGGAGCCGTGGAGTCGTGGACCAATGCGGTATTTTTCAAAGCATGGTAAAGACACGTCAAAGGGCAAAAGCCATGAAATTGATTTATTGAGTCATGTCCAGTATTAAAAACAAAACAAAACAAAACCTCAATAGAACAGAAGGGTATGTACTAGATTGTATTATAAATTATAATAAATTTATTGTAATGAATTTCTTACTGGGTCACAGCCTAAAAAGATTGAGAATTACTGGCCTAAAGAAGAGAACTGTGCTTTTCTCTTAGACTAGAATGGGCGCTTCCCCCAACCCAAGCCTTAAGGCAAGGGAGGGAAAATCTGAGAGAACAACTCAAAAAGATTGGGAGTCTCTCATTATTTGGTTGACTATCTGCTTTAAAGGTAGATTTACATCCAGATCATTCTGAGGAGGTTCAATGTGATCTGGGTAGACACACTGAGCAGAGAGAAGAAGGGCCATGGAGAAGTCTGTGCGTCCACCATTGGTTTCCTGTGGGTCTGGTGGACAGTGAGAGGTAACTTGAACTATTTTCCTAATGCTCTAAGAGGGCTGGCCACTGGGTAAGGAGATCCCAAAAGCAAAAGACTAGGAGTAGACTGGCAGAGGTGGGATCTGAAGTGGTGGTGGAAGAGGTAGAGACAGAACTGATCCCCAAAGGGGTGTTCTGCCACCTACTATTTCCCACCAGGAAGAATCATATGAAATACAGGAGTCAGAGGGTCAGCATGGAGATGCCTGCCCACTTGAGTGGTAGCCTTAGCCAGAGAAGCAGCAGCAGCCAAGGGAGGATCAATACAGACAATGGAGAGATGGATGCCCCCTGTATCTCCCTCCTTCCCACCCATCCCACTGGAGGAGAAAGGGATCCGAGAGAGGCAGGTATAGAAATGTGAAAGATCTAACACTTCTTTCCCCCACTCCCATCCCCACGAATGGAGGGCAGAGGGGGTTGGGTAAGCATTAAATTGGATCTGAGATCGAAATTTTAAACTAGGCTGGGCTTTCTGAAATTAAAACATACTGAAAAAACACGGAACCCACCCCACATGCCATGAAGGGATTGGAAAGAGAGGTTTGAGAAAATGGGGTGGAAGACAGTTTCTGGGGAGAAGAGGAAACCTGTGTTTAGACACCACCATGCTGAGATTGTTCAGTAGACTGGTTCCTGGTCCCCAGGGAAGGGCCCTTGAGGAGGTAATGCCCCAGGCCTAGAAGACGAGAAGTAGCTTGGGATGGGTGATTTGACAGAAAAAAAACAGAAAGTACAGAGCCCTCCAGGTTGGGGGAGGGGCACTGGCATATGACAAGAACAGAAAAGTCTGGAAGAGCTCCAGCCTAGTGATGGGGGACAGGTACAGGGAAGGATGGGGAGGGCTCAAAGTATGGATGGCCTGTAGCCTGCTGAGGTGAGGAGGTTTATTTTTTCATAAATTCTAAAGTACTATGAACTTATTTAAAAGATTCCAACAGTGCACCTCTTCCTCCCTTGTCCAAATCCTAAAGGTAACTATCATTAATGTATCCTTCCAGGCTGTTCAGACATCTCCATGTTTCCACGTATCAACTTTTAATATGGATAAACACTTACGGTTCTGTGATTCTTTTCCACTTGATAATCTATCATGAATCTCCTTCCATGTTGTTGGTTGAATAAATGATGCTAAATCCATACCATGCAACTGTTAAACTTGACGATGCTACTGTCTGGTTGTTGGCCATAATGATATTCTGAGTATGTTCAGTGACAAGGTAGATTATGTGACAGAATGTAACAATGTAAAATCCAGTCTTTAATAAAATATGTATGGGTATTTATTTGTACCTGTTTGCACTGGAAAAAGTATAGCAGGATATACACCAAAACATTAACAGGCATGGGATTTCTGGGTTTTTCCCCCCTTTTTTGGCTGTTGTTTTTCTAATTTTCGTATTGTAAATATGTAGTAACTTAAAGTTTTATAATAAAAAGTGTGGAAAGCAAATAGGACAAAATGGTGACACCTGCATATGACAGGTGACGGGGTGCTTGTTATTCTTTGTACGTCAGTGTGTGTGTGTGTGTGTGCATGTGTGTGTGTGTGTGTGCGCGCGTGCACGTGCGCATGTGTTTAATTTCTCACAAAAGGGGAGGGGACAAGCATAATGCATCATTTTAGTTCAGACACACAATCAACTAAACTTAAAAAAGATAACCACCCATCACATCGATGGACACCGTGCTTCCAAAATGAGGGGTTACCCGTGATGTCTTGTTGCTTAAACAGAAAGACCCACGGACACGGGATGACACTGAGTTTGTTCCTGAGTGAGGAGAATGGCCATGTAAATTATGTCACATCACCTCTATCATTCCAGAGCAGAATCCCAATATGCAGTCACTTCCCCGCACACACTCACAAACTGAGTTCCCTGCAGACACAAGGACCCAATAAGACTCAGAGGGTTTCCTTCTAGAGGCTGGGCTACAACGCAGGCTTTTCTTAAATAAACTAAGGACTGTGACTCAAACAACTGACCTTTCTGTTCTTGTTTGGCCCAGAAAATCTTGACTCGCTGCCGAATGTGCTTGTCTTCGCGCAGTTTCTTCTGCCACTGACGCAACTCTTGAATCTCAGGATCACACCGAACCTGGAAAACGCCCACAAAGCTTTAGTTCCTTTTCAAAAATATGTCTGTACATTAGCTTCTTAACTCTGCATGGAAAATCATTCACAAACTAATTGCATATACTTTGGATTCTAAGTGAATCAGTGTTCTAAGTGATTTATCTAAACTCCTACAGCTTATGTAACATTTGAGTGTAAATGAGGTTGTGTGAGGATTGGCTATAATAATGGTAGGTTGAGAACATTCTAGATCCGTGCTGTCCAATAGAAATATGATGTGGCCACATGTGAAATTTTAAATTCCCTTGCAGTTTCATTTTAAAAAGCAAAAATGAGCCAGTGAGATTATCTTTAAGAATATATTTTATTTAACCTCAAAGATCCAAAATATTATTTCAACGTTTAAGCAATACAAAAATTATTTATGGGATATTTTACTCTCTGTTTTCCATACTAAGTCTTCAACATCTAATGTATTTTACAGTTACAGCACATCTCAGTTTGGGCTAGACACATTTCAAGTGCTCAATGATCACATATAATTGATGACTACTATATTGGTTCCAGAAGAATCACAGACAATGTATTAATCACAGTTCCATTTACCAACTGACTGAGCACCTACTGCATACTGGACTTTGTGCTAGACATTGGCAATAAAGAGATTATTGATGATAATTTGAATTATTTAAGTTTTATTTTATTCTTCCATAGCTCATATTTGTTGTGCCCTTAAGTCCGAGGCATTGTTTAAGTGTTTCACAAATTTAACCATCAAAACACCCAATAAGATAAGAATGATTATGCCCATTTTACGGATGAAGAAACCCATTTTAGGCAGCTTGCCGAGCTGCAGAGCTCGGAAATGGTGTTGAGATTCAAATGTAGGCAGACTGTTTCAGCTGCCCTTGAGGGACTGAGAATCTAGTAGGAGACACAGAGTATAAAGGAATAAGATCAACAAGGTGTGGTAAGAATAAGGATATCGATGAGTACAAGGGAATACAGAGGAGGAACTGAACTCAGCCTGGAGTGGTCAGGAAACACTTCATGGAGATGTCCCCTGGGCTGAGTTTTGAAGCATAAACTAGAGTTAGCCATAGAGGGAAGGTGGGCAGAGTGTAATAGTGGTCCAGTTCTGCTTATTGTGATCATGTCACAAAGCCAGGGCCTAACCTCCTGCTGTTTTAGACCAGCACTGGATCTTGAGACTTCCTGCTCTGATCACTGGGATCCAAGCTTCCTGGATTAGTTTTCGAAAAATTTTGTTGTCCTCTAGAAGGGTCCTCCCATGGCTTTTTAAAACTAGGAAACTTGGGGGGATGGGGCAATATTGGGTTTAGGGTGATCGCAATCCCTTTCCCTTCTAGAAGGTTCCTGGGTTCTTTATGCAAATTGATACTATGCACTAGAGCTCTACTCATTAAGAGGCATTTGGAGAGACGGCCTTATCAAACTCAAGAAAAATAAAGTCCTTCCTATTACTTCCTCTCCCAGGGCATGGGGTGCCTTGGTTGTCTTAAGAAAACTACTCAAGTGATTTTTTTTTTCCCCAAAATAAAAAAGACAGTTTCCTGCTGAATTTATAAATGACAACTATGCTTGCTTAAAGAGAAAGAAAATATACAATTTATCTATAAATATATATTTTTTAAATTACACATATAAAGGACCATATATATTTTATATGTATATTGTGTGTGTATATGCATATCAAGTACTTTGTATATAAAGTATGTAACATATACCAGTATAATGTCATGCAAATTTCAGAGAGTAAAATGGCCCTATATTAATGTCATAGAACATAAGGTAATCCCCTAAATCTTTTAAATTACAAAGCAACGTTTTTACAGTGTTTCCTTAAGTCTTATGTTCAAAAGATTAGACACCTTCAACCTCTCTGTTCTGTGGACTGAACAAGCCCAAAGCCTCCTGGGCAGCAAAAAAGGGATTATCCACATCTTTCCCACCAGCTTCAGTTTATCTGGATCCAAGCACACAGAAATCCCCACATTTCTGCACCGTGACAACTGATACCCTTAATAATAATAAATGTGAAGGATCTTCTGAATCACTAAAGAAAGGTTAACACTAATTATAATCAGCAAGTTGACTAGGTTTCCTTATAGTCAAATATTTTCTGCATAACTGATGTATTCTTGAAGTTTGGACGGACACACAGAGTATGGATTCCTTTAGGAAGGAAGTAAATTGGGGGAGGGGGCTTTCACTTTTTACTCCGTATTTTTCTGGTTGGATTGTTTGGGATGTCTACAATGAGTATATATTGATTGAGGAATACAAGTGTTTCAATTTTAAGTAACAGGCTGCCGAGAGGCAAATAAGAGTTCTTTTACTTAAGAATAACTGATGAATTTTTCCTACAATCCTTTGAACTCTCAATTACCTAAATATTCAACAAACAGAAACACCCATTTCCTTCATCATTCTGGAAGCCTACAGTTGTTCTCAGGGTTCTGCTGACCAGTTCAGGGTGATTTTCCTCTGTTTGGCCAGAGACCCTTCATCTTTTTTCTTGATTTCCTTCATTTCAAACTGAGGACTGCTATTTACCAAAGTGGAATACGGCAGCCTTGTTAGTTAACCTCTCATTACCAGGAAAGCCTGGATCCCTAGAGAAGGCTTTTGTGAGCCCTGGGGAAAGCATGCACTCATTGAACTGGGCTAATCCCGGTCATTATAGTCATGATTACGGAATCAAATAAACGGCAGCGGTTGTGCCAATCAGCAAATACCGTAGAGTGCAGTGTAATGTTTAACACATAAACAATTTCATTGCTTTAAAAAAAAAAGTCTCCCTTATGAGTGGCTTCCTATTCTTACTTCTTTAAATTACCACATGGAGTCCATCTGCTCTTCCAAGATAGGCACACTGAGTGTTACATACATTATTGTGTACTTGACTTTGGGGTAAGCCCAGAGAGAAAACTCCATTATTTGGATGTGAATTTCTTAAAAAAAAAAATGCCCGTGAACCAATCAAATTCTCCTAATTACCTATTATTCTGATGAAAGCCAACAGGGTACCATCTTGGTTAAGAGAGCCAACTCTGGATCAGAAAGCCTGAAGTTGAATCTCAGCTCTTCAAAAACAAGCTGAGGAACCTGGAGCAAGTTACTTAAGCTCTCCAAGCCTCTATTGCCTCATCTGTAAAATGGGAATAGTACAGATATTTCCTTCACTGCGTTGGTGTGAAAACAAGATAAGATATTGTCTGGTCCATAGTAAGCTCCCACTGTGTTAGCAATTTCTTAAATCAACTAATAAAATAGTAAGGGGTGGCTCAGTTGGTTGAGCACCCGACTCTTGGTTTCAGCTCAGGTCATAATCTCAGGGTTGTGGGATCGGGCCCTAGATCAGGCTCCATACTCAGTGTGGAGTCTGCTTGAGATTGTCTCTCTCTGCCCCTCCCCCCTTCTAATATAAATAAATAAATAAATAGATAGATAGACAAATAAATAAATAAATGTTTTTAAAAGCAATAAGAATAAGAATTCAGCTCTGAGGTTGCTGGTAGGACATGAAGCCAACTGGCTGAAAAGCCAGTGATTCATAAAACTGGAAGTGAGGCCTCTTCCCAAGGGTTTGCAATTGATTGAATACATAAATGATTTTGTAATTTTATAACTTTAGGCAGTGCTCAGCCAGTAGAGAGGTATCAGGGCTATAGGATGGTGACCACAGGCAGGGGAGAAGAGAGGGGCCACTAGCTGGGACTTGGAAGTTACCCTTCCTAGATCTATACTTCTAATTCCTCTTAGGTCAGTTGGTTTCCTTGCTTCTTGGCAAAACAGACAATAACATAGCAATGACTATTTTCTCTGGATGATTCCCTGGAGTTTTTCTAATGGTTTTAGGGAAAGAAACTTTCAATATGTTACAGTTCCTGGAAAGATGCTGGAGAAACAACACAAGGGACAGTCCTTCAGCAATATGAGCAAGAGTGAAGCTCCAACTCAGTGTGAGATACCTCAGATCTTATCACATCCTTGCCATGACTTGATGCACTAATGATTATATTGAAGGATTTTGTACTCGAGAAAAGTGGATTTCAACATGAAGGAAATAGATGTTTGCAAATTCTCTTTCAAATACCTAGTGAATATTCAGAGTTTCCAACTCTCTCAGAAATTCAATTTTCTCTCTGTAAGTAAGCTTTGTGATTTTTTTTCTCAGATCTTTGGCGAAATGAAACAAAAGTTAGTTTCTCATTTGGGTGGTTATGAGTGTTCCTTATTGTTTTTGGGAACTAATTATAAAAACCTGTAGGTATCACATATTTCCTGGTATTGTGGAGGTGTCCCAGATATTCATCTGTAGTATGACAGCATGTCTCTTAGGAGTTGCTTGGGGCTTTCAGGGAGGAGTAGAAATGTGTTCTAGAGAAACATTTTTTAAACGGTGTGTTCATCACATTAGCATATGGTAAATTCAGTTCAGTGGGTTGTAAAAAGCATTACAAAAGTCTGACCCAGTAGAAAATTCCAGATATTCCTTTATCATTAAGGACCTGCTTCATCTCTGAAAATGTTTTTTTCCCTCTCAAAGTCTATTTTATCTGATGTTCATAACGCAAGATCACTTTCCTTTTGGTTGGTATTTGTGTTGTTTTGTATATCTTTTCCCACCTTTTTACTTTCAATTATTCTGGGTCATTTTGTATTACCAGTAGCACAGAGGCAGATTTCTTTTTAATCCAATCTGAAAATCAGAAAAGCTCATTCTACTTACATTTATTGTGATCAATAATATATTTGTACTGATCTTATCTTGTTTTTTATTTATCATGGTCTCATGTCTTTTTTTTCCTTTCCTGCTTTTTATTGCATTGGATTTTTTGAATTCCATTTTTCCCTTCTACTGATTTGTTAGTTCGTATTCTACTTTTTCTTGAATATGTTGCTATAATGTAATAAATGACTTAAAGTAAAAAATGAGTCGGTCCAACCTCCTCTCAAGCAGTTACGGGACTTAAGAAAATCTTTAACATCCCACTCTCAACTCTCATGATTGCTGTCCAGTATTTTAGTTTCCTCTCATTTATCCCCCACTGGTGTGTGTATATGTGTGTGGTGTGTGTATATATATATGTAGACATATGTGTATATATATTTATATGCACCTACGTATATACATGCACATGCAGTATACGTACGTGTGTGTGCGTGTTTACGTGCATGTATGTTTACATGTGCATATACAATATATGTTCATTGTGTACTTGCGTGTATATGTTACATAATAGTCAACGTATATTTAGATCTAGCAGCTTCCCCATTCACTATTGTTTCTTGCATTCCACTCCCACTCCTTCCTTGTAGATTCAATTTCCTTCTAACTCAAGTACATCATTTAGTAGTTCTTTCAGTGAGGGATGTGTTTCAAAATGTATTTAGCCCTTGCTCTTGAGTGTTAATTTAGTGAGCATATAATTCTCTGTAGAATGTTACTTTCCCTTAGGGTTTGAAGAGAATACACATCACTGTTTTCTGGCGGATGCTACTGCTGATGAGAAGTTTTGATTAGTCTCCTTGTTTTTCCCTCATAGGCAATCCTTTCGAGACAGCTGTAAGGCTTCCTCTTTGCTTCTGGCATGCCACAGTTTAAGCAGGTAGCGTTTTGCTGAGGTTTTGTCCTTGTTTATCTAGTTCAGGATTTGTGTTTTCTTCAGCTGGGATGTCCTTGCCCAGCAGCTCTGTCAACACTGCCTCTCCCCCGCTCATTCTGTCGTCGCCCTCTACAATTCCTACTAGACTTATGTTTGACCTTCTCGCTATCTCAACTGCGTTCCCACATTTCCCACCTCTATCTCCCTGCTGCCTTCTTTCTCCCAGATCTCCCTAGATAGCAATTACTCCTCCAGCTGCGTCTGTCTGCTGCTTAACGTACACCCAAAGTATGGCCTATGGATCGGCACCATCAGCAGTACCCGGAAGCTCATTAGACATGCAAATTCATGGCTTTCCCCTAAAACCTATTAAGTCAGAATTGCATAGAGAGTGGGGCTAGCAGTCTGTGTTTTAACGGACTCTCTAGATGATCCCGATGCTTCCTGAAGTTTGAGAAGCACGGCTTTAGCCTGTTCATTTAATTGTTTTCATTTTTATAGGTTGTACTTAGTTCTCTTTCACATCTGATCCCTTTTTTCTTATCGCCCTGTTCTTTCAGCAAGGTTTATATTCTTTTTTTTTTTTTTTTAAGATTTCATTTATTTATTTGACAGAGAGAGATCACAAGTAGGCAGAGAGGCAGGCAGAGAGAGGCGGAAGCAGGCTCCCCGCTGAGCAGAGAGCCTGATGCGGCGCGATCCCAAGACCCTGAGATCATGACCTGAGCCGAAGGCAGAGGCTTTAACCCACTGAGCCACCCAGGCGCCCCAAGGTTTATATTCTTTAAAAAAAAATTTTTAGGGGCGCCTGGGTGGCTCAGTCGTTAAGCATCTGCCTTCAGCTCAGGTCATGATCCCAGAGTCCTGGGATTGAGCCCCGCATCGGGCTCCCTGTTCGGCGGGAAGCCTGCTTCTCCCTCTGCATGTTGCTCCCCCTACCTGTGTTCCCTCTCTCGCTGTCTCTCTGTCAAATAAATAAATAAAATCTTTAATAAATAAATACATAAATAATTTTTTTAGATCTCTATAATCATCTTAAACATACTATTTCATAGTCTCAAATTGCCACTCCTGAGGCCTTGGATTTTCCAGTTAGTTGTATTCACTGACTCCCCCCGCCTCCATTCCTTGTTGGTTTATTTTTTATTATGAGCTCATAGTTACTGAGGGGCCTTAGTTCTTTTCTTTTTCTTCTTCCTTCCTTCCTTTCTCTCTCCCTCCCTCCCTTCCTTCCTTTCCTTCTTCCTTCCTCCCTCCCTTTCTCTCTTTCTTCCTTTCTCTCTTTCTTTTCTTTTCTCTCTTCTCTTCTCCCTTCCCTTCCCTTTTTTCTTTTCTTTTCTTTTTTCTTTCTTGAGGGCCTTAGTTCTAATTCTAAATTTGCCCAGGTCTGAGATCATGTTTTTTATCCAAGGGTCAATAAGAGTTCTTTTTTAAAGGTCAGATTATTTTTGGCTTTATGGGCCATATAGTCTCTGTCCCAATGACTGTCATTAAAGCAAAAAAACAACCGTATACAATATGCTTTTTAAAAATGGGCCTGGCTATGTTCCAATTAACTATTTATGAAAATAGACAGTGGGACAGATTGGGTCCATGGGCTGTAGTTTGTCAGCCCCTGCTCTGATCCTTGAGTGGGCATTAGAACTGTAGCCCCCCAATTCCCTTAGTGCTTCTTCTATCTTTCTGTATGTATTACATAATATTATTATTGCTTTAATTCCCTAACCTTACCTGATGCTACTGAGATCACTTAGGGGACTTGCTAAAAATAAGACTCTCAGGATCTTGCCTTGTAGGTTCTGATTCAGTCTACGTGACATGGAACCAACATGTATGTTTAGCAAGAACCCCAGGTGATTCTAATGATAAAGGTTTGAAACTCTGCTCTAATGGCAGAGAATGTGATGAATGAGCTCAGTGTTAGGAGGCCTACTGCTTTACCATGTGTGTATTTTTTGTCTCAGTTCTTACACAGTGCCACATCGATTATTGCACATTCTGAAAATCAGAGTCAAGAACGGCTCAGGCTATTAGTGTGAGGTCAGGAGACAGGATCCGTGTGACTCATGAACAGCAGCTGCTTTTTGGTGGGGTAGTCTCTTCAGTGCAGTTCCAGAAAGGCCTTCTCCCGGGAAGCCACACCTATTTTGTACTGAAGTCCCTTTAATAATAAAGTCATATCGCAGTACATACTTGGAAAAAGCGGATTTTCCCCCAACAGCACAATGATGACAGTTGAGATAAAGTTCATCCAACTTTTCTTGGTACTTGTTTACCCACATAATCAGGGAATGATTAAGTTGCAAAAGCATTTAAGGGATTCGATGAACTTTCCAATGATTTATAAATTACAGCCAAGTGAACGATGCCAAAGACAGTATTATTGCACAATGCTTTGATCTCTTTGTTACCGCGGATACCCGGAACTGACATTTATGTAGTTATAGCTGCCCAGATGTTTCTAGTGTGCAGTCAAGGTTGAGTCACTGCTCTAAAGTATGGACACTTAATCCCTCCACCAGTGGCTCTCAGTGTGGTTCCCAAACGAGCAGCATCGACATCTCTCGAGAGCTAGTTTGAAATCTAAGTTCTTACGCCCTATTCCAGTCCTTCTGACTCACATTACTCTGGAGTTGGGACCCAGCAATCGTGTGTTAACATGCCTTCTAGATAATTCTGATGTAGGCTTCAATTTGAGAGCTATTGCACTGTGTCCCCAGTGAATCCCAGCACCCTGGATCCCTGCCCCTTTGAAACCTATGCCACTCTTCCCATTAAATGGGGGAGTCTATCCACCCCCGTTTTGAATCTAGGTGAGCATTGTGACTTGGTTTGACCAATACTAGGTAACTGAAGTGCTGTGCAAGTTTCAGAGTCTAGCCCTCAAGAAGGCATAAGGCTTCCATTTTGGGAGTGTTTCTTCCAAAATGTAAGGAAGCTGGTCTGACCCACTGGAGGATGACAAGCCACGTGGAGGAGAACTGGAGGACTCCAGACATGTGCGTGAGGCCAACTTGGACCTTCCAGCCCAGTCCAGATCATCTAGGCAGAGAATACCATCATGTGCTGGAAAGGTCCATCACGGCCAAGAAGTGCCCACTGAAGGTGGTTCCAGATGAGGCTGGAGCGCCGGACCCAGAGCCCCAGCGTGGAGCTGCGTGGGAACATCCCACACTAGAAGCTCCCACTTGTAGTGTTCACCATGAAACACACCAACCGAATGCAGCCACATGAGTAAGTGGAGGAGAGGCAGCAGAGGAACTAGCCAGTTAACCCACAGGACTGTGAAAAATAATGAATTGCTATGGCTTAAGTCACTAAGATTTAGCAGCAGAAGGGATCAGATTACAGCTATACAATGTATCCATATACTTTGCTTTGAAGAGAAATTGATCAGCCCTTTACAGAGAAAGACTCCAGAAAAGTTGTGAATTTGGCTGGTATTAATTGCCACGTGCATCCGACATACCTCATATGTGGGGCTGGCTTCAGGGGCATTGCCCTGGGCAGTCACACAGGCCCTGAGCTTAGAAGGGCTTCACATTGTTTTAATACTCTTGCTGTCATCATCTAGAAATTCTTAAAACTTTGGACAAGGGGATCTGCATTTGTATTTTACGCTAGGCCCTATACATTCTGTAGCCAGTCCCACCAATATGTAGTTTCCTCATTTACTCCTCACAACACCCTTGGAGTTTGGTTTATCTGCCTCCATCACATATTTGGGGTATGCTGCAACTGAGCAAATAATAAGGAGGTTTTGCAGACAGTCTGGCAAGTTGGCAAAGCATTTTCTGGGCGTATTAAGAAAAATCCACTTGCAGATATAGTCCAGAGTATATTTAAACAACCACAGGACCAGGCAGGGGGAAAGGGAAGGGTCTGGCCTGGGAAGCTAGGCCCCAAGCAGCCTAAACTCACTATTTATAGTGCTGTGGCCTATTTTGGCCTGCCAGGTGGCCCCAAAAATTGCCCTGAGAACTGGGCCTGGGAACTGATGATGGAAATCAGGTGCCTTCATTCTGGGGTATCACTGGAATCATTCTGAGCACAAAGGTCTTTTTGATAAGCTCAAGGACATTTTGCAAAACAAGATTTTCTTTGATAGGATTTTCTTTGACAGGGAATAAAAAAAAATTAAGGTGAATCATTAGGAAACGATCAAGAAATATTATGGAAGAAAATGCACGGATCAGCTCAAGGCAATAAAGAGCTAACACTTACGAGGCCCTAACCATGTGCCAGGTACTATGCTAAGCACTTGACTTGCACCATTTCCTTTATACCCTTACATATAACCCTGTGAAGGCAACACTATTACTATCCCCATTTTACAGGAAAGAAAACACAAGCTTAGGAAAATTAAGTAATTTCCTGAAGGTCACAGGGTTGATGAGCCAGGATTCAAACCCACACCATGGCACGCCAGCTACTAGCTCTGCTTCTCAAACTTTCTCATGCAAAGACTCACCAGGGCATCTTGTTGATATAGGTTCTGATTCGAGAGGCCTAGGGTGCGGCCTAGATTCTGCATTTCCAACCAGTTGGAAATATTACATATTTATTTATATCTGTTTATAGTCTGTTGCAGGAATGCAAGCTCCCTGAGGGCGTGAACATGGTATTAGTCCCTGCAGTAGGCCCAGCATCCAATGGGCCAATAGGCCCAATGTCCGCCTGCCACATAACAAGTCCCCAAAAAATACTAGTGAATGAATATCAGTGAATGAATGGATCTAATTGTAGAGCATGCTTGCTTAATCTTTACGCTATACTGCCTTCAAGCTCGCCTAAAAAATTGCAAAGTATTAAAAAAAAATTGTCTTGAACAGGAGTTATAGGCAGCCTATCCTTTACAAAGAAAATGTGACCAAGTTGTCTGCCACTGTCTCTATGCCAGATGCCAACCCTCTTCGCCTGGGCCATATCAGATGTCATCCAGAAACGACAACCAACCCCTGCCCGAGAACGGAAGTGCTGCTTGAAATGACACTGGCTCACCTGGTTGGGCGACTGTCCCCAGAGGGAAGCCAGAGGGAAGGCTAATGACACAGACAAAGGGAGGAAATGCACCCCCCCCCCATTCCAACAGCTGCACCAGGAGACACCCCTCTCTGGAAAGGAGGAAGAGGAAGTCAAGAAAGCTATACAGCTGACGGACAATCTGGGGAAGCCAACACTCACAAGAAAGCAGAAGGAAAAAGCCTGGCCCTTCAAGTCACTGATTGCTGGGCTTGCTGAGGAAACAGAAATCAACACCAACTCCAGAAGTTTCCCTCCTGCCAACTCAGGGCTCACTTTGGGTTGGAGGATTTTGAATGAGAAAGTGCTTGGTCAAATTCCTACATGCCAACTACATTAGTAGGGTGTTTTCCTTCAAATACAAATGCTCAGAATAGATGTACGTGTGCTGATGTGGAAAGCTATCCTCAATGCTAAATGAAAGGCAGGATGCAGGCTGTAGAGTGTGAGCCCAAGCTTATAAAAATAAATATCCCATGTTTATAATAAAAAAGAACACAATATAACATAGATACATAAATGTTCATATATACAAAAGAAAAACATTAAAAAGATACATTCCAAACTGTTAATAGTGGTTTCTCCTGGGAAACAGGTTTAGAGTAGGACAGGAATGGAGAGTTCCACATTTAACTTTAAAGTACTTGTTATGGACTGAATGGTTTCCCCAAAATTCATATGTTGAAGCCCTAACTCCCAGTGTGATGACAGGGAATAAAAAAAAATTAAGGTGAATCATTAGGAAACGATCAGGAAATATTATGGAAGAAAATGGACGGATCAGCTCAAGGCAATAAAGAGCTAACACTTACGAGACCCTAACCATGTACCAGGCACTATGCAATATGATGGTATTAGGGGTTGGTAATTAAGATTAGACGAAGTCACCAGGCTAGAATTCTCAGGATGGGATTAGTATCCTCATAAGAAGAAACTGGAGAGGGGTGCCTGCGTGGCTCAGTCGGTTAAGTGTCTGCCTTCTGCTCAGGTCATGATCTTGGGAGTCCCAGGATCGAGCCCCATGTCGGGCTCCTTGCTCAGCGGGCAGTGTTCTTCTCCCTCTCCCTCTGCTCCTCCCCCTGCTCGTGCTCTCACTCGCTCACTCTCTCAAATAAATAAATAAAACCTTAAAAAAAGAAGAAGAAGAAGAAATCAGAGAGCTTGTTCTTTTTCTCTCTCTGCCATGAGTGGACGCAGCAAGAAGGCAGCCATCTGCCAGCCAGGAAGGGGGCTATTGCTAGACACCGAACATGCCGGCACCCTGATCTTGAGCCTCCCAGCCTCCAGAACTGTAAGAAATAAATGTCTTTTGCTTCAGCCACCCAGTCTGCGGCATTCTGTTAGAGCAGCCCAAGCTAAGACATTATTTCTCTATGGCTTCGTTTTTGTTTACGATGAATATCTGCTATTTTACAATAAAAATATCAATGAAAGACTTTTTTTATACAAAGATGGCCATTCCCTTCCATACTCAAGCCGACACGGTCCTCCTTGCAGTATGTCCTGAGGTGGCCAGATGTGGTTGTAAAATGACCTCTTGTTTCACATGATGTTTGCCCCTGACAAGACGCCCTCCTCTCACTTGTTCGGAGGTAAGGTCTGGATTAGCAGCTGCCCTGAAATTGTATCCTTGGCGCCACACCTCGGCTTGCCTTGTCCTTTCAGTTACATCAGTGTTTACTTTTTGCAAATGTGCTGACTTAACCCATCCGGCAGGAGACCGTGGTCTCCAGCCATGCCCAGGTCTGCCCGCATCCCCACTGTCTCTGGGAAGGCATGTGTTTACCCACTTTTCGTCTCCATCTGTTGGTTGGCGTTCCAGATACTCTTATGCATCAGGCAATCTTCTAATAGCACACATAAAATTGACAGAGAAAGATTGCTCTTTCCATTTGCTCTTGAAAATCTCTCTCGTTGGTTTAGGAAACAGAACCTCTGGTACTTTCCAAATAGGAAAGACATGGAGGGATCGTTACATCCATATTGACACTGTTCTTTTCTGTAGCTAGAGTTCACGGGACACTTTCTCATGGGTTGCCACCGGAAAATATTTTGATCCTTATGATAACCTGGTGAGCAAGACTGGGCAACTGTTATAATTCGCAACTCGAAGAGAAAGAAACTGAGATTCCAAGGGTCATGATTTGTCCTGGGTCATCCAACTGGTAGGTTGCAAAGTGGATTCCAACTCCTTGGTGGGTCTTACACCTGGCCTCATGTTAGTGTCACTTGGTCGGGCTGGGGGTGGGGGACATCTTTTAAAAACTACCCATCTCCTGTTCTCATCCTGGTCAGTTGAACAAGAATCTCAGGGGAATGAGGCCTTGGGTATTAAAATTTAAGAATAAAATCTTTCTAAGGATGACCCCGATACACGGTGAGGCTTTGAAACCATTGCAATCCGTAGGTATAAATAAACCAGTCTTCTGTTAAACTCACACGTATTAATTTATCACCAGGACTGAGAACTCCCTCTTACCGGGGCGTTGTAGTGGCGTGGTGCTCGACAATAAAAAGGAAGAGGCTACTGGAACACACAACCACATGGTATAATTTCAAATGCATCAGGTCCAGTGAAGGAAGCCAGACACAAAGGCTATGTATTTTAGGATTCCACCTATCTGACATTCTGGAAAAGGCAAAACCATAGGAACAGGAATGGATCAGTGAGTGTCAGAGGCTGGTGGTTGGGGGCAGGGGTTAACTATAGAGGGGCAGTCTGAGGGAATTTGGGGGGATGATATAAATGTTTCTATGCCTTGATTATGGGGGTAGTTATACCGTATGCATTTGTCAAAATTAAAAGACTATACACTACAAAGGGTAAATTTTCTTGTGTGTAATGTGTATCTTGATAAACTCAATGAAAACACATGCACACACTTGGGGCGCCTGGATGGCTCAGTCGATTGAGCATCTGACTCTTGAATTCGGCTCTGGTCATGATCTCAGGGTTGTGAGATCGAGCCCGGAATCAGGCTCTGTGCTGGGCATGGAGTCTGTTTGGGGTGCTCTCTCCCTCTGCCCCTCCCCACCACTCTCTGTCTTGCTCTCTTTAAAAAACAAAAGCAAACCAAAACACACACACAGACACACAAAATGAGATATTATTACACACCCACTAAAATGGCTAAAATTAAAGACTGACCATACTAAATACAGGTAAGGACATGGAGCAATGGGAACTCTCATACATTCCTAGTAGGAATGCAAAATGGCTTTGTTTTGTTTTGTTCTTAAAAGAGAGAGATGGGGTTCTAAAGACAGTCAGACCTGGGCTTAAACTTTGGCCCTACCACCTATCACTGTGTGATGTTGGGCAAGCCAGTTAGGGTTTCTAAGCCTTTGCTGGTTCATCTACACATGAAATAATAGTAATACATACCTGCTTACTTTATAGGATCAGCATAAAGCATAAAGGATATAATGCTAGTAAAGTGCTTAGTTCAGTGCCTGGCACATAGCAAGTAACCAAAAATACTAGATTTTGCTATTCTTTATTTTTTTTCCTAAGATTTATTTGTTTATTTGGAGGGAGAGAGAGCGAGCGAGCATAGGAGTGGGGGAGGGGAAGGGGGAGAGGGAAAGAATCTCAAGCAGACTCCCCACTGAGCCGGAAGCCCGATGTGGGGCTTGATCCCAGAACCCTGAGATCATGACCTGAGCCAAAATCAAGACTTGGCCACTTAACGCACTGAGCCACCCAGGCGCCCCTAGATTTTGCTATTCTTAATATTATTATCATTCTTCCTGTTATTGCTGCCTCTGAGCTTGTCAAGGGACAGATGAGCTCTGTTTGTAAAGTACCCAGTACTGTCCTTGGCAAGTAGAAGATCCTCAACACATGTCTGTCAAATGAAAGGGTGAATGAATGTAGTCACACAGCAATGGAAGGCGTAAGGCCACTATTTGAGTGGAACTGGCAAAAGGGTTGAGAGCAGCCATCCTTGGGAGCATTCCACTTGAAATGCTAGAGGTCTAATATCGGAATCCTCAGCCTAAAACCAAGACCTCTACAATGCTGACAAGTTCAGGAGTTTTATTCCACTCGATCACTGGGATTTGTATAGGTGGCCTTCACCTCCCTGACAGTCTATAAACACTCTCCACGTGTTAGAAAACGCTCAAAACCAGTTTTACTACGTAGGATTCACAAATACCTCCAAGATAGCCAGAAGGAAAGGGCTCTTTGGGATTTGATCTTCTGGATGGGAAGGTAACGTGAAAGAGACTGAAACTATATCCATGGGCCAACAAACACCAAGAAGATTCCACGAGAAGATAAATCTTTCCATGTGGAGTTCCCACTACAGTAAGCTGGGGCTGAGACTTCTTATCAAACCACAAAGGTCGTGACCAGCCCCTCTGAGGCTGAGACATGGCTGTGCACCATCAAGAGGAAAACTGGGGGTAATTTGATGCAGTGCCCCATTTTCAGCATTCCTTTTGCACAATACAATGTCTGACTTTTGCCAGCAAAGTCTGCCCACCTGCCAGCAGATATCAGCACTCAGAAGAGAAATTCCAAATGAAGAAAATCTTTTCTGTCCAATACTCAGATGAACTAAAGATACCCTTTGCCTGATGCTGTCCTTTCAAGCCTGCTTGGGGGATTGTAATTTCCCGTAGCACACTTCATTTCTTCATTATGAGGCTTGGTGCAGACGTGGTTCACGAAGGCCAATGCTAAAATGAATACACTTTTCTCAAGTGTAATCTCTGGGGGATTTACGAGCACAGCTGTTGAGGTCAAGAATCCTGGGACAAAAGCACCTCCCCACAGAAGTCCGTGTTTAAGCACCTGCATAAAGCCCAGAGAAGGGCTTTGAAAATGGAACAAAAACAATTTGTTCTTCTTTGTGTTCAAACGCCCTCATTAGAGAGATCATTTAAGGGATTCAGTTATTCACTAAAATATTTATTATGTAATATGTGCCAGCCAGTGTTCTAGGGGCTGGGGATACGGAATGAACAAGTCAAGCAACCTCTATCCTTCTGGAGCTCGCATTGGTCAGGGTGACAGGCAATGAACAAACAAATGAATATCCAATATAATGTCAGGTAATTAGTAAGTGATAGGCAGAAAATAAAGCATAGTAAGAGGCTGGAAAATGATGAGTGGGTGCTATTTTAGAAAGGGTAACGAGGAGAGACATTCAAGAAGAATCCTGAATGAAGCAAGAGAAGGTACCATGATTGAGAGTTGCCAAGTACAAAGAACAAACAGCAAGTGCAAAGGCCTTGAGGCAGAAGCATGCTTGGTGTCCCCAAGGAACTCCAAAGAGGCCACTAGCTGGCTTTTTAAAAAGATGCCCTGGGGGTGCCTGGCTGGCCCAGTCAGTAGAGCATGCAACTCCTAATCTTGGGGTTGCTTGAGTTCAAGGCCCATTTTGGGCATGAAGCTTACTTAAAAAAAAAAAAAAAAAAAAGATGCCCCATGAAGTAAGATGGAATCAGTAATACTAATAAAATAATAACAGTGACAACAGCAGCTAATATTTATTGTGGATTTACTATGCGCCTGGCACTGCGCTAAGGCTCAAATGTGGACTAACCATCTGATTCCATCTTCATAGGTTAGAACCATTAATAGTCCCATTTTATGAGCAGGAAACTGTCATTCAGAAGTCAAATAACCCACCCAAAGTCATCAATAACCCGATGTACAGATTCAAACAGATCTGTCTGCTGGTAGAGTCCATACTATTAATAAGTGGCCATAACGCATGTTTTAGTAGAATAAAACAAATCCTTCCACTCAGCCACAACTTTCAAGAACAAGAAAGTTAAGACTAATGATGAGACCTTCAAGTGATCTTTCAAAAACAATTTTTTTTGGTCACGCCTAACAGCCCAGCCAGCTGCCTGAAGTGGACAAAAATCTCTCTTCCTCTGGGTACAGAGCCTCAACTTGGAATTTCTGCTTTCTGCAGAAAAATATGGGAGGAACCACAAAACTTTTGCTTTGTATTCTTTGAAGCGCCTTTTCACAGTTGCTTGGTTTTTATCTTGGGCTGTTTTCGTCCCCCCATTTCCACCTAACTATATAGGTCATCTCTAAATAGAAAGGAGTGGTTTTTTCAGGAGGGAAAATATAAAATTAAATCAAATCAAACACAGTTGAACACCCATCTCTTTCTTCTTCTTTTTTTTTCTTATTGTGGTAAAATGCACTTAACATAGAATTTACCACCTTAACCATTCTTAAGCATACAGTATAGCGGTATTAAGTCTACTCACAGCCCTTCCCCAGGACTCTTTGCATTTTGTAAAACTAAAACTCCATAACCACTGAGCACTAACTACCCATTTACCCTCTCCCCAGCCCCTGGCAACTACCCTTATACTTTCTGTCTTTATGATTCTTGCTATTCTAAGTACCTCATCTAAGTGGACTCATACAGTATTTGTCTTTTTGTGACTGGCTTATTTCACTTAGCCTTATCCATGTTATAGCATACGATGGATTTCTTTTCTTTGAAAGGTGGAATAATATGACATTGCACGTGTACACCACATTTTCCTTATCCATTTATGTGTCGATGGATACTTGAGGTGCTTCCACGTTTGACCTAGTGCCAATACTGTTATGAACACGGGTATACAAATATCTATTCAAGACCCCACTTTCAATTCTTTTGGAATACATGCCACTTTTTATTTAGAATCTTCAGAATGCTTTGAAGAGGGAAATGCCAATATTTCTCCCCTGCCTTTTAAACTGTCGGCTGATCCGATGGGTTTCGTCTAGTGAAGTCTAACACATGTGCTGTGAAAGGCTTTCTTTGTTCGTGAAATCAAACCACTCTCCAAATGACCTGTGGTCTGTTATTTCTTGTTAATTAAGACTAACAGGAGAGCTATAGGCAAAATAATCAAACTTCCTTGAAACCTACAGTATTATTTGAGCATAAATACCTAGATCTTTTTTAAATACACACACACACACACATAGTGCTAATGATGCCAAATTTGAACTAAAAAGGAAAGGGTACAAAAAGTACCCTTGAACGTAGGTTTCCAAGTCTTTATTTAAATAATGTTTTTATTCTTCTGTAAAAACAATATATTCTTTGTATATAATTTGAAAAATGGAAAAAAGCAGAGGGTGAAAATGTCACCCCTTATCCTACCTCTGAACAACTACAATATTATTTTATATATTTGTTTCTAGTGGAGTTTCTATATATCCATATTTTTAACATAATTATAAATAATCTACATATGAGACATTTTATTCTTTCTTCACTTAATATGCTATGGCAATCTCCATCTTGTTACTATGCTCTGTTTATTATTTTTAGTGTCGACATAATATTCCATTGAGTAAATGCCCAGTATTTATTTTATAATTACTACATTATTGAATATGAATTGTTTTACATTTTACTTGATTTAAAACTTGCTGCACACTTTCGGGAAGAAAACTCTGATTCTGGCTCCTAACTCTGATTCTGGTAGAGCTTCTAGATTGTATCACAGATACAATCTTCACTTATCCAGCCTCTAGCTATCAGAAATGGCCAGGAGATACCTAGGCCAGGGGGATTAAAAGAAAGATAAAACAAGTGGCCACTCAGTCACCACTTCCCAGGCTTCTTCTAGCTTCAGAGGTCTGCTGTATTAGTAGCAAATGGTACTCCCCAGACAGAGTTGTGCAGTGGACAAACCACACAACTGGACACCTGGTTTTACCTGCTTATACCCTCCTGCACAGTGTCCATGCAACTCCAAAATCCCTAGACATACTTCATGGTTCCAGTCTCTTACTTCTTCTTCTCTTCACTCTCCCATCAAGACCTACACCAGGGCACACTCGTA
This sequence comes from Potos flavus, assembly GCA_028534135.1. Classification (NCBI taxonomy): domain Eukaryota; kingdom Metazoa; phylum Chordata; class Mammalia; order Carnivora; family Procyonidae; genus Potos; species Potos flavus. The sequence goes on from CM052890.1 coordinate 20,546,942, forward strand.
TATATTTCTGGTGCATGTAAATAGGTCTAGGGGCTAGTCTCCAGCCTCTCTAGAGGGTAATATAACAATAATTGGCAAAACTCTGAAAAAAAGGTGCTTACATTTTGAACCATCAATTCCACTTCTAGCAATTAACCTTATAAAGACAATCAGATAAGTGTGCAAAGACATATGAACAAGGACATTTTTCATAATATGTTTTCTATAGGAGAGAAAACCAGAATGTCCAACTCTGGTTAAATAAATTACGTATCATAGAGCCATTACAATTTGTGAGACTTTGTGTACTGACAAAGAAGGAGATTCCCAATATATCACTACGGGGAAAAAGCAGGCACAAAACAGTGTTTATCATCACAATTTTGCTTTGAAAAATTCCTATATGAACAGGAAAAATTCTAGAAGGATGAATACATTAAAAATTTTTTAAAAACTTCTATGTATTTTCCTTTTTTCCACAATGGAAATGTATTACTTAAACAATAAAAATAATAGATGTGTTTTAGAAAAATTTGCTTCTTGGGGTAGGCTTCCCCTCTCCAGCTAAGGGCAAGTCGCTATAGGCCACAGTCCTTCGCTAGGACAAACTGGAATGGTTTCTCTGCACGAGTGGACCCAGATTTTTATTTTGTGCTAATATCCTCCTTCATATTGCAAGCAATCAAGAGTCTAGAACTTTCTGCCTAGAAAACGATCAGTCAGGAATCCAGATTGTGACAGCAACCCATCTGGAAGAGAATCCAGTGCTCCGCGGCCTTCAAGGCTCAGCCCCCTCCTGACCCCAGCTCTCTTGCCTCCACATTCACTTTTCCATCAGGTTCTTCACTCAGTGGCGAGATGTTTGCGGAGAGCCTGGCCTCCCAGCTACCCCCATGCAAAGCAGCTGCTCTGTCTCAACAACTCCTGTGGGACTCCCACGATGGTTTCACTAGGTGTGACTGATTTAGGTCCCTTGCCCATCATGAACCAATCCATGTAGCCAGAGGGAGGCGATATTCTAGTGTCTGAGCCAGCGCAAACTCACCTCTATTGCTGGGGAAGGGGACTGTCCAATTCTAAACCTGTACTCTCTGTTTACAGCTAGCTTTGTTTACAGATTCTCTTCGGGGGTGCCTCATCCACCCCGGCTCATCGCACAATAGACAAAGGTATAAATGTACAGATTCTCATTGTTCTCTGCAGGTGGAAATCGGGATCGTCAGTCGTTTTTTTTTTTTTTTTTGCAAAGCCACAAAGGGGCTGCTGGAGCAACCTTGCACTGTATTGTTCACCAAATGAACAAAAACAGTAATGACTGATGGGCTTTGTGACTGTCAGCTGTCGCAGTGCCTGGAGGGGACGCTGATCCTGGGAGGAGGGAAGATTGTATGCCATGCTGGAGTCTAAGCTGAGTTAGAGTAAAATAAAACAAATGGGCAGAAGGCATAAAACACCTGAAGCTTACTTAGACAGAATCAATATTCAGTGGATTTATCTGGTCTCTGCCTCTTAAATCATTAGAGAAATTTCAATCCTTATGGCCCATGGGAACCTCATTTGGACTTCACAGGAGAGCGGTCTTCTCTATTCAGGGTTCCCTGTAACATCCCGTATTGCTGCAGCAGAAGAGCACCATTGACGTGGTAATGCGGCTTATCACCAGCCACACTTCAGAAAGCAGAGTGTTCAGAGGACCAGCTTCATTCACAATATCCAAACAGCTTTTTAAAAAAAAACATTCAGTTTCGCATGTTGAAACAATCTGGCTTTCTAACCGTAAATCTAGTATTTTGGAAAGGAGGAACAAGAGCGTGTCTATTTTTACAGATGTGTTTAACATCTAGTAATAACTACCAGGAACCTATTTCTAAGGCTAATTATAAGGTCACAGCTACCAGGAATGGTTCAGTACACATAGCTTTTCATACCAGGTGACACTTCTTTTAATGTGGTGGATCATATTTTTATGAGATGTCCAGCTAGTTTTATGTTAACAAGTGAGGATGTCAGATTTCTGGATTTTAAAACTTCTTGTCAAGAATATTATTCAGTCTTAAAGAGGATGGAAGTTCTGACACATGCAATAATACAGATGAATCTTGAGGACATTATGTGAAGTGAGATAAGCCAGTCACAGAAGGACAAATACTGTACGATTCCATTTCTGTGAGATATCTAGGTAGTCAAACCACAGAGACAGAAAATAGAAGGGTGGCTGCCAGGGGCTGGGGGAAGGCAGGCATGGGGAGGAGTTATTGTTTTGTGGGGACAGTTTCATTTTAGAAAGATGAAAGAAGGTTTTAGAAATGGATGGTGGTGATGGCTGCACAACAGTGTGAATGTGCTTACTGTCACTGAACTGTACAATTAAAAAATGGTTAAAATGGTAAATTTCATGGTATGTATAGTTTACCATTACAAAACAATTTTGTGGGGGGGCTATATTTTTCCCTCATGGTGTTTAAGACAGTACAAGTAAAGGTTTCCATTAATTGCAAACCCTTCATGGTAAGTGGAATAAAACTACATGGGAGTGTGTAAGGAGGGAGCGTTTGTGCGAGCGCTGCCTGTGATGGAACACTTCACTAATTCCTCAAAATCCCTTTTTCTCGTCTTAGGATGTTTCGCTGTTACTCACGGAACCAGGCCAAAAATCAAGACCTTGTGTCGGAAGAACACACGGTTAAAACATATAAAATGGCTTGCTTTGTATTTTTTTCCCATAATTATTCATTCGTTTGCTTACATAGAACCTACATAACATAAAATTCACCCTTTTTAAAGTTTACAATTCACATGCGGCGTTTATTCACAGTTGTATCACCCTCTCCATCACCTAATTCCAGAACATTTCCGTCACCTAAAACAATGCTGTTAGCAGTCACTCTCTGTCCCTCTCTTCCTCCAGTCCCTGACCGCCACTAATCAGGTTTCTATCTAGGGATTGACCTATTCTGGACATTTTATTTAAATGGAATATGTGGCCTTTTATGTCTGGCTCCTTCTACTTAGCATAATGTGTTCAAGGTTCATCCAACGCGTAGCGTGGATCAGTACTTCATTCCTTTTTATGGCTGAGTAACGTTCCATCATACAGATATACCACATTTTACGTATCCATTCATTGGTTGGTGGACGTTTTGATCGTTTCCCACATTTTGGCTATTGTGAACAATGCTTCCATGAACATTCATGTGCAAGTGTCTGTATGGACAGATGCTTTCAATTACCTTAAATATATACCTAGGAGAATGACTGCTGAGTCATGGAGCAGTGACTCAATGTTTAGATTTTTGACGAACTGCCAAACTGTTTTCGAAAGTGGCTGCACCATTTCCCATTCTCGCCAGCAGCGTGAGAGCCCTTCCAAGATCTCTACCTTCTCGCCAACACTGTTACTGCCTTTTGGATCCTAGCCATGCTGGTGGGTGTGAAGTGGCATCTCGCTGTGGTTTTGCTTTGCATTTCCTACATCTTTTCATGTGCCTCTTGGCCATTTGTGTATATTCTTTGAAGTGTCTATTCGAATTCCTTGCCAGTTTTGTAATTGGGTTATTTGTCGGGCTGTGAGAATTCTTTATATATTCGGGATATTACACCCTTATCTGATATATGATTTGCAAATATTTTTTTCCATTTTGTGGATTGTCTTTTCGTTCACTTGATGGTGTTCTTAAAAGCCAAATGTCTGGTTTTGTTTTGTTTTTAAGATTTTATTTATTTATTTGAGAGAGAGAGAGCATGCAAGCACAAGCTGGGGGAGGGGCAGGGGCAGAGGAAGAGGGAGAAGCAGACTCCCTGCTGAGCAGGGAACCTGATATGGGGCTCGATCCCAGGACCCTGAGATCATGAGTCGAAGGCAGACACTTAACCAACTGAGCCACCCAGGAGCCCCAAGAGCAAAAAGTGTTTAATTTTGATGAAGTCCGATGTATTTTTCTTCTCTTGTCACTTGTGCTCTTTGTTATGTAAACCGTTGTTTAATCCAAAGTCATGAAAATTCACACCTATGTCTTCTTTTCAGACTTTTATAGTTTTAGCATTTTCATTCAGGTCTTTAATTTTGGATTAATTTTTGTATATTGTATGAGGTAGGGGTCTAACTTTATTCTTTTGTATGTGGATATTCAGGAGTTCTACTACTATGTGTTGAAAAGACTATTCTTTCTCCATCGAATGGTCTTGGCACTCTTGTTAAAAATCAATTGACCATAAATGGAAGGGTTTATTTCTGTACTCTCAGTTCTATTCCATTGATCTATGCCTGTCCTTATGCCACTAGCACTCGATTACTATAGTTTTATAGTAAGTTTGCAATAGAGAAATGTGAGTCCTCTGATTTTGTTCTTTTTCAAGACTGTTTTGGCTCTGCAGGGTCTCTTACATTTTCATACAAATTTTAGGATCTGCTTGTCAATTTCTGTTAAAAAAAAAGTCAGTAGGGATTTTGATAGCGATTGCACTGAATCTGCAGATCAATTTGTACTGTCATCTTTACAACATCAGGTCTTCCAGTCAATGCACAGAGGCTGTCTTTCCATTTGTTTGGGTCTTTCTAAATTTCTTTCAGTGATCTTCTATAGTTTTCAGCATATAAGTCTTGCATTTTTTTTGTGAAATTTCTTCCTAAGTATTTTGTTCTTTTTGATGCTATTATAAATGGGATTATTTTATTAATTTCATTTTCAGATTGCTCATTGCTAAGTATGTATAAATACGATTGCTTTTTTTGTATACTGGTTTGGTATCCTGCAACCTTGCTGGACTCATTTGTTCTAATTTTTAAAATTTTTTTAGTGAATTACTTAGGAACTTCTGTATAGAAGGTCATGTTTATATAGAGAATAGAGATAGTTTTACTTCCTCCTTTCTGATTGGAATGCCTTTTATTCCTTTTCTTGCCTAACTTCCTTGGTTAAAACCTCCAGTGCTGCGTTGAACTGAAGTAGAGAGGATATCTTTGTTTCGTTCCCAATCTCAGGGGTAAAACATCCAGTCTTTCACCTTAAATATGATGTTAGCTGTGGAATTTGTAACCACCCTTTATCAAGTTGAAGAAGTTCCTTCCTAGTTATAGTTTGTTGAGTGTTTTTATCATAAAAGCCTGTTGGATTTTGTCAAATGTTCTATCTGCATCCATAACATGGTTTAAATTAATTTGAAATTAAGGAAAATCATACTGTATTCTCTTTATAAAGACTTTGTTCAGAATATAGAAGGCTATGGTCTCCCTAATTCTTTCCCAGCCACCCATAGTTAACCACTATTGTCAGACTGCTCTGTTTCGTTTCAGGTATTTTCCTAACCTAGGTGTGTGTATGTATATGTGTGTGTGTAGCCGTCCAAAATATATGTTTCTTTAAAAAAGGTTTATTTATTTATTTGAGAGACAGCGTGTGCGCACGTGCACAAGTTTGGGGAGGGGCAGAGGGACAGCGAATCCCGAAGCAAACTTCCAGCTAAGCACACAGCCCCCCATGCAGGGTTCAATCCCAAGACCCTGAGATCATGTGACCTGAGCCAAAATCCAGAGTTGGCCGCTTAACCAACTGAGCCACCCAGGTGCCCCTATACAGTACACGTTTTAATAAAAAATGGTATAATATGTGTGTATATGTGTGTGTGCTATTTCCTCTTGAGATACCATCTTGTTCCCAGCTGATATCCCAGCATCCCATCTTTCTTTTAAGGATGAGATCAAGTCTCTCCTTTTTTGTGGAAGCTTCTGAGGTCATCCCACATATCAGACATCTTTCCTTCTAGCAACAACTTAGGATCTTACCCCCCTACTTGACACCCTTCGGTTATATATATATATATGCATATGTATGTGTACATATATATGTATATGTATGTATATATATATATCTCAGGAGATGTTTGGATTTGAACAATCCAAACTCTCACACAGTATACACTTACCCCTACGCACCTTTTGTACCATAAGGAACATTCCTAGCTATTGTGTGATGACGGTATTATAAGCCGTTAAATTTTAAGCCACTTTGACATTTTCGTATGGCAGTGTTTGTTGGTGAATGAGCTGAATTCAGCTGTCATACAGACTACAGACAGTCCCCAACTTAAAATGATTACATTTTACATGATGGTTTGAAAGCCATATGCCTTAAGTAGAAACTGTACTTTACATTTTGAATTTTGATCATTTCCTGGGTGAGCGATACGCCATACGATACTCTCGTGATCGTAGGCAGTGGCAGCGAGCCGCCGCTCCCAGTCAGCCAGCTGATCACCAGGGTCAATAACCAATACACTGATGACCATTCTGTGTACCCATACAACTATTCTATTTTTCACTTTCAGTGCAATATTTAATAAGTTCCATGAGCTATTCAACACTTTATTATAACACAGACTTTATAGCGGATGATTCTGCCCAATTGTCAGCCAACGTAAATGTTTTGAGCACGTTTATAGGCGAGGCTAGGCTACAATGTCCAGTGGGTTAGATGTACTAAATGCATTTTCAACTTACAATATTTTCAATTTACAGTAGGTTTATCAGGATGTAGCCCCACGATAAGCAGAGAAAGATCTCTCTGTTTTTTGTGCTGTGCCCGCAACACAGGCCCCTGTGTGTCAAAGTCTTACTGGATGGGAGAATCAGGGACAGGACATACCCTTTTCCTGTTAACATATTGGTTATATTCTAGGCTTCTGAGTATGATTTGGTTTGAAGAAAGGGCTTTGCTGTTTTGAAGAAACGAAATCTGAAAATCACTATTTTACTGCCTTTGGCTCTTACAGTTTCACTAAAAGGATCAGGAAATGGGAAAGTAAAGCGGCTAATTCTCACATAACAAGTGTAAGTCTTACAAATGAAATTCGCTGACAATAAAGGCGGAGCTCAGAAAGCATGTGGACGCCAGGAATCTTTCACCTGGGTTGGGTGTCCCGGAACTTAAGCTAACCCGCTGATGTTCAGTTATGAAGGAAAAAGACCAAAGGTATAAATATGTATGAAATGCCAAAAACCTATGTCGTCAATAGTTATATCTAAATCACGGGGTGTAATAGAGGGTCTTATAACAGGTTTTTAACTCTTTGGGAACAAACTGCTCCTTAAGATGTGCGAGTCTACTATTTAACCTCCACACCTGACTTCAACCCATGTGTTCATGTACAAAGGGAATGGAATGACTGGACGATATTGCCTGAAACAGAAGGAAGCTCCTTGTAATAAAGGACAGTCCCACTTAATGGTCACTTAACAAATATTTTGCTTGTTGATTTATTAATTGTATCTCATTAGAATAAATCTAACTTCTTCACAGAGAACTGTTTGCTGATGTGTTCCCCTCAGTCTGCTTCTCCTGTAGTAATTCTGAGGGGTGCATCAACGTGCATCTTTGGCCTCCACGTAAATCCATGGAGACCTTTCCCTGTGGCGATTTACCACCCCTGAAATCAACTCTAAACTCATTCCACCGATGTTTAACATTCAGACATGAGTGGAGACATGCTTCTACCTAGAATGGGAGCTTCACATTTATCTGGAAGCTTCTTAACATTGATACTCTGCCAGCAAACCAAAGAGGATGCACACTTTTTAGCATGAGATATACATGCCATTCTCATATGTATTTGGTCAGAATTTTTCAAAGTACATCCTCCTGAAGGGCCACATGACAATATGGATCAGGAACTTTGAAAAGGAACTCACCTTTGGACCAAGAAATTCCACTTCTACAATTCGTCCTAAACAACCAGACAAATGTGCAAAGATGCCTGCACGAAGATATTTATTCCAGCATTTATTATAATAATGATAAACTGGGAATAACCAAAGGCTAGAAATGACAGGTCTCAAAAGAAAAGGTTACTTCTAGCTTATGATACGTATTTATATGTTATTCTCTTTTAAGATTTTTTAAGCTTTATTGTATTTTTTTCATTTTAATTCCAGTGTAGTTAACATGTAGTGTTATATAAATTTTAGGTGTACATTATAGCCATTTGATAGTTCCATATATGACTCAGCGCTCACCAAGATAAATGTACTCTTAATCCCCTTCAACCGTTTTGCCCATCCCCCACCCTATCCATTAAGATTTTTAAGGTTTGGAAAATTTTACACCAAAATGCCAACAACAATTATTTTGGGGTAATAGTTTCAGTGACTCAAAAATTTTTATATGCTCTACCTAATTTTCTATTTATTTTTTCTAAAATGAACACGGTATTGCTCTTTGCATGTATATAATATTATTTTTAAGGTAATACAGGTCAGTCAACCCCACGTTAAAAGGCTGGCAACTGCAGCCTAAGTTTTGGTAAAAATTCTAAATGACTCTTTGAGATGTGTTTTACTGAGAATCCTATTTCTGAGGTTCGGATGTTAGCTGTAGTACCCTCTATTTCAAATTCATCTAACAGTTTTCCCACAGGCCCTCCACATCACGAAAATTCCCCATCAGGCCAAATGCCATAATTGCACATAGCTCTTACCAGATAGGCTCTCCAGAAGGATTGAATGCACAGCGCTGCCTCTTCTTCTGTCAGCAGGAGGGAGAGTGGGATCGGTGGCCGGGGGCTGAAAAGCAATCAAATGGTCATATGCCTATGAGAATCCATCTTTCAGCCTCGGCAAGCCCTTTGACAACATAATGGCCTCTCTGATTAAGCACCTCGTCCATTTTCATTCTCAGAAAGCAACAATGCCAGTTTTGATAGAGAAGTTTAGGTTTGAGTTAGCATGTTTAATTTTAAAATCTAAGATGGATTAATTTTCTTTTGTTTTTAACCAGCGTACTCTGAAATCACTGTTAGCCTGCTCTGTTTTGAAAGGCTCGGGCTGCTAAAGCTGCATGTGAGTCCTAAAGGTGGGACATCCATAAGGCTCTATAGACGTAAAACAGGAGACAAAGCAGGGGCAACTCTTAAATATTGCATTATGACTGAGACATAACAAAGGATTCTTTTTCTACCATTCTACTGAAGGGAAATTAAGCAGTTCCTCTCTTTCTTGAAGGCAAAAAATATTGGAATTTATCTCTGATAAATTGTGTGTGCATTCCAGTTTAATGTGGCTTGAATTCGGGCATATTTTTAAGTTAAGTTCTGCTACTACATCTTAATAGGCAATAAAATATCTCAAGTGCTGGGTCAGTTGACATTGTTTGCTCTTGTGGGATTTTTCAGATTGTGAAGGGATATTTGATCATAGATACTACATTTAAAAATCATGGTGTGAAATGCTCTTTTCCTCCCCCCCCCCTCTTAAAAGTTGCATAGAGATACTAACTCCTGACAAGATCTTGTAAGTATGATTTAATTCTGGTTCCTTCTGTTTCTCTAAAGCACAGCTGCTTCTGGAAAGCTAAGTTAAGCCTTTTTAGATATAGGACAAAGAAATAAACCTCAGAAAGGATGCAGGTCACATGGAGGCTGTTCCCAGGATCCTGCTTTGACTTCGCAGGTGAGGGGTTCCTAATTTCCCTGGCCTCTCCCTAACAACAGCCATCATTGGAGCTTATAGTCACTCCCATCATACAGAGAGGCTGACTAACCGACCCAAGGTCACACAGCTTGTACGTGGTGGCCTAGTTGGGATCTGAGCCCAGACCCACTGGATTCCAAAGCCTAGGCTTCCCTCTCAATGCTCTGCTGACACCAGACTTTCACTGAGCAAACACTCACAGATGCGGAGCCGGGCACAGACTGTAAAGCTAAGAGGCAACATTGCATGATTCTCCAGGATGTATGGTTTTATTTCCCTCTAAACTCTGATTTAAAAACAACAACAACAATCCACTCTTGATATAGTATGTTTGTTTGAATCAATGAATGTGCTTTTGAATTATTCCAGTATCAAACAAATCAAAGCCCAGTAGAATCTTGGGGTCACTAAGATCATTTCAAGGGAGTGTGGTGTTGTTGCCAGGTTCTGGGTCTTGGGCTGGGCAGGTCCTTTCAAAGAGACCAAGTAAAGAAGATTCTTCTATTTCTTTGGAGAGAAGAAATACACCCTCAAAATGACAGCATTGTTAGAAACCTTTCCCTAATGTTCTGTTTCCATTTTTATTTGCATGATGTGGTGGCTTTTTAAAATTTTTGTTTGGTTCTCTTTTTGTTTTCACTTCTTCTTGCCTAATATCTGGCTCTTTGGGCTGCAGTGGAGCATTCATATATTTCTGGAGGCCTGCTTTCCACAGTAAATGTCTGTGCTCATCCATTGTCCTTATTCTTGGAATCTCAGTTGTGTGACACCAACAGATCACATCCCTGAAGTAATTCTCCTTCACTAGTTAAAAATCAATGGCTTCCAGAGACACCTTGTGTTTCTAAGGAGACTTGGTGTGCTGGCAATGGATTTACGAGACTCACATTATCATGCATTAATACTAGCTGGTATTTACTAAGAGCTTTCTGGACTCCCCTCCTATAAGCATTGTTCCTTGTGTTCCAGCCACGCTGGCCCTTTTCACCTCTTCAAAAGTGCCCTCCCACCTCAGGCCCTTTGCAGAGGGGCTTTCTTCTGCCTCCAATATCCCCCTACCCCCAGCCAGGGGCATTGTGTATGGCTGTGCAGGTTGCTGCTTAAAGACACCCAGCCCGTGGGCCAGAGGGCCCTGAAACCCAGCCGACGCTCTTCCTGCTAAGCCATGTTCAGGGTGTGGGGCCCATCTGCCCTACGGTAGGCACACCTTTTCCTAACTTGCTCAAAACCTTAAGGGTGGAGGTGAGGGGGCTGACACTTCTTCCTCCTGGCTCACTCTTACTCTTTCTTCTGATTATGGAAAGATGTTTTTTGATTAGGTTAGGACCCAGTGGAGCTCTATATAATCTTCCTTCCTAGTCCTTGGCCCAATTCGGAGATGTAACTCTGTGTGGTTATCTAATGAATGCCCCAGTAGTCAAGTGGACTGAAAGCTCCACGAGGGCAGAGACCAGGCCTGTGTTTGCTCCTCCTGGTAGTCCCAATGCTTAGGAATTATTCCAGAATCAAAGACACCAAAGCCAGGGAGAACCTTAGGGGTAGGGGCACAGGGACACCATTTCTAGTGGGTACTTGATAAATGTTTGTGGAATGAGCCTCTCTTGCCTGGCTCAGCGTCCTAATTACTTTCCATATCTTACTTCATTAAATCCTCACAATAACAGTAATGAGCGATTGTTATCCTTCTTTTAGAATGAAGAAACTGAGGCACAGAGGTGTGAAGTGACTCATTCTAGGTCACTGACCATATCCTACTGAGCATCTTTTGGCCCAGCAAGCACAGGGAGTGGCCTAAGGAGAAGAGAAGGCAGCTCACAAGGTCACTGATGTGGAATTCAGAGTCTCACAGCTGTGTGTGTTTAATAGAAGAAAACACAGTCATTTATTTGCCTAGAAGAAAAAATGGTGGGGGGGGGATGTAATCATAGAAAATGCCCTCTTCATTAATTCTTACAGTAATAACTTGGCAGGTATTCATTTGTCTGACGTTCCACAGGGAAATCCGATGTCAGGACAGCAGAACAAAGTGGAGTTTGTCACTTGTATCTGAGGGGAGATTTGACGGCGCCTTTCTCTTCAGCGGCAATTTTCCTGCCTTAAAGTGTATTTTTTTCTACTGATGTCATGAAATCCTCAAAGTAACAGTATTCCTGTTTCGGAATAGCAGTAGGAAAGGAGAACTGCAAATCTTGGGACAACAGGCTGGGCCAGCCCGACAAAGTGCTTTCACCAGTAATGAAATCCCGAACGGCTTTGCATCACAATGAATCTCCAAAAAAGCAAAATGAGGTTTCTAATAGGCCTTTAAGCAGTAATATGAGGCCACCTTTAGTGACATCCCTGCTTTCACGGCTAAATAATGGGGCGCTGTCTCGTTCCCAAACCAAGAATAAGTATGAGAGAGCCAGTGTAAATCAGGCCAAATGAAAAGGACTTAATCTTCCGAGAGTAGTCCCTGGGAATTATCAATCATTTCAGCAGGCCAGCTTGAAGGAAGAAGCCACGTCAGGCCCTTTTCTCTCTTTTGGAATCAGTGCAGCTGGCTTCAGGTCAAATAAAAATAGAGATGGAGTAGAGGCGACCGCTCATCATTGGGGAACTCGGGAGGGGGACAAGGGGCCACATCAATCAAAGAAGGCAGCAGCGGAGGCTCCCCCTCAGGAGATTCCCCAGAGCAGACAGGTTTGTGTGTTCCAACGAGCAAAACAGCACCACTGAGTATGTTTCTAAGACCTCTCTTGTGGGTAATGCTCATTTGTCATGTCCTTTTCCTTTTTTCTTTCTTTTTTTTTTAAGATTTATTTATTTATTTTTAGAGAGAGAGCATGAGTGAGAGTGGCAGAGGGAGACAGAGAGAGAGAATCTCAAGTGGGCTCTGACTCGGAGCTTGATCTCACGACCCTGAGATCATGACCTGAGCAGAAGTCAAAAGTCCGACGCTCAACCAACTGCACCCTCCAGACGCTCCCCTTTACTTTTTTTCTTAAATGTGAATCAAATATATTTGAATCCTAAGAATTGATGCCATAATTCTGACAATTTATTTTTCTGATTCTGTGCGCATGCATAAACACACACAATTGCTTCCTCCTTTTTGGGTGCTAAGGAAAAGACTTGCAGGATCTAAAGAACACAGAGCATGCTTTCAAAATACACAAGGGAATCTGAGAAGTTAGTCTTTTAAAATTTCTGCATCCAGTTCTAAAACAAGAGGGACCATCCCAAGTGGCATTTAAACAGAATAAAGTAGAAAGGAGAAAAGCTTGCTTTATATTGAAAACTGAATCTTGGAATCCAAATTCTATCCGCTTTTCATTAGGTGAGAGATTAAGTTGTTTTCTTGGAACATGAGAGCACAATCCTGATGCAAAACCATTTACAAAATGACACAGGCCCTAAATCAACCATCATTTATACAGCCTTTCAAGGGCCGAGTATTTGATAACATCTATCCATCGTAAATAGCAAAAGAGATTATCCAGTCCCTGCCCTCCGCCTTAACTGGTTTCCCAAACATTCTGTTAGAGGCATCAGTCTTGAGTAATAAACTTCAAATGTTTGGAAGAAGTACAATAGAGGTTATCTGGAATGGGGTGTCCAGATATACGGTGACCAGCCATTAGGACAGACTCCTTTCTATGATGTGAGGAACGGCTCTGAAAACCAGTAGGGGAGAGCCAGCTGTATTACTCTCCAGCAGCCTTAATGTGTGTTTAGAAACCATGGTTACTAGGACGTGATCTGGCTTTCGCCCCCTTGCTAACTCCACCCTGAGAGACCGACAAGCAGTTATTACCCAGCATCAAGTTGAATCACCCTCCTAAGTTAAACACAGAATCGACTCCCATTTTGCCAGCTTCATCATCGGAAGTGGTATATGGGGCCAGACAACAGAGCTCACCTAACAATGCGAGAAGGCCAGGTGCCCACCCTGCAGGTATAACCACCTCGAAAATCAGGGTTGTGATACTCAAAGATGCGTTTTGAAAAACATGCCCAGAATGCTGTGCTCTTTGGTCTCTTTTTAATGGATTACATGTTTTCTCTAATGTGATTCAAGGAAAACCTGAAGGAGACCTGCCTCCTTCCCAATCTCCTTCCTCCTGTTCCAGAACATGAGCCTGGGCAAAGGTGGACGTCTGGGAAGGGCAAACCACCTCCCTCTTCAGGGCATCCAAATCTCTTGCAGGGGATCTTAACTTGTTTTGTGTCATGGACCCCTTTTTTATGCTGGCAGTTTGGATTTCTTCTCTAAATAATATTTAATGAAATATGAAAGTAAATATTTCAAAGCAAACCAATTATATTGCAATACAGTTTTCAAAACATTTTTAAAAACCCAGTTGGTGATATAATAATATATATGCCTCGAGAGTATGCAGTAAGTAAGACGAGCTAATGGCAGGTCAATTAACTACTGTTATTTGGAAGAAGTGACAAGAGTAAATGGTATTTCAGGATCACCGCAACAACTAGATTGGGATGTGAAAAAATCTGATTGCTATTAGTGATGAAGGCATTGGTACTGTGGACACTCCTGAGGTTTGTTGCCCACGTTGATAATTAAAAGTGAGACTAAATCTCAGTTAGAGGCTAGTGAAAACAGAGAGGCAATTTGTCCACTTTCAAAGTTCAGGGACCCCTGAATCATTGACAGTTGTGGCGGGAGCTAGGGAAAGAAGAGGAAGATGAGGTTTACATCTAGGATGAGATTGAGGACCAAAGATTTAAAACTAAACGGGATGAATTCCAGTGAAATGAGACCATCTAAAAACAGAGAGTGACCAGGAACTTATGGAATTTGTCCAAAAAGTTATTTAAAGGGCTGCCTCCCAGATGGAAGAGAGAGCCACCGTGAGATGGTAGGGCAGTTACTGGGGGAAAAAATAAAAAGGAAGTTTCATATTTCTTAAAAAAGATTTATTTATTAATTTGAAAGACAGTGCACTTGAGCATGCACATGGCGGTGGGGGAGATGGGGTGGTGACAGGGAAGGGCAGAGGGAGAGAATCTTCAAGCACACTCCTCACAGAGCACAGAGCCTGATGCAGGGCTTTGTCCCACGACCCATGAGGTCATGTCCTGAGCCGAAACCAAGAGCCGGACACTTAATCAACTGAGCCACCCAGGTGTCCTGAAACCTTCATATTTTTATTCCCCAAAAGTTGTAATTTTTCCACGAAGCCCTTAAATTTTCAAAACAGAACTCTAATTTCTGCCAGTCCATTTCAGTAACTGGCTCCTCATTCAGCCAGTTGCTCAGGCCTGAAATCTCGAAGTCATACTTGACTTCTCTCTCACCCCACATACAATCCATCAACAAGTCTTCTTGGTTCCAACATCAAAATATCCCAAATCCAACCTTTTCTTGCGTCCCACACTGCCATCACCTGTCTGTCTGCGCTAGGCTCCCCCACTGGCCACTTGTACTGTTAGAGTCGACTTCAGTCAACTCCCCTGCCAGCCACCAGAGAGATCTTTTTTTACGAGATTTATTTATTTATTTGAGAGAGAGAGAGTGTGTGAGCAGGGGGAGGGGCAGAGGGAGAGAGAATCTCAAGCAGGCTCTCAGCTGAGCACGGAGCTTGACGTGGAGCTAGATCCCAGGACCCTGAGATCATGAACTGAGCCAAAATCAAGAGTCGGGCGCTCAACCAACTGAGCCACCCAGGCGCCCGAGTGATCTTCTTAAAAGATAAATCAGATTCCCTCCATCTTCTGCTCAAAACCCTCCAAAAGTTTTCTGTCACACTCAGAGGAAAAAAAGTAAAAGCATACTCTTTACCATGGTACCAAAGGGCCACATATCCAAGCTGGGTACAACCTAGCCTGCCTGTCTGGCTTTATTTCCTACCACTCTCTCGGCCTCCCTCATCTCCTCGTCTCACTAGCTAAGTCTGTTCCCATCTCAGGGCCTTCAGAGTGGCTGTTCTCTTCACCGGTAATACTTTTCCTTCTGCTCTTTGGAAGGTTGGCTTATAGGCCTCTGTGCAAATGTTACCTCCTTAGAGAAGTACACCTTCCCCAGCTTCTCTAAACAGCAGCAGCCCTGGGGTGCTCTATCCACTGACACTGTGTTATTTTTCCTCAGAGCTCCTGGGTCTTCTATACATTATACGATATATTTTATTTGTTAGCTTAGTCATTGACTGTCTTCCCACTAAAATGTAAACTTTATGGGGGCCAAGACTTTCTCTCTCTTGTTCTCCACTCTATCTACAGTACCTGGAAAAGTGCCTGGAAAAAAAATAAGCATTCAATAAGTATTTTTGAAAGAATGAATATTATTATAGGTAAGAAAACAGGGGTGCCTGGGTGGCCCAGTCGGTTAAGCATCCAACTCTTGGTTTCAGCTCAGGTCACGATCCGCAGGTGAGGGGAACAAGCCCCGAGTCAGGCTCCCTGCTCAGCTGGGAGTCTGCACCCCCTCTGCCCCTCCCCCTGCTTGTGCTCTCTCTCAAAAAAATATATAAATCTTAAAAAAAAAAAAAAGAAAACAGAGAGCTTTCCTTACTGTCAGGATTTATCAGTAGCAGAGCAGATATTTGGTCTTTCTCTTGCTTGGTTATTCCGCTATCCACATTTCATCTTGCTAAAGGAGTGACTACTATTCCCCTAAGATTAAGGATAAAATGAAAGCAGTCATTCTTTTGACACCTACTCTGAGCCCTCTGCAATGGTGTCTTTAACTGTTATCTGCTCATCATATTTTCCCTTTTCTTGTGGCATCAGCCCTCAGATTTAGCTTTGACAGCTCACCTCCCTGTGTTGGTGGGAACGTGGGTCACAGCACATTGCCCGCCCATGACCGAGGAGTACGCCTGACACCCAAGCTTAGCCAAACAGATGCTGTTTCCCTAGAACGTGAATCTTTTTTTTTTTTTTTAACATTTTATTGATTTATTTGAAAGATAGAGAGAAAGCATGAGCAGAGAGAGAGAGAAGCAGACTCCCTGCCGAGCACAGAGCCTGATGTGGGGCGTGATCCCCAAGCCAAAGGCAGATGTCCAAACGACTGAGCCACCCAGGCGCCCCTAGAATGTGAATCTTGAGTGGACTGGCAGAGACTAGAGGATTCTTCCTGGCAGTGTTGTCGTGAAAATACGGGTCTGTGCTTCGCGGATCCCTACACCTGCTTTCTAAGCCAGGTCCTTACCTTTTCCTTCATGTTTGTGAGTTATCTTTTTTCTTCCAGTATATAGCCTTTCCTTAAGTAGCCTTTAAATTTCTGTTGCTTGTGACAGAGCACTTTGATACCATTTTAAACCTCACGGTCACTCTGTAATGCCATCCCCAAGTAACAGAAGAAAGGAGCATGGCTTGTGAAGGGATTGTTCCAGGTTGCCTGACTGTGGCGGGGTGCATAATAGTTTCCCAAGATGTCCTCATCCAATTTCCAGACTTTTGAGTATTTATGTCCCCTTATATGATGAAAGACACTTCATAGAAGTGATTAAGTTAGCAATTTTGAGAGTATCCTGGGTTGTCCAGGTGGGCCAATGATGTACACAAGTATCCTTGTGAGAGGGATGCGGAGGGAGATGCCACTACAGTAGTAAATGTGACGATGGACACCAGAGGTCAGGGTTATGCAAAGGGGTCACGCACCCTGCGGAATACAGGGAGCCTCCAGAAATTAGAGAAGGCAAGAAAACAAGATTTCCTCTAGAAGCTCCAGAATGAATTGGTTTTGGACTTCTAGACTCCAGAACTGGAATAAGTTTGTGTTGTTTTAAGCCACCAGTTTTGTGGTAATTTATTAGGCAGCTCTGGGAAACTAATATACCAACTAATGAATGGCAGAGCTCACACTGGAACCCAGACTTGTCTGCCATGCTGCTTCCCACAGGCTCCCTGAGATTGTACTCAGTCACCTAGAGACAAGAGGAAGAAAGAAAGGAAGCAGGACTGTGTGCCTCAGAGAAAGGGCCACCCACATGCCAAACCTCCAGCGAGAAAGAGGCTCTCAGAGGATTTATGCATCCCAGCATGTCCCGAATTCAGGAAACAGCTCTCCTCCCTTCCTATATGCTAATATAAAGAGTAAAGATGATTTATTATCCTCATGAGACTCCTGGCCTCTGAAGTTACCGTTCTATAAGACAAAATAAAATAAAATGATTTTTTCCTGGGGCGCCTGGGTGGCTCAGTCGGTTAAGCATCCGACTCTTGATTTTGGCTCAGGTCATGATCTTGGGGTTGTGAGATCGAGCCCCACATTGGGCTCTGCGTGGGCCATGAACCTGCTTGAGATTCTCTCTCTCCCTTTCCATCTGCCTCTCCCCGCTCACACACACTCTGTCTTTAAAAAAAAAAAAAAGATGTTTTCCTTTCCACAGGGTATGACAGCAAATTTTCTGCTGTGCCATTTAATTATGATCTTTAGTGCAACACGCATGCTATTTCCTGTGCCATTTAGAAGGCACGAGTGTTTTTCTTCCCACCATTAACTTTCACACAAACACGCCATCATATGGCTGGCGCTTGTCCTCAAATAGCATGGTGACACTTTTGTTTTCACCTCAGCTTTTGGTCATAAGATACCTTTCACCAACATGAAAGTACTGTGAATTTTTTTCTTTTCTTTTCTTTTTTTTTTTTTTTTTGTCTAAGGGTAGAACTTAGCTGAAAGGATATTTCACCCAAAGCAAGCTTTTCTTTTCTAAAACACAACCTTTGTCTCATTGAAGGTCTCAGCTTTAATGATGTCTTTCATGAGCCTTCTCTCCCGGGGCATGGGACCAGATAGGCAGCAGGGAACTTTTGTTCCTTGTGCTTATTTAGTGATTTATTTTTGCAAATGAATCTGACCAATTCTTTTCAGTCAAAATAAAAAGTGAAGCTTTTCTTGTTCTCAATATCATAGCAAATAGTTTCATTGTTTCTGATTGGCTCGTTGAATTAGGACTCTATACCATGAAAGAGGATGATGCCAGATTCATAAATAGGAGTAAAGCTATCAGGCAATATGATGTAATCCACCACCGTTGAAAGGTAGGGAAGAAAACACCCTCATCGAGCTCTGATTAGAGCATGCGGTAGATTGTGTTATTGGTCCCAATTATTACTCTTTTCCCTGGAAGAGAACTGTGCATCTCTACTCTGCCATATGGTTTGCAGTTTCTACCTGGGGGTGTGTGTCAACTTCCCCATAGCACTGCTATTCAGCTTGGCCATGGACTTCACCTTTCACCTTTCATTGGCCATCATTCACATTTCATTGGCCAATGAAATGTGAGCAGAAGAGATGCTTGCCACTGCATGGATCAGCCATTGCTCTTCTCTCTCTGCTGTGAGAGTGAGGGAATAGGCTGTTCCTTCATCCTGGGTCCCAGAATGAAAAGGGACAAGAAACAGAACCAAAAGTGACATGCAGCTAACACAAAAAATGGTGAAGAATAAACATTTGCCATTGTAAGGCACTGAGATCTGAGGGTTATTTGTTACTGCAACAGAACCTAGAGAAAGCTGACTAATTCAGAATACTGGCGGGTAGTTGGGGCAATACCATGTAGGAGCACGTATAGGTCAGGACTCTTTCATTTGCAAGTATTAGAAACTTAACTCAAGCTGGCTTAAGCAAAAAATTAAAAATTTTAGAAAAGGCTTAATTAAGAGGGGTAGAGCTGACTTTAGGCATGGCCATATAGAGAGGCCCATAACAACACCATAGTGAAACATCCTTTTGAAAGATTTTTAGGTCTAGAGTTATTTAATTCTATGATTACCCTTGATTTTAAACCTTTCCTTTTCACTGTATAGTTTATTTAACAAATATGTTTATTTTTACATGTGATAAATCTTATTTTTATAAACCTAAGAAAAAATTTTAAGGGTTGTCAATGTCTATATAAAATAACTACATAAAATACAGTTATTTAAGGAAAAAAAATCACAGAAAAGAAATGGATAACTGAGAAAGGATGGACAGAGTGAAGAGTATGCTAAATTATGGGGAACCTGTAGAAGAAGGGCCCACCATTTATGTGAAAAGCGATTGGCAGCCGCCCGTGACAAATGACCCTAACCTACCAGCTGTGATCTGACAATATAATGACACCAAGCAACAAAGACATCTGGGCTTGGTAGAATTTGTCTTACCAAGAACATTAAAATAGGGCCACGCTCACATTTTAGATGGCTCCCTGGGCTGGTAGACGGGGTCCTCTGAGGCAATAAATGCTAACACGCACATAATATACAGAGTTCTATCTTCCACAGCAGCTGCACCCTGAAATCAGCACAGAAGATGAAAATCCCATCTAGTCAAAATTTCCCCTTAACAAACCTTAAATTACCCATAGCATCTTTCAATTAGTGTCACATAGCCAGTGTTCTCCCAGTCTGAGCCCTGATCACTCTAAGTACCAGGTGATCTAAGAGGCAGTGAAGCAGATGGGTTAACCATATTTCTCTGAAATACGCTGTCATCGGGACATCTAGGATTCATGGGATGTCCAGTGCTCCCTTACGGATCTCGGCCTCCCTTGAAGTTGGTTTGGGGTCAGACTCTGTGAGGAGAGGCGAGAAGGTTAAGAAAATTCTAGACTGAGAAGGTTAAGAACTAGAGGGCCTCCTCCTTTCTTTCTTTGCTTCAGTGACCTCAAAAATCATATGTTCTAAATAGCTATAAACAAAAGAGCTGTCCAACCTGCATCAATCTTTGTACAAGCATGAAATAAGCTGTTATTGAGTATTTCAGTGTGTTTTTTTTTTAATTTATTTGAGAAAGAGAGCGAGTAACAGAGAGCATGAGAGGGGAGAAGGTCAGAGGGAGAAGCAGACTCCCCACAGAGCTTGGAGCCCGATGCAGGACTCGATCCTGGAACTGCGGGATCATAACCTGAGCCGAAGGCAGTTGCTTAATCAACTGAGCCACCCAGGTGCCCCTTCAGTGTTGTTTATAACTGCAACCTAGCCTAACATAGCCTGACGAATACAAGGGGGTATAAAATTCCCTACTCTGTAGGATTGTTACCCAAGTTAAATTAGGTCTTCTTTATCAATTGTTCAGAATAGTACCTGAGTAAACACCATATAAATGCTTGGTTGGCGGGTAGTTATATAGGCAGACAGACATACAGATGGACAAACAGAAGGAAGCAGTTGCCTTATGAGCTGCTCATGTTATGAGGGGCACATAACACTGGGAACAACTAAGGAAAGAGCTGAGTCATGTGTCCTATTTATGCTGTAGCTCCAGAATGGAATGGCAAGGGGAACAGCTTGAATTTTCAAAAATCTTATTTCTTTCTCTCTCTCTCTTTCCCCCCAAAGCATACCACTGAATTAGTATAAATTAATGACAAGCATACTGCAATCCAACTATACACAAAAACTGTCCATGAAGACAGGGACCATGTTTATCTGTGTCATATTTCCATGGCATAGAGTAAGAGGGCTTCTTATTCTCCAATAAGCAGTAGCCGACCAGCTTATGAATATGTCTGCTCTGTAATTTTAGAGCACATTTCATCATTTAATACATATTAGCTAAATAAATGAACAAATAAATAACTCCCTTTAAAGAGCTGGAACACAGCTGTTTGTATATGTATCAGTACTGGAAAAATGGTAGCCCCTTCATAGTTGCACCAGAATTCCTCTTAGGTAAAGAATTAGCTATGTTTAGATGAAAGACCATTTTACAGATGAAAAAACTGAGGCTCAGAGAGATGAAGTCATCTCTGCCCCGCTAGAAATGGTGAAGCTTGGTCTGGAAGGTGGAGATGCGATTCCAGAGCCCAAGTTCCTAACCCCTACACTTCCACTGCTGCCACTTTGTCCTTTAGGATATTCTTACACCACCCTTGACAGTGCCAGGATTTGACCTACTGTCATCTTCTCCAACCCATCCCCCGCCAGCCTTCTCAGATACTTCATTATTCAAACTGATGACACCTCCAACACCATGGCCTCCAGTCCACATGATTCCACGACGGGGCTCGATCCCGGGGCTCAATCATGACCCGAGCCGAAGGCAGACGCTTAACCAACTGAGCCACCCAGGCGCCCCAACCTATCACCTATTTGTATAAATAAAGTTGTACTGGAATCCAGCTATCCATGTTTATTCACGTACTGTCTATGACTGCTTTCATGCTACAATAGTGGAGTTGAAGTAATTGTAACAGTGACCATATGTAGCCTGTAAAGCCTAAGAGATTTACCCTGCTCTACAGAAAAAGTATTTATTAAAAGAAAAAGTATTACTGGAGCCATGTTCTTAGGGCAAGCCCAAGGCTCTGATCATGTTAACCCTCCTTCTCTTTGGTGCTGGGGAGAAGTGGATTTGGCATCAGAGGAGGATGTGAAGGGAGAATGAGGCTGAGGTAGGAGAACTGTTGGGGAGTCATGCACATTCAGAGCCAGGTCTCAGGAAGGGTGACCAAGGTCCCCCCAGGACCATGAGGCTTCTCACTTGGGTCCATACCTGCTACTCTCTCCTTTCCCCAGGGCCATTTTCCTTCCATGCCATTTGAGTTTCTCAACATGATCACATGAAAACTCCGTGTCCCCCACTGTCTGTCACTCCAGCCACCTCCAGTGGAGAAGAACACCTCTCAGCCCTCCCGGTTGACTCTGCCAGTCATTAGATACCTCCTTGCCCACGGTGCATCCATCATTCAATCAAGCGGTCATAAGGAGTTTTGAGAAATCTCATCGTTTCTTTTCCTTTTAATTTTTTATCATGGAAAATTCCAAAGATATAAAAAAGTAGACAGAAAACAAAAATGAACCCAAGTTACTGTCAGCCAGCTTCAAATATATGGTTCTGCATGTTAGTTATTGAATGTCATTCTCCCAACTCTGCCCACAGACATCATATTATTTCATATCTCATTCATAAATATTTTAGCGTGTTTCTCTAAAAGGTAATAACTTTTAAAATCATGACTATGAAATGATTATCATACCTTAAATAAAAGAACAATAATTCTTTACGTCATCAACTATCTATTAACCATTCAAATTTCCAACTGCCTCCTAATTTTTCTCTTTGAATCATGATCCAAATAAGATCTACCTACTGAAATTTCAAAAACCATATGGACCCCTACCGTCCCCATTTTAATATCTCCAAGTTTGGTACATTTCTTACTTCCAAAGTAAACACATAATGTAGTGTTTCTCTCTCTTTCTGAATTGGTTGTTAAATAGTTAACAAATTTATTTATTTATTTGACAGAGAGAGAGAATACAAGAAGGTGGAGCAGCAGGCAGAGGGAGAGGGAGAAGCAGGCTCCCCATGTAGCAGGGAGCCTGATGTGGGGCTCAATTCCAGGACCCTGGAACCATGACCTGAGCCGAAGGCAGACGCTTAACGACTGAGCCACCCAGGCACCCCTCGTTAACAGAATTTTAAAAATATGGTAGTTTTTGAGAAAAACCTAAGATACTATTCTTAGAAAAGTTAACCCTGTTTTCCCTTTATTTAAGATCCCCTAGGCCCAGTCTAGACCTTTCACTATATTAGCTTTGCTAGTCTTCAACCCTGATTTTACCCAACCATCTGTTTTCTCCACCCCCTTTCCAGGGTTGCAGAGGGTTGCTGGCGATAATCACATAAGCAGGCTGTTTATATGCACCACAAATTCAGGCCATCAGCTGGGCCATCCCTATTTATCCCTAGTTGATTCCCTATCAATTTCACAATGGCAGCTGCTGCAGCCCCCCTCCGTCCCCCACAAGCCTCCAGAACCTGCCTGGGCCTCCCTCTCAGCAGATGCCTCCACACCTACATGAACAACCAGAATGACAGGACCCACCATGAACTTGCTCAGCTTTTCCCCTTCCACCTCAAATTTCCTTTCACTTGTAGCTCTGGTCTCAGAGGAAGACATACATCTTCTTATATCTAATATATGTGTATACATGCGTAGAGAAGTCTCTGAAAAGAAGTTCACTAAAATGTCAGCAATGGTTAGATCTGGGAGGCGGACTCTTAGGTGAGTTGTACCTTTTTCTTTTTGCTTTTCTGTTTGCTTTTACTTCTTTCTCTGAGCATGTATCATTTTTGCAAAACCCACAATACCATATCAAAATATCAGTGATCCCCAAGAAAATGTGGGTGATCCCTATGAGTGAGGGACTTTCAATTTTCCCGTATTCTCCATTACCCTTTGAGGTAGGCAATGGCGCCTAAACATGTCCACATCATAATTCCTAGAACCTTATGTTACCTTTACAATGGCAAAAAGGACTTTGCAGATTTGATTAAATTAAAGACCTTAGGATGGGGAGAATATTCTGAATTAGGTGGGCGAGCCAGTGTAATCAGAGGAGTCCTTCACAGTTGAAGAGGGAGGTGAAAGAGAGTCAGAGAAATGTGATTGAGAACCCAGGATCAGAGATAGGCAATGTTGCCGGCTTTGAAGATGGAGGAAGTCACCACCAGCCAATACGGGAAGCCTATAGGAGCTGCAAAAGGCAAGGAAGTGGGTTCTCCCCTAGAGCCTCCGGATAAGAATGCAGCCCTGCCTGGACCTCGATTTTAGCCCAAGGAGACCCATGTCAGGCTTCTGACCTCCAGAACTGTAAGATAATAACTTTGTCAAAGCCACCAAGTCTGTGGTAATTTGTTACAGCAGCAATAGAAAAGTAATATACTCCTGCTCCCTCCCTGCTGGTCATTCCAATCAACATAAAATCTAAGTGCAAACAATTACTTGCTTTGCAAACAACTAGAAGACTAGCCATGGTCACCACTGCCAACCACATGACTTAGAGTAAGTTCCTCCTCCACTGAATCTCTGGAACCAACTCTGGGGTACTCCAAAGTTTAGCTGTGGTCCATCTCAGTTTAATCTGTACATATGATATGGGAACCCTGATTCCAAAATCAATGTTTTTCTGAGCTTCAGGCCAATATTTCCAATATGGATGTCCTAGAAGCACCTCAATCTCAATGTGCCTGAGATAAAAATCCTCCTCTTTACCCTTGAGCCTGCTTTGCTGGCTATCTATCATGGGCCTCCCATTTGCCCAGCAAGTCTCACTTTTTCAGGCACACCTCTTCTCTACCCCCAAACTCATCCTGTGCCATCCACCCACTCTACCCATCCCAGGTACCTCCTTTTCTATTCCTGTTGTCCCAGTTCAAGGGCGTAACCAGGCTTTCCTCAGTCTCACATATCCCCTGCATTCTTGGGAGTTATCTTGCCAAAACAGCCTGCTCACATTACGCCTCTGCTCCAAAATCTTTTTTTTTTTATTTAAGATTTTATTTATTTATTTGACAGAAAGAAAGAGATCGCAAGTAGGCAGACAGGCAGGCAGAGAAAGGGGGAAGCAGAGAGCCTGATGCGGGGCTCGATCCCAGAACCCTGAGATCACAACCTGAGCCGAAGGCAGAGGGTTTAACCCACTGAGCCACCCAGGTGCCCCTCCAAAATCTTTTGATATGCTCTCTTCCTTATGGAATAATGCCCAAATTTCATGGCTTTACTGAAAACCAAAATCTAGCCCCTAACTCCCTTCCAGCCTTATCTCCTATCCCATCCCTGTTTCTTGGCATGCTCTATGAGCCAGCTATGCTGGTTTCCTGTGCCTGGCCCAAGACCTGCCTTCTCCCACTTTCCTGCCTTTGGCCTTGAGTACTCTTTGCTGTACCTCTCTTCCTAAGTCCACAGTGTCCTTTGATGGCAACTGTAGCCACTAGTAAGGCACATGTTACCACAGGCTGGTCTTGTTCCAGATTTCACTTGTAGGTACATCATTTCACCGCATCTTGCTAATTTTCCTAACTAAACATTTCACTGACAAGGACATGGAGGCTTACCGAGTGACCTGCTGTGGTACTTTTAAAACATGTCTGCACATGGTTTGATACTCCTGCCTTCAAAAGGTAGAGCCTAATCACACTCCCTTTGAATGTGGTACTTGAGCTGTACCTAGAGAGCTGTACTTAGTTAACTAACAGAATGTGGTCGAAGTGTAGGTGTTTGTCTTCCCAGACTGGGTCACAAAAGGCCCTGTAGCTTCCTTCTTGGTCTCGAGTCTCTCTTCCTGAAAGAGGTGTCACCACATCATAAGGCCACTCAGCAGCCCATGGAAAAGCCCATGTGGGGAAAAACTGAGGCCTTCAGCATGTGGGGAAGCCAACTTGAAAGTGGCCCCTCTAGCTCAGTCACGCCTTCAGAAGACTGCAGGCCCTGCAATGTCTTGACCATAGGCAATGAGAGACCTTGAACCAGAACCATCCAGTTGAGCTGCACCTGAATTCCTGATCCACGGAAACTGTGAGATAATCAGTATTTATTGTTTTAAGCCCTTAAACGTTGGGGTAATCTGTTACATGGTAATAGAAGCTAAAACACCCAGGGTCATGCAACTAGTAAGTGGTAGAATAGAGATTTGAACGCTGGTCTGTCCCAGAGCTCATGCTCTTAACCCCAACCCAGAGCTGCCTGAAGTGCTAGTTTATATTTTGCTTCCTTTCTAAAACATTGACACAGTCTTCTCCCAAAATTCATCTTCTTCCAATCTGTACCTTTAAGCCCTATCCAAAAATGCCCATTTATTGTGCCCCCAACAATCACTATATTTGCCTAAGACCTACCTCACTTTATTTGCAACTTCCCAGCTCCTTTCAGCTTTAGCACCTACATCTTAGTGTTGTCACTAAGATTAAATGAGATAATACGTGTAAAAGTCCTTAGCAGAGGAACGACTAAATTATACTATTTATTACCTTAAATATACTATTTATTACTAGTATAACATAATTATACTATTTATTTAGACACAGCATGTCTTCTGCAGTAGGGATGAGGTCTCAACTCTGGCTGTATATTAGAATCACCCAGGAAGCTATTAAAAAAAAAACAAAACCAACAACAACCCAAAACAACAATGCCTATACCCTGAATTAATAGGCCTCATTTACTAGGTCTTGGGTAAAGCCAGGCAACAAAACCTCCAAGTGCAGCCAGGGTAGAAACCCACTGGATTAGGTCAGAGGTTCTCAACCAGGGGCTACTTTGTTGGCTCCTCAACCCGCTCAACTCCTCATGCCCTTGACATTTGCTAGTGTCTGGAGATATTCTTGATGGTGATGGCTTTACGGAGGTGCTATTGGCATCTGGTGGGCGGAGGCCAGAGAATCTGCTGAACCTTCCAGAATGCACAGGCCAGCCCCACATCAGAGAATTATCTGGTGCCAATTGCCGATAGTGCTGAGGTTCAAAAAACCTGGATTAGATATGGTTTCCCAGCTCCTACCCTCATTCCTACTTGTCTCTCTGACTCATCTGGTCAAAAATATCTTCGAGAAGGATGCAGTACCTGCCTCCTTGCCTCTCAAAACCAAATCGGGGCACCAACCAGCTTGGCCACTGCCCCAGCTGGGCTGGCTCCAGGCCTGTCTGGAGGGTTTGTGAATCGTCTTGCTTCCCCATTTCCCTTCAGTGCTTTCACCTGTATTACAACACTCACTACAGGAACTATAGTTAATTGCAAACATGGCTCTCCCCCCAGAGCCAGAGCCATATTTGATTCATATTTGATTCATTGAGATTTGATTCATCTCAATTTATTCCACAACAGCAGGCTCTGTGCATTGCACAGGGTAGGTGTTCAATAAATATTTATTACATCAAATTAGATTAATATAATTTACAGTTTTAACGTGTTTCTTGGCATCACTTTGGAAGGTTATGGAAATAGAGTATACAAACGCCAGTTAAGGTGAGAGCTCTTACGTTTCTGTTCTTGTGGAGTTATAGTGAAATGATTGCTTTGGCTACTTGGTATATTTATATGAGCTGCCAGGGAAGTCAGCAACCATTTTAAATTTAGATATTTTTATAATAAATGGGGATTTGAGAGTACTCCTGTTTAGAGAAGTTCTCATATCGTTAAGATTCTTTTTCATTGGGTCTTAGAAGTGGGAAAATATTTCATTTTCAAGGCAAAGCAACAGAATGATACTGAAAAAACCTGGTCTTAGAAAAACATGCAGGGGCACCTGAGTGGCTCAGTGGGTTAAAGACTCTGCCTTCGGCTCAGGTCATGATCTCAGAGTCCTAGGATCGAGCCCCGCATTGGGCTCTCTGCTCAGCAGGGCGCCTGCTTCCCCCTCTCTCTCTGTCTGCCTCTCTGCCTACTTGTGATCTCTGCCAAATAAATAAATTTAAAAAAATCTTAAAAAAAAAAAAGAAAAACATGCAAATCTTCCACTTATTAATCACTTATATTCAATACATTATGGGCCTTCCATTTTCATAGTGGGCAAAATTAGGCACAGGTTTAGAAGCTAAATTAAAAAACAAGGTTTTCCAATATCATTCTCCTTTCAATGTGTAGCTAGTCTCAGATTTTTAAAAAACTGGCAATGGGGTGCTTGGCTGGCTCAACTGGTAGAGCACGCAACTCTTGATCTCGGGGTTATGAGTTCAAGCCCCGTGTTGGGTGTGGAGATTACTTAAAAAAAACCAAAACTCTTAAACAAGACTGGTAATACCCGGGGTATATTTAATTCTCAAAATTAAGAAAGTCAGCCAAGAGTCTATTCAACTTGGCATTCTCAAGAAGAGCAATTCAAGTAAAAAAAAGTGACATTTGAGGGTTAAGGGTCTAATTTAAGGTCTTTTGTTTGGTTTAATATGGGGTTTTACAAGGCTCACTTAATTTTATAATGCCTCGTATCCAAAATCTATAAAGAACTTCCCAAATTCAACACCCAAAGAACAAATAATCTGATCAAGAAATGGGCAGAAGATATGAACAGACATTTCTGCAAAGAGGACATTCAAATGGCCAACAGACACATGAAAAAGTGCTCAACATCACTCAGCATCAGAGAAATACAAATCAAAACCACAGTGAGATACCACCTCACACCAGTCAGAATGGCTAAAATAAACAGGTCAGGAAATGACAGATGTTGGCGAGGATGCGGAGAAAGGGGAACCCTCCTACACTGTTGGTGGGAATGTAAGCTGGTGCAGCCACTCTGGAAAACAGTGTGGAGGTTTCTCAAAAAGTTGAAAACAGAGTTACCCTTCAACCCAGCAACTGCACTACTGGGTATTTACCCTAAAGATACAA
>CM052890.1:20575930-20668741 GCA_028534135.1 Potos flavus
GCAACGACGTGGATGGAACTGGAGGGTATTATGCTAAGCGAAGTAAGTCAATCAGAGAAAGACAATTATCATATGATCTCTCTGATATGAAGAATTCGAGAGGCAGGGTGGGGGGTCGTGGGGGGTGGGAGAGGGAAATGAAACAAGAGGGGATCAGGAAGGAGACAAACCGTAAGAGACTCCTAAACTCATGAAACAAACCGAGGGGTAGGGGCGGGTAGGGATAGGGTGGCTGGGTTATGGACATTGAGGAGGGTATGTGCTATGGTAAGTGCTGTGAAATGTGTAAGCCTGAGGATCCACAGACATGTACCCTGGGGCAAATAATACATTATGCTTTAATTAAAAAATAAAAAAAAATTTTTTTAAAAATTTTATTATGCCTCAGTTTCCTGATATTGTTCTTGCAAAAGGCTGGCATGAAAACATTTCAAACCAACAGGTTAAATATGTATTATTTTCTCTAAAGTGAGATATCTTTCTTCCACCTATGGCTTAAAATAGTGGACCACTGCTTAAATGTCATCTTCCATGTGAGATCTTTCTTGACCACCTTATGCAAAAATTAAGCCCCCTCAATACACTGTATTCCCCCCCTCTGCTTTATTTTTCCCTATAGCACTTAATTATTTGCTTATTGTCTGTCATCCCCCACCAGGATATAAACTCCATTAAGGCAGGGATTTGGGGCTACTTTGTTCACTGCTTTACCTCCAGCACCTAGAATGATGTTTGGCACATCGTAGTACTCAATAAATATTTACTGTATGAATGAGTGTATTATAAAAATCTAGAAATGAAATATATTGCAATACCATAAAAGGCATGAATTAGATGTAACTGAATCAACAGGGCTAGATCTCAAAAGCATATATTTGAGTCAAATAAAAGCGAGTTGCAGAATAATGCGTAAATTTCCTCATCTGCAAAATAGGGCTGATAATAGCAGCGTTATAAGGATTAAGTTAGTTCATTAGTGTTAAATGCTGAGAACAATGACACAAGCATTCAATAAATGTTATTTGTTATCGTCATTATTATATTGATGAAAATTCACTCACAGCAAATAGCACTACTAATTTTTTATGATACAATCTAATTTTACATAAACAACCAATTCGATGAGCTCTGGAAGGATGCAGTATAAACTAAACTGATTACTGTTATGACGAGAGAAGACTCATTTAGAATGATGGTCAAAGATAGTTTTAACTTTATTTGTCATGTTCTAATATTTTAAATGTAGAATTGATGGGTAACTAAAAATTAACTCAAAATTAATATTTAGAAAAGTTTAATCATATTTCTTGAGACATAATAACTTTGAGAGGGGGTGGGGAGGGAGGGAGGAAGGGAAGAAGAGGGAGGGAGAGAGAGAATGGAGAGATGAATTACTTAGGATAAGAATTTTTTAAAGTTTAAAAAAAAGAAAGAATTTTTTAAAGTTTTCTACTTTATTTCTGAAGTGCTTCTTGAATAATCACCACGTGCGTAGGATGTTCTTAGCCTAGACTGAAAATAATTAGAGATAGGAGCCACAAATATAACTGACCTGCAGTCCTGGGTGGATTACATGAGTTAGTTGGATTGGAGAAAACTATCATTAACACAATCTTAAAATAGGAATAAATTATCTGAGGCCTTGTGTTGGTACTTACTGATGCTTCAGCCACTGGTCCACAAATGGAATGGAGAAGAATTCTGTGAAAGCCTCCCCTATCCTCTTTGGATTTTGACTGGTAACGATGCCATATGTTTGGTTGACAAGAAAACAACAAGCAAAAATTCAAGTCAATTGTTGCTATTCTCCTTGCAAATTAACACTATTGAATCCTTAGGGTCATTGAATATTCAAAGACATGCAAAACTTACTTGTATAACCACTCAGTCAGAAAATCACAGGCAATGAATTTGGTTTTTTTTCTCTAAAGAGAAAAGAGAGAACAGAGAATTAAATTATACTCTTTGTCCACATGTCTGAGTAGGAGAAAGGAGAAGGGATTAATTGATTTTTGTGTTAGGTGAAATATGCATGAGTCTTTTATGAGGTTTATAAGTATATCAACGAACAGTAACTTGGGGTGAT
Source organism: Potos flavus (assembly GCA_028534135.1). Classification (NCBI taxonomy): domain Eukaryota; kingdom Metazoa; phylum Chordata; class Mammalia; order Carnivora; family Procyonidae; genus Potos; species Potos flavus. The sequence goes on from CM052890.1 coordinate 20,578,017, forward strand.
GCAAAGACTTCTGAAGACATTTCTCTAGTCGTCTTGGGACAAGCATGTTTTCTGACAGCAGGGACTAATAAAAGATAGTGCACATAGTAGGAGGCTACTACATGCTTTTGGAATTATCACAGAAGGATTTTATTTAAATTTAGACCTTGAGGAGCACCTGGGTGGCTCAGTTGATTAAGCATCTGACTCTTGATTTCGGCTCAGGTCATGATCTCAGGGTCGTGGGACTGAGCTCTGCATTGGGCCCCTCGCCCAGCCTCCCCTGAAGGACACAGCAACTCCAAAGAAAATGAATAAATTTTGGGTTCTATTAGCAAGGAAGAAGGGAGATGCTGCTGGCTAGACCACCAATGGCAGATTCCTAACGACATTGTACTACATCCTGGATCCAGCTATACACAAAGCCCAAATCCCCTTGCTCATGTCCTCTGGTATATGAGCCTATATATTTTTTTATTAAGCTTTTTTTATTAAGCCAGTATTTCTTTTTATTAAGCCAGTTTGCATTATTGTTTATTGCATACAACAGGAAGAGTTGTAACTCCTATTCCTTTCTTCTCAAATCAGCTAACCCCCATTTGTCCTTCTAGATGCCTTCAGGAAGGCTTTCTGAGCATTCACACCCTCTTCAGTCTAGAGTAGGCTAGAGTAGGCTCCCCACCTCCCCTAGTTCCCTGTGTGCCCCTCTGTCATAGCATCTCAGATATAACCATAACGTAACTGCTGGCCCCCAAGTCTATCTACCCCCCTGAAATATAAACTTTCTGAGGACAGGGCTTATGTCTCTTTTCTCTATAGTCTCAGTACTTAATTGAGAGACTTGCATGGAGTAGGTGATCAATGGGTGGTGAGTAAATGAACAAATTAATTCACCATTCAACTCTCAAACATCAAAGCAAGAAAGAACCCATTTACAAGAATTCTGATTTTTTAAGGTAGGAATTAATGATATCATCCTGGACAATTTCTCTTCATTTTCTTCTCATAATATTTTATCACGAAAATTTTCCTACTTTTTTTCTATTTTTCCCCCTTCACTTCAAAATAGCCAACTCAGCTTTATAATCTTAGATGAGCTTGAAAAGATGGTTGTGAAATTGCTTCTCACCAAAAAGGAAAGCTCTGCTTAAGATTTTTTACTGAAAGCTTTACTATAGCTGTTAGTAAATAAAATATGGTGATGTCTAAGTTACTGGAGATCGTTTGCAGTCTTTTACCTCCTTGCTGATAGCCTTTTATTAAAAAATTGAAATACTCCTGGCCAGGGTAATAAAATTAAATGTCCCAGCCCATGGAATTGGGTTTTCTAAGCCTGCCTTACAAGAGCAGGCTATCCCTTCAAAAAGCCATCTTTAACCAAAATAAGAAAATACTTGTACAACAATGCAAATATGTATCTAGCATGAACTGCCATATAATAATTTAAACAATTCAGCAATTGTAAGATGGCAGTGTCTCTCTCTCCCTCGTCCTACAAAAGATGCATTGTTCCCTTGGCATTTACCGCACCGTTTGGTGGTAAAGATTCCTTCTACCAAGGGAATGCAGCTTGACTTACTCTATTAAATAGACTTTTAAAATAGCCAAATGGTCTGAGGTATGAAGGTCATGCAGACAGATTTAATCACTTTTGATGCAAAGAAATAAAATGGAAGAAATTGTGTTTTCCTTCTGTTCTGGGCAAGTGTGGACGTGCCGTGCATACTCAGACACATGGAACAGTGGGGATATTGTTCAGCTGTTGTTTAGTTTAAAAATTATCTGCCGGGGAGCTGAAAGAGAGAAGGGAAAGCAAATGAAAAGTTGTGGTGAGTGAAGAGATAAGAGAGGAAGTAACAGAGAGAAAAATTAAGGAGTGAGATTAAGAAAGTGTGGGCACCCACGGTTTACATAATGCGGACGAATACACTGAGTTCACAATTGTTAAAGGGTAAGTATGTCCAAGTTTGGGAAAGCAGAGAAAACAGTTAAGACAACCTCAAACAAGGTTAAAAAGCAATTTTTAAGAATCCAGAATTAAAAGGAAGAAGACTAAATGTCAAGGGAAAAGGCATCGTCATGTCATCATGAGTTGGCAGCTTACTTTAAAATGCATCCAAAAAACAAGGTAGATGGATAGAGGGATGGACTGACGGATTGGTGGACAAATATGCAACCAAGCAAATAAAGGAAAATGGTAACTGTAGAATCGAGGTGGTAAATATGTGGGTGTTCCCTCTGAAATTCTTTTGGTTGTTCTATATGCTGGAGAAATTTTGTACTAAAGTTCAGGGAGGGGTTGGCGGGGGAGAACATCATCATAAAAGACTGAAACCCAACAGGGAGAAAAGACAGAAACTGGAGTTCAATCCAGTGGCCATGTTAGGTATGCGTATAGGAGACAGACTAGAGGTGCAGAGACTGGGGAGAGAAACTTCTAGCACTGGAAAGGCACTGAATCTGCATCAGGTAATGAATGTATTTCCACCCCAGAAAGGTCAAAAGCACATGCTGTGAGGTTTGTGAATTGAAGTGTGGCTTGCTATGACATTGTGTTCGTTGAGACTCTGGGTTTGCAAGGGATAGAAATATGCTCGGGTTACCTTGGTTACTGGGGTTTTTTTTGTTTTTTTTTTTTTTTGTTTTTTTTTTTTACAAATCAGTTTAGGATAGATTTTGCTGTAACAAACAACCCCTGAATCTGAGAGGCTTTTATCATCCATGGTCTATTTCTGACTCATGTTACGTGAACATTTCACTCAACTAGGGCTCGCTCTTCCATGTGGTCTTCACTCTGGCCTCAGGCTGACGGAGCAGCTTCTCTCTGAAATATCACTAGTTATCATGGCAAGTGAAAAGACTATGGTGAACCATGCTTTGACTCTCAGAGCGTATGTTTGGAAACGACAATATGTCACGTCGATATATATCGCTTTGACCAAAACAGTCAAACAGAGGTCTCTCTGTTAGGGAGAGCCCACGAACATTTGTGAACACGAATATATTTTATCTGGCACAGGGGGGTACTGTAAAGGTAAAAGGAGTGGAAGGAATTCCTCTGACTGGGGGCAGGTCTCAGGAAGAAGTGACCAGTGTCCATGGATGTTCAGAGCACAATTTCTGGCTAATCACGGTAGCTTCGTCCGTCAGTAGTTTTGTGGCTCGACAACAGTTCTGGTTCTTGACCTATGTGGGACTCAGCCCTTTGGCATTGCTACTCCCCAGAAGGAAGAATCCGATTGGGTTGGTAAGGTACAACTCAGGATAGGCCATCCCTATTGGGCAGAGCAATTGTATCAGATCATTTCACAGCCACTTGGCAGCCTAGAGTGGCTGCCTACAGGGTGTGACACTTATTCCTGACTCTATCACTTGCAGTCAGGGTGATGGGGACGTGGACGAAGCAGGGACAAAGGGCTGAAGTTAAGGCTGTGGGTATGGCACGTACTTGGAATATCACAGCCTCCTTTCCCACATAGCTATTCTCTACAGTAAACTGCCACATGCCGAAGACCCCCCAGACACGACAAAAGTGATAAATAACTCAAGCTAGAAATGAGTACATACTTGGACTATAACCAGAGACCAAAATACTTATCACAGCAAACTTCAAACAGAAGTCCAGTTTTTCCCCAATGCATTAGAATTTCATCAGAGAAAAACAATACTTCTCAAAAGAACTTAAAAATACGTACTCATAACACAAAGTACTGACCAAGACTTTCAGCAAAGGCCATGTGGTCATTTCTAAAAATGTTCTTAATTAAAAGGAGTAATGGTAAAATAATTCTACCACACCTTTCCTGTGAGAATCTATTTTTTCCATTCCTTAGAAAACTTTTTCAAACAAAAGCTGATGTTATTTCTAACTCCCCTATTAGTCAAGGCCAGGAAGTAGAGTTTCTTCCTTCACTGACCAAAGCCCTTGCACTTTTTAAAAGATATTTGGGTGTTTTACTCAAAAAAATAAAAAACTACGATAAATGACCATTAGGTGGCAAGGACTCTAAGAAGAAATAGAAGATTCTGTTTTACTGAATTATTCATAGTGGCAAATTTTAGTGTCATGAGATCATCAAGTGACTTATCAGGAGTTAGAAATAGTTTCCTGATACTAACTTTTGTTTACAACACTCTTCATTGTAATGGAATTTGATGAGCAACCAAAGCAAAAGGGAAAATTTTATGCTACGTGGGATAGGATAGGAAAAGAGGTGGAAAGTCTTATCACCTCTATCCAGACTCTGCATTTAATCCATATTTAAAGCAGAGATAAGCTTTATTTTCAGGCATCATTTTACTCATGCAAAAAACTCCTGATTTCTATCCAAATTACACAAGGTGCACTGTTCCAGTTTGGCCCTGTTCAGTAAACATTTACTGAGGACCTACTATGTGCCAAGCCTGTGTTGAACACTGGAGATAAAGAAATGGGTAAGCCATGGCCCCACTGTGGTTATTAATTTAACGTCCAGCAGCCAATCCTCGGGTGGGTAGTAGCCGTGATGAATAGAGAGGATTAACCTCCTCTCCAGTGCCAGGTGTGAACCCCGATAAGGGAGTCCAGATATTCCCACCCCACCTGCCACCAAGACCTAAACCAATCTGGTCCAAATTTATCCTGGCCCAAGGGATTCACTGAATGGAGAATGGGTGCACAATCAATTTCAGACTGATAAGGTATGAGAGGAGATGTGCTGGGCTTCTGGGAAATCATTTCTTTGCTTTTCTAAATGAGCTTAATCATTCTCTCCTGGTTGCTGAGGTAGGTGGAGGCGAAGCCTAGGCCAGTGGCAGTAGCTGTTTTGCCACTCAGGAAGTCAGCCTGAGGATAAAACCAACTTGGCAAGAGGCCAACCAGAGATGCAGAAGAGAACCAAGTCCTCGATTACATCACTGAGCTCCTGAATCAAATCAATCCCGAAATCTTCCTTCTCTACCTCAGAACTGTCTAGTTTCCTGAACCAATGAATCCCCTTTATTATTTAAGCCAGTTTTCTGCTATTTGCAGCATAATGAGTCCTAGCCAAGATAGCTGCCCAGTATCCCTTCTGCCTTCTTTTGGTAAATGGACCCTGAGTTCCTTTTGGGGATCTACCCTTCCCCAGTTCTAAAGCTACGTGCATTAGGTTGCCCAAGAGCCCACTGCCCACTAAATTCCCTAGTTCCAAGGATTGACTCCAAAGGAGGTCATTGACTTGAGTCAGTTCAATTAGAAACTCTGGAAGAGACTTTCTCTTTCTCAGGTATACTTGAGCCTATGAGACATAGGCTGGTGTCATTGGGGGGGACCGTTTGACAGTAGAGCCAAGCCACAAGAAACAAAATCAAGAGATGGAGAGGGAACCAAGTGATGAAGACATAATCTGGGCCCCCAGATCAAGCTGTGGAAGATCTCCCCATGGGAGAGCATGTACAAAAACAAACAAACAAACAAAAAACTTTTTTACTGAAGTGAGTTTGAATGGGGTTTTCTGTCATTTTGAGGGACTGGCCCTCAGAGTTAACTGGCAGATATGGGACTGGTTATTTCTGCATATTTAACACAGCCAGCTAAAACACACTCTTTTGACTTCGTACTATTTTTTACTGCTAACAATATTAACCTTTTATCAAAAACTGCTTATAGCAAAAATTATTAACCTCGCTCTGAGTGCCAAAATATTTTCAGAGATGCATTAGAAAGAATTTCCAAGTGAAGTTTACAACACAGCCACTAGGCCAGCTCTGTTCAATGTATCAGTCCAACTAAATTCTCATTAAGTTCTGATCTCTCATGTTCCAATTAAGCTAATCCAAATGCATGGCTCGATGTCAGGGGATCACCAAGAACATCAACCCAACTGTAATGTCTAATCTTTATGATGATATTTATGTGTTTCAAACTTAATTTGCTCCAGTGGAATACAACCCAATTCATGACAGAACAGGAATGGTATTGTAGCCTTTTAATCAACCTTCAGTCTGAGAAAAATGCTGAAGTTCTATCTTAACAATTGCACAGATGACTTCCTGCCTTAAGACCTCTTCCCCCTTCAGAATCACATAGACTGTGGGCAGCCCAGGATCCCAGGGAAGGCAGCTATAACTATAAATAGAAGACCAGGAAGGTCAATGTCAACAAAGATTCAACAAGGAACAAGCAAGTCTTCATGAAATCTCCACCCCCATGAAAACTCCTATCTCAGGATTGAAATTATTTGCAACCTAGTTTTACAGACATGGCTCCAAGAGATTAAGGGGGTCTGGAGCACTCTCTTCAAGACCAGCCCTCTGCTCAGAGAAAATGGAAAAATTGGTCAAGGCCTGTGCAAAAGGAAGCTTCTGGCAGAGGCTCTGAGGATCCATCTCACTATTTCCCGCCTGAAACAGGATTTATTCTTTTTTTTCATTGTCAACCTGGTCCTCTGTTTTCTCCCTTGCTGCCAGCTGCCTCTTTTCCTGAATTCCTCTTTCAAGAACAGTCCTGAATGACAATGGCTACCCCTTACTGAACACCCACTCTGTGCTAAGTGCCCTACACACAACTTCTTATTCAATCCTCTCAAAAGCCCTGGTGAGGTGGGTGCTAGGGTTATCACCCTCCCCACTTAACAGATAAGAAAACTGAGACTCATGGTTTAAGGAATCTTCCCAGGGGCCCAGAACTAGCAGAAGTCAGAGGGGGAGATTCAAGCCCACCTGTGTGACTCCAGCACCCCTACCCTACCCTTCATCATCCTTTCTGTCAGAGCGCTCCACGTGTCTGAGCCTAATCTCCCACCAGTCTTTAACTCCCCACAGGGCCAGTCTCAACCCGCCTCTTCCTTACCTACTGCCCTCAGTTTCAGTCTTCCATTCCAGGCCTAAGGAACCTATCTCCAACTTAATTTTGTTCTTATGTTATTGCTACTTTTCAGTAGCAATACAGTAGCTGTACCAGTCACTGAGCTAAACACTTTAAATGCATTCTCTTATTTAATTCTGATAAATTCTCTTACTGCTACTAACAATTACCATTATTACTACTTCCATTTTATGGAGGAGGAAACGGAGGCTTAGGAAGATTAAAACTACAAGGTTCCAATGCTAGCAATGTCCAAAGTCACATATCTAGAAAGAGGTAGAACTGGGCCCTAAATTCAGGTGAGCATAGCTCCAAACTCTACGCTTCTTCATGACGCTTCCCTTCCACTGCCTCCCACATAAGAGCAGCAGCTACTACCACAAAAATCTGGGTAGTTCCAGGTTTTCAGAACAGGGGTTGGCAAACTTTTTCTTAAAGGGCCAGGTGTAAATATTAGACTTGGGTCACAACTATCCACCTCGGCTCTAGTGAAAAAGTACAAAAGTGCGTTTTTAGTGCAAAAGTAGCTATAGACAATCTGTAAAGGAATGAGTAGGGCTGAGTTCCAATAAAACTTGATTTACAAAAACAGGCAGCTGGCCCCATAGGCCGTAGTTTATAGACCTCTGCTTTAGAATATTGTCAATCACTGATAGATGATCTTTCGTGCAGAAGTACAGAAAAATCCATAGTACTTGATTTCGGACTCAGAAATGTGATTTTCAAGAAAGCTCTGTTTCACCTATTTCCTGGATAACCATTTTATTATTCTAAGGGATTAACAGTTTAAACATCTGTTGGATCTGTTATTAGTTTATGATTTGGGTTTTCTTGTTTCTCAAAAGTAGCAGGAGAAATTGGAGCTCTCTAAACAACCAAGAGGGTCAATGACTTACTTTAAGGAGGTTCTTTTATTTAGCTTTTATTTTTTTAATTATTAAAAAAATATTTTATTTATTTATTTGACAGAGAGAGAGAGAGAGAGACAGGGAAAGAGGGAACACAAGCAGGGGGAGTGTAAAAGGGAGAAGCAGGCTCCCTGCTGAGTAGGGAGCCGGACGTAGGGCTTGATCCCAGGACCCTGAGATTATGACCTGAGTCGAAGGCAGATGCCTAATGACTGAGACACCCAGGCGCTCCTAAGGAAGGTTCTTTTAAAAAAAAAGAATCTATTATATCTTATTTTCATTTTTTTTAAATGGCTTCCAATCCTTTAGACATTAATTCTTAAGAGAAGTTTGGGATACTTGCAGTCTTCCTTCCTTTCTTTTTTGGTCACTGTGGCAGTGATTCTAACAGCTTCTTCAGCCTTGGAGGGCTTTCATATTGCATTCTCAGGTTCTGAGCTCACCATATTATTTCCAAGAGTTATGTTTAGATTTTTACAGATATATATTATGTTTAAAAGGCATTAGTATTTTTAGAATGATGAGAAAAGTCCATCCTTGGCCATCTGTAATGCCCAGAAATTAGTAACAAGGATGCTACCATCCATTTATTCAAGCAACAACTGGTCACCAAGTTGGGATCCTGGGGAATAATATTCCTGTTACAGACTTGCTATTTCCCAGGCATCATGTTAATCGGGTTTATAACAGTTAATGCATAGAGTGTTTTCTCTGTGCCAGGAACTTTTTAAAATTTTACTGAACTCATTTATCTTCATGAAAGCTACACATTATTATTATTATTGTTATCATTATTATTATTATTGTTATCATCATTATTATTATTACTATTATTCTCATTTTACAGATTAGGAAACAAGGACACAGAAAGGTTAAATACCTTGCCCAAAGTCCCTTACTCATATATGAGAGAGTATGAATTTGCACCTGGATGGACTCCAGAGTTTGCTCTTTCACATGTTACCTCATTTAACCCTCTCAATAATTCCACCTGTGCTTTACAAATGAGGAGAGGAGGGAGTTGCAGACAAGTAACTTTCCTGAAGTCACTAGGCTAGAGCCAGAAGTCAAACCTGCCACCTGCTGCCAGATCCATACTATTTCTAATACAGCATATGAGGCAAATTACAAAAAGGGCCACCGTTCTTCACCCCTCCCTGGATCCACAGCCTCTGTGATGTAGCTTTATAGATCTTCCCAACAAGACGCGGAGTCTGTTTCCTTAGTCCTTGAATCTGAGCTGGCCTTGCGACTTGCTTTGGCCAATATAATGCCATGAAAGTAACAACGTGCCAGTTCCAAGCCTCAGGCTCAAGAGGGCTTGAGAACTTCTACTTGGATCCTCACACCCCAGCCCAGCTTCCACGTGAACGATCCAGGGTTCATCTGATGGAAGCTGAGAGACGAAGTCAAACAGAGGTGATGCATCCCAGCTAAGGCCATCCCAGACTAGCCGGTACCCGGCCTGCCTGGTAGGTACCTACAGACACGTGAACAAGCCCAGCCAAGGCCAGAAGAACCTCCCAGCTGAGCCCAGCCCAAATTGCTGCCTTGAAGGAGAGTGAACCAAAAAAAAATGTTGTTTTAAGCTGCTAACTTTTGAGGTACTTTGTTACATAGCAAACGTTAACTGATGCCATGTATAATAAGTGAAATGCAATTTATGGCCAAATGGTAATGTTCTCCCCATGAAGCAGCCCGTCAAGAATGCTACCACAGCCACCTGGCACAAAGCCATGCCCCTGAAAGCCAGAGGACAAAGCTTCAGAGCAGAAAAGGAAAATCCTGTCACAAAGCCACTGCCCTTTATTTTGTAAGACAACCATGGGGTCACCCTCAGGTCAGAGCCTGTTGACTTTCTTTTTAAAGCCTTGTCTTTTGAGGATGACTTTGATTTTTAGAAACAAAAGCAACTCCTAGCCAAGTTTGGGAATGAAGTGATCAATGCTGCCATTGTTAAAAAGAAGAAAGAAAAGAAGCATGACTATAAAGTTATAATAAGATTTTCTTGCATGGTTTACAAACTGGATCTGACAGCAATTCCAAGAGCCTCAAAGGGAAGTATTTCCAACACTAACAGCCTTATTGACATACAGCAGTCCCCCCTTATCCCCAAGGGGTAGGTTCCAAGACCCCAGTGGATGCCTGAAGCTGTGGACAGTGCCGAACTCTGCATTACTATGTTTTTCCTATAAATACATACCTATAATAAATTTAATTAAAAAATTAGGCATAGTAAGACAACAATTATAGCAATATGCTGAAATAAAAGTCATGTGAATATGGTCTCTCTACGCCTCAGAATATCTTATTGTCCTATACTCACCCTTCTTCCTCTAGTGATGATGTGAAATGATGAAATGTCTGCATTACGAGATGAAATGAGGTGAATGAGGGAGGGGTGTTAGGCTACTGTTGACCTTCTGATCACCATTAGAAGGAGCAGCATCTGCTTCTGGGACACGTGTGACCATAGGTCACTGAAATCTCACCTTAGGGGGCACTGCTACAGTAGGACTGAGTGCCTGGCTTGGAAGCCAGACTGGGCTCCAACCCTGGCTCTTCCTCTGAGTGGCCTTGTGAATGGGGGTACTTCTTGAGCCTCTGTTTCCTCATCCACAAAATGGGGGCAGTAAAACCACCCATTCCAAGGGTTGCTGTGATGATTAAATAAGATCGCAATGTGAAATAATGCCTGGCATATAGGAAGTACTCTACGAATGATTGCCATCGATCACTGACTAATCACTTAGAAGGTAACTGGTAATGGTAGATGATTAAGAAATAGCCCTTAACTTGGAGCCATACTTCATATTTAGGTATTAACTTCCAAAATGTGAAATTGGGATCTGTTGTCTGGACCCACTTCAATGCTATAATATTCAATCAAACATAACAAGGTCAGGCAAAAACCCAGTTTCCTCTACTCAAAATCTACTCAAGAGAAATGAAAACATATATCCATATAATATTTGTAAGCAAATGTTCACAGCAGCATTATTCATAATAGCCAAAAAGGAGAAACAACCCCAAACAAAATGTGGTATATCCATACCATTGAATATCATTCGGCAATAAAGATGAAGTACTGATATAAGCCGCAACACAGATGAACCTCACCAACACTGTACTACGTGAAATAAGCCAAAATAAGTGAAATAGATGCTAAAGACCATCTATTATGTGATTCTAGTTATAAGAAATGTCCAGAAAAGGTAAATCTATGGAGATAAAAAGTAGGTTGGCTGTTGCCTGGGGGTAGGGGTAGAAATGAAGAGTGACCAGAAATAAGATTTTGGGGGGTTTATGGAAATGTTTGAAAATTAGATTGTGGTGATGGCTGCACAACTCTATAAATTTGCTCCAGTTAAAATGAGTGGATTTTTAAAAATCGCTTTTTTAAATTGTGGTAAAATATACATAATATTTACCATCCTAACAATTTTTTGGCATATAGTTCAGATGTGTTAAACACATTCACATTGTGTAATCCATCTCCAGAATTCCTCTCACCTTGCAAAACTGAAACTCTACCCATTAAATAATAACTCCCATTCCCTCCTCCCCACAGCCCCTGGCAACCATATGCCTCTTTCTGTCTCTATGAATTCGACCACTCTAGGTACCTCTCATATAAGTGGAATCATACATATAAATCATACTTTGTATTTCAACCCATGTTGTGGTTTTGTTTTTGTTGTTGTTGCTATTGTTGGGGGTTTTTTTTTGGGCGGGGGGGAACTGGCTTATTTCACTAGGATAACGTCCACAAGGTACATTCATGTGGTAGCATTGGACAAGAAGAGTTCCTTCCTTTTAAAGGCTGAATAATATTCCACTGTATGGATATACCACATTTGTTTATCCATTCATCCATGATGGACATTTGGGTAAAATGAATGGATTTTATGGTATGTAAATTATACTTCAATAAAGCTGCTTTTTGTTTTTTTTTTTAGATTTTATTTATTTATTTGAGAGAGAAAGAGAGAGAGAGCACAAGCTGGGGTGGAGGGGCAGAGGGAGAAGGAGAAGCAGGCTCCCTGCTGAGCAGGGAGCCCAACACGGGGCTCGATCCCAGGACCTGGGATCATGACCTAAGCCAAAGGCAGATGCTTAACCAACTGAGCCACCCAGGCACCCCAGTAAAGCTGTTTTTTTTTTTTTTTTTAAGTTTATTTATACAGCTTCCTGTTAATGGACTTTAAGGTCATTTCCATTTCTTTGTATTTCAACCAATGTTGCATTTAATGTTCTTCTTCAGAGCTTCTCGTTACAAAGACTGAGTTTTTCCAGCCATAGTACAGATTAAGAAGGGAAATTTTTAAGTCATTGAGTGTATTTTCAATTTTACTAGATTTTGCCAAATTTTTCTCCAGGTGGGTGGTACCAATTATATGGTAGAACATGACAGTTCCAGGGCGCCTGGGTGGCGCTTTGCTTTGACTCATGGAATGTGGTGGAAGGGATGCTGTTGGGAGTTCCAGAGCCTCGGCCTCACTTCTGCCTTTGCCCTCTTGGAACATTGCCCCCAAACCACCAGGCGGTACAGGAGCGGGGCTGGCCTACTAGAGGATGAGAGGCATGTGGCTAGCACACACCAGCACCCCGGCTCCAGCCGGTGCATGAGGCCAGCTTGGGCCTCCCAGCCCTGCCCAGTCACCTGCCGAAAGCAGTCACCTGAGTGAGTCAAGTTGAGACCAAGAGAACAGTCAGCCCACAGTAATAATAAATAATTGATTTAAGCCGTGAAGTTTCCAGGTTGTTAATGATACAACGACCCAGCAATCAGGTAACTCTTAAATAGGTAATAAATATTATCTAAGCATTTCCTTAGAAGAAATAGAAGAAGGCTCTATAAAATGAGACAAGGGGGCATTGGGCCCAATAGGGTGGAGAACCGCTGCTGTGATGAGTTTCCACTGCTCCTAAAATAAAACTCACACTCTTTACTGGCCTAGATGATGTGCCCGCTACACAGCGACCTTGCCCACTTCACCTCCCATCTCATTCGCTTGCTCTGCTCCCTCCATACTGACTTCCTTTTTGTCCCTGGAATAGGTGACTGAATTCGACAGTACTGGGTCATCAGGAAAACTTAACGAGGAGTTGTATCAGAGAATTCCAGTGCCAAAGTACCACAAGTTAAAGACAGAACAAATGGTAAAAAGATGGAGCTGAGTGATTTACTCAATGTGTCAGTGAAAATGAAAAAGAAAGAAAATCACCTAGATGGGGGAGCCAAGTTAAAGATATGGGTTTGAAAATGTTATTTACTTATAACTTCTACTTTTTATAATTACAAAAGTAATTCACACTTATTTCCAAATTACCAAAATACTTTGGAGCAAAGGCTTCCAAATTTTCATCTCTCCCCCAGCTTACATGTGACTGTATGCTTATTGGCTAATAGATTTAGATACTATCATCTACGTTCATTTACCTTTGGTTTGGTCTGTGTACCGCGTATGTCAGTATATACCCAGGAAATGACTGTACAGTATCTACTGTCAATTCACAGATGTACTTCCACCAACTGTTTGCACAAAGTAATCATTTCCCTTTATCTTTCACAGAGTATGTTTGTTTAACACAATATAAAATATTGTTAGCACCCAGCTAATTTCACAGCAAAACTAAAAGGCCCATTAACTTTCTTTATACATGGTCACATCAGTGCCCTACAGATGCCATCTACATCTCTGTGACCCTTCTTTTTTTTTTAAGATTTTATTTATTTATTTTAGAGAGAGAGAGTGTGTGCATGAGCACACACGAGTGGTTGGGGGGCAGAAGGAAGGGAGAAGCAGACTCCCTGGTGAGCAGGGAGCCTGACTCAGGGCTCAATCCCAGGACCCTGAGATCATGACCTGAGCCAAAGGCAGACACTTAACCAACTGAGCCACCCAGGCACCCCTTCTCTGTGACCTTTTTATATGTAGTTGAAAACAACTATCTGGGGAAGGATTAAATAAATCTATTTCACTTGTTAAATTCATCTCAAGAAATGCACAGGGTCTTCATTTAATCTTAAGGCTGAGATAATTCATGGAAATCATTCATTTAAGGTTTAGTCTCCCAACTGTAATCTCCTCCAAAAATTAAGGACTAGAGAAATATCTGCTTGTTAAATAAGCTGAATTTTATTCTGAGCATTTAAAAGATTAAAATATCTAATGATGAACAAACCATTTGATTAAGGACTTTATGAAGTTCACCAGAATTCAATTCATAATATTGAAAATGACATGTATAAAGGAACTGAATTATGAATAAATCAATATAAAGATCATCAAGCTTACACAGCTTGTCTGGTTGGAAGAGTCTAGGTTGGAAGCAAAATCTGTCTGATTCTGGAGGCTCAGTTCTGAACCACTGGCCCATGTACCACAGACTGCCTCGTGTGTGTGTGTGTGTGTGTGTGTGTGTGTGTGTGTGTGTGTGTGTGTCTAATTGGCCAAGTGCTCTATGGCATAGTAATGAGATGCCACTCATTGTTCCCCTCCCGCCCCCCTGCTTTATTCCCTCCAGTTTTCCTTGGAGTGTCACGGTACTCGCGGGACGATCTAAATAAAGGATTTTGCCCCACGAGGCCTGCATGAGGCCTGGTCTGGGTGACTGTCCCAGATCTGCCTTGCTTCTCACTCCTTTTCTCCATGGCTTCCAGACTCATCTTTCATATCAGAATGTGGCCTGTGCTTTTGGCAAGCCACTGGACCGACCGCCAGCGTGGTCTGGTGTCAAACTCCTAGACTCAGGAAGCAGAGTACTGCTTGGCTTGAATCTTGGCTCTACCACTTACTAGCTGTTCCCCTGAGCTTGTCAGTTAACCTTGGCACTGCAGGGTCCTCATCTGGAAGACTGAAGTAAGAGCACCCACATTGGAGGGTTGCTGGGAAGATGAAATGAGTTTCTGCAGATCAAATGTTTAGAACAATGTAAGGGCCCTAATGTGCCAGAAACTACTATTCTTCAATTCCAGGTTCTTGCTCAACTCTCTGGCTCTCCATCTGCTAGGAGGCCCCTTCAGTTTTAGAGGACTGCTCCTTACCCAACTCTAGCTCTAGGGGAAGCCACTCTACAGTCTACCTTCCTCCAGAGGCAGTAAATCGAGACATTGCGGGTATAGTTAGTAAATTAGCTCTCGCGTGTAATAGCTAGGGCAAACTGACAAGCGCTCCCATAACTTCACTGCTATCTTGAAAATTGGCCCTGACTTTTGAGGAACTGTATTCATTCATCCAACAAATATTTAGTGGGTTCCTATCACGTCCCAGGCGCCGCCAGAGCTACATCATAGAACAAAACAGAAAATAACAAAAGCAAGGAAACCAAACTATAAGTCAGCATTTTAAGGGCAAAATACAAACCAGCAATTATTTCTTGAGTGACCTAATATAAACGCTGTTTCAAGATATAATTTGAGCGGCCCCAATAAACAATGAATTATGCGGCTGTTTAAGAGTCATTTGGATGCAAGTTCAGTTGTGGGTGACAGATAAGAATGCTCCAGTTATGTAATTTTGGCTGGAGGCTGGTTATCATTCAGTTTAAGCATCTATTCCCACTGACAGGATGTGAGGAACAGCTGAATTGAGAAAATGCAAATCTGTTGTGCAGATCTGGATAAGAGGAGCTCCACTTGGGTCTGACAAATGTTGCTGTAATTTTCAAGCCCTTGAAAATAACCCACAAAAAGACTACATGACCAGGGGGTGAAAAAGGAAGGAATTAGATTTAATAAAGAAATCCTAAATGAGGAAATGAAAGAAGTTAATGGTAATCCACCCATCTTGCATATTTGTAGTATTTGAATTACTGAGCTTCTGGGCAAAGCCTGAGGGAGGGAAGCAGGGTAGGACGCTGACCTTCCTTGGTGCCTGTGAACCTCATTAAATGCTTCCCCTCATCCTCCTGTAACAGGAGCACCTCTGCCATCCCCCCCCCCCCCCTTTTTTTCTGCCATCCCTTTAACAGGGGAGGAAACAGGCTCACAGATCACTTAGGGTCCCGCTGCATGGAAGCAGTTGAGCAGGATTTTGGACTCCAGTGTGTCTGGCTGCCTTGAAAGTTTATCAATTTTTGCAAGCTAACCTGCATTTTCTACATTCCTTGATCGCTCATTACAACATTTAAACTTTAATGCTCCGTTCAAACACCCTGCAGTATTTGATATTTAGACTGGTTTCATTTAGTCTCGGTGGCAGCTCATCTGCAGGATGTCAAAGATGAAATATGAGTTAGCACAAGGATGCCTCATTAATCTCTAATACAAATAGAAATTTCTCTGATTCTTTAAAAGCGCTTTATCATTGCCTGGAGGCTGGCAATTGTCTCTAGCCCCCTCATTACAAAATTATTTATGGGCAAACAGTAGAGATATAACTTTCAACGTAAAATCTTAATTACTGCCCTGTTAGCTGATTTTTGTGTCCTCTGAAGGGGTATAAATTAGAAGAATAACAGTTGAAGAAATCAGAACAAAGTCTGCACAGTTGAATATAGCTGTGCTAAGGTCTCGACATGCATTCACGGCACCTAGATCCACTCTTGTTTACCCACGTCTATTCTTATTGCAGAGAACAGATACAAAGGGAGAAAAAAAAAAAAAACCCTTCACCTACCAAAGGCTTTACTGCTCGTTTGTGGTTTTCTTTTCTTTCTTACTTTTTTTTTTAAAGATTTTATTTATTTGTTTGTTTGTTTATTTATTTATTTATGAGAGAGAGAGAGAGAGAGGGCGCACAAGCAGATGGAGCGGCAGGTAGAGGGAGAAGCAGGTTCCCCACTAAGCAAGGAGCCCAATGTGGGACTCGATTCCAGGACCCTGGGATCATGATCTGAGCCGAAGGCAGATGCTTAACTGACTAGACGTCCCTTGTTTGTGGTTTTCTTGAGGACAAGGCCATACGTCGTCCTCTCTGTGTCCTTTCCTAGGGTCTGGCCCAGTCATCAGCACACAGTAGGATTTAATAAATATTTGTTGAACAGAACTAAATTTGGGTGACTTAATCTGTCTCCGGATATTCTGTACACATATTCAAACACAGGTTATTCCACTGTGCTCATTTCATTGTTTAATCATTGTGTGCCATCCTTTGTTCAATCTAATAAAAGGCACGGAACACTGAATATACTATGGCCAACAGCAAGATTAAAAAGAAAGGTCCCTGAAATGTGAGGTGTAGGATGGTCTGGTCTCCCTCATTTAGCAGCAGGACCTGAAGCCGGAGAGACAAAGCACCTGACAACGGCAGGGTCAGGTTAGGGGCTCTGCTTTCTGGCCCCTGGGCTCACTACCATTCCACCCGGCTGCACTTTGCACCTGTTAACACCACACAGCAGAGGGCAAGTTCAATTATGAATGGGGGATGGACATTTAGCCCTCAGGAGAAGCCAAATGAGCAAATGAAAAAAAAATATAATAAGTGGAAACAGTTCAGATTTTATAACCTACGGCAAGTAACAAATTTGTTCTTCAGAAAACAGATACAGATTTAAAAAATAGGTATTTTCTGGAGCTATTTAGAGGACAGCTTCCAACTTCCATTGTCTGGGAGGGATGAAATTAGGATTATCTAGGCTATGGTTGTTTCCTCAGTATATAAAAGCACCAACCGGGCAGTGTGTAGTTCTTCTCAGAGACAGACTCTGTGCTGAAGGGCAGCCAAACAGCTGATACCACTAGCTGTGAACGCTCTAAAGACCCTGGGATGTGGCAAGCTGACTGAGGCCTGCACTGCAGTTACTGCCAGTTTTTTAAGTATCATTTTGAATCATAACTTGGATCTGAATCCTAACTCCGCAAATTCATCTTGATCACCTTTCTAAATCTCTTTGTTCTTCTGTTTCCTCGCCTGTAAAATGCAGGGGACACTAACAGAAGGAATCTCGTAGGGCTGTTGGAAGGGCTGAATGAAATAATGGGTGGTAAAGCATTTAGCAAAGCACCTGGCACAGAGTAAGCACTTGGTCAATATTAAATATTGTTGCCATTTTATTCTCTTCACACAGGCCATCCAAAATTCTAGTATTCAAAACTGCAGGGAACACGCACACCCCAAAGTATCCTGTCAACTGTAGAAAAGAGGGCGCCTCCACAGGGGGATTCACGGGAGGGTGCTCCAGGATTGGAACTCCATTCACATAGAACACTGGCTGCAGTGTGACCATGAGTAATGCTTAGCGAGCATTGACAGTGGGTCAGGCCTCTCCTGAAGTAAGCTACATGCATGATATTGAGCAGGAAGTGGAGTATGGAGAGGCCAGAGGTGGGAAGATCAATCCAGAGTCAGATAAAATATAAGGAGAGCTTTAATTCACGCACACACAGTCAATGGGAGCCAATAAACCTGACAGATGCCAGTTACCCAGGAGAGGGGTAGGCAGGGAGGCCAAGAAGGCAGAAAACCTCTCTGGAGCCAAGTGGCCAAACAGATGGCAGTGCATGTGGTGCACAACTAGATGTCATGGCTGGAGTTGAGTGAGTGACCAAAACAGAGCTCTCCTTCCCAAAGGGATTGTTTTGAGAATGACCACTTGATGGTACTGAGATAATGAGGAACTATCTGATAAAAATGAATTACTGAGTATTTAGAAATAAAGAAACCCCACAGAGCAACTGACCTCAAAACATTTTTCTTTCTTTGCTTGGTGAAGCAGGCTGGCCATTCCGGGAAGCAGAACTGGAAAGATGAATGTTTCCAAATATTCCTTGGGGGAACCTAAATTAAACAAAAAAAAAATCCCACTGAAAATCCCAAATGGGCCAGATGAATCTGGGAGAAATGTTTGTTTCTGAACCAAAATAAGATACTGTCCGTGAAATAACATGACCTTAAATGTTGCATTTTACTCCAGACTGCTGAGTTGGGCTGTGTTACTAAAGAAATGGAAAATATCTTTCTGAGCCTCTGTGGACTGAAGAGGATGTAGATCGGGTCCCTATACAGGGCTGGGGCCACAGGCACAGCAAGGAGGCCAGTGTGGCTGGAGGGAAAATAAGCAAGGGAAATGTGGTAGCAATGAGGAGGAGAGGAACAGGGTGGGGGTACAATGGATGGGGCTTTATGGCCACAGTAATGGGGTGGTGGTTGTCAAGGCCCAAAGCACACTAGCAGAGAGAACAAAGTCATAGGAGAGGTCTGGGCCCAGGGGGAAGATGGAGAACGTCTACACCTCTGACTTCAACCCACAATACAGGGCAGCATGATACTTTCATCCACTTTTTACATTCCCCCCTTTGATTTCAATATAGAATCAAGGTATGCTTGCTGTTATTTATCATCTTTCTTATATTTCAACCTTAAAGATAAACCAATGGGATAAAGTTACTTCTCTTAGAAATAAAAATTAAGGGGCACCTGGCTGGCTCAGTCAGTAGAGCATGTGACTCTCGATCTCAGGGTCACAAGTTTAAGCCCCATGTTGGGCATGGAGCCTACTTAAAAAATTTTTAAAACTATAAGAAAATTCTGATACATATTAAAAAAATAAAAAATTAAGTTAAATTTAAAATAAGAACATATCCTTTTGTATTTTTGTGGTCTCCCTGAGGTCTGTCCACCCCATCCCCATCCTGTGGTTTTACAATGTTATAAGCCCCACATTATAAAAGACAAAATCTCCCTTACTTACATGTTTTTGGATCAACTGTTTCCAACTTAACTTGAGGACAGAGTACATGCGAGTCCATGGTCAAATGAGGAACTGAATAAAGGTGCTCTGTATTGAAGCCATGGAGAACCGTTTCCTCTAATGGTGAAACCTGATGGAGGATTGGGGAGGGAGTCAATTCATACAAATAGTTTAAAAAACTGTATTTTCCTGTATAACCTAACAAAGGATAAAATTCTGTATTAACTTCAGGTTCAAGGGGCACAATGAGTACAAATCTTTGTCCCCTCTTCCCTTCTGAGACACCTATAAATGACAATCGAGGAATAAAGCCCTAATAGAGAAAAGAACAGGAGGACCATTAACGGATGAAAGATTTGCAAACATTTCCAAAAGTAACAAGCATGAAGCCTGTAGTCAAGTAAGAGAGGGAAGGGTAGTCCAGGATCCATAAGAGGAAACTGTTCCAGTGGGTGGGAGTCTCTCTTCCCATCAAAAGTCCAAAAGGCTTTAATTCCCTCAAAGGATGGGAATGAGAAAAGGAATGATAAACAGGAGGGGTTAAGTGAAAATCCGGCTGGGGCTCCATTGGCCTGCTGTCTACATTTCCCCTCGTCCTGCTTCCACTCCTTTCAATATACATAAAGCTCCATTCCCACCAGCATTTTATATCCAATTCTCTCTCCTTCCCAATGATTCCAGTGATTTCCAGCGACTCCAAGGACTGGCCAAGCTGATAGCCAAAAGGAAAACAAACAAACAAACAAAAAAAAACCACAACTCTCCATTGATTTGAAGGCTCTCTGCCTGTAACCCTGAAGAAAAGTCTTCCATTAGACAATCACTCCCCACCAGCTCCTAGTCAATGTTTCTATTCATAGAAGACACTCATCCGGAAGACAAACCCACATGTACAATAGTAGAAGAAAATCATACCAGCTACATAGAAAAATCCACTTAGATCCCCATTTTAAATTTTGAATAAATAAAAGTTCTCTACACAAAGAACATCAACAGCATAAAAGACAGAGATCAAGATCTACAGAGAAAAACTGACTCTGGAAGAAGCACAAACACTTCAGGGAAGGGAACTGTAATTGGTATCTGCAGAGCAATTTGAGAAAGCATTACATCCACAGAGCAAGAACAGGATGCTATGAAAAAAGAACAATCACAGGCAAGAAATTCTTAGAGTCTAGTAGTGGCGGCTGCAGTAACCTACTGGAATTCTAGAGACTTAGGTTTGGGTCCTATCCCTGGGACCCTGCTCAATTCCCTGAATCTCTCAGAGCCTTGGTCTTTTATTTTAAATTCCATTAAGCCCCTATTTTACTCCAAGTATACTGCCTGAGGGCCCCCCCTCTTTGGCCCCTCAATAAAGTCTTTTTTATCTTGCCTTTAACACTGGCATGCATAGAGAAATGTGCTCTCCCCCCAGGTATCCCCAACATGGACAGGTGTTGACTCCTTTGTAAAGACCTTTCTCATCCAGGATCTCATCTGAACCCCACAGAGGTCCTGTGAGTTAGTCAAGGGTTATCTGTTCCATTTAATAGAGGTGGAAACTGAGGCTCAGAGAAGTTATATGATGCCCTTTAAGTCACACCATCAGTAGTAGAGCTAGGACTGGCCCCAATTTCTGGTTCTAATTCCAGTGCCTTCCCTTTCCCACCTCCCTAACTCATGACATCAGCACTGTCTTCACATAAGAGCCTTTCATTTAGGTTGGGGCCTGGGTGATACTCACAGTAATCATAGCTTCTTGTTTGACTTTACATCCCTCTGGAAAGGGAGGCAGCTCAGCTTCATACTCTAAAGGGAGTGGGGAAAAAAAATCCTTAATTCCACACTTCATTGCAGTTTGTGATGCAACTTCCTTTCCTCTAAAGAAAACATTCTTAAATTTTATTTTGGTTGATGGTTTATTGAAATGAAAACAACTGGCTACTATAGGTTAATAATTACTGCGAACCACCTTATTTAAAATGGATAAGAGATGATTGTTCTCTTGTATGACAGACTCAAGGCTTTATGTAAGAGTTTGAGCCTCTTTTGCCGAGAAGGTACAACTTTAGATTTTGCCCCCAAACTATGATAACTACATGGAATAAAAGGAGGAAGAGAATGGGACAGATGCCAAGGGAAGACACCAGTAGCTATACAGAGAGGAGGGGAGAAAAGGAAGAAGAGGAGCACATGGTGGGAGGGCACAGTAAAAGCGAGAGATGAGCTGTCTCTTGTAGTCATGAGGATGAGCATGAAGGTAGGAAGGTAGGACGGCCTGATTGGGGTATGCATCTGGAAGAGCAATCCCATAAAGACCCTGCTACTCAAAGTGCGCCCAAGAACCAGCAGCTTCAGCATCTCTGGGGAGTTAGAAATGCAACACCTCAACCCCACCCAAGACCTGCTGAATTTGAGTCTACATTTTAAGAACATCCCAGGTGCCTTGAATGCACTAGTGGGAGTAGTAGTTCTGCTGTAAACTCCAACAGCTTCCTATCCTGGCGGCACACAAGAATCACTGGGGAACTTTTTGAAAATAACTTTTTGGAGTTGGGCCCAGACATTCTGATTCAATGGATCTAGGGTGGAGGTCTGGGAATCAGTATTTTTAAAGCTTTCCAGCTGATTGCTCACAGTCAAGGCTGCTCACAGTCAACCTGTTGGAGAGCCTAATGCAAAGAACAGTCCATACAAGTTCTGCAGGGTAACAAGAACTATTGCTCGAAGAGGGACGGAAATACTTATGGGCTAAATTAGTTACATCCCTAAAAGAGATTGGTAAGCATATTTCTGGAAAAGTCAATGTTTTAATGACAAATGCATAGTCGCTTTGCAGCAATGAGGAAAAACAGTTTCTGAGCAAGATGCTATCAATGGAATGAATAAAATTGTATTGGACACGTGTTTTGTTCTACTACCGGGTTCCTTGTCAGTGAAACATCTCTTGACTTTTTTTTCTTAACTCCTAGGTTATCAGGCTGGGGACCAGTATGTCAGCCTGTAGGTTGCAAGCAATCTTGATTCCCAGTACCAGCTATATTAGTTTTCCAATGCTATGTAAAAAATTACCACAAACTTTGCAACATAAAACAACACAAATTTATTATTTCACAGTTCCTGTGGGTCAGGAGTCCGGTATGGGTTAGGATCTCATCAGGCTCAAATCAAGGTGTTGGCCATTCATGGCTGTGATCTCATCTGAGGGTTGGGTCCTCTTCTAAGATCATTGGTTGTTGGCAGGATTCAGCTTCTTGTGGCTGTAGGTTTGAAGCCCCCATTTTCCTTTTGTTGGTGGGACTCTCAGCTCCAAGAGGGCACCCTTGAGTCCTTGTCATGGACAGTCCACACATGGTTATTTGCTACTGCAAGGCGAACAGGAGTCTCTTCTGCTTTAATGACTTTGACTTAAGGTTTACCTGATTAGGCCACGCCCACTTACAGTGATCTTCATAATTCCTATCAGTTTTATCCTTATTTGAAATTTGTAAAAATTAATGCCTGTGTTTTGTGAGGGAAATTGTCCGGGTCTGTTTATGCTCACCATCATATTCCCAAATAATACTTGCTGAATGAATGAATGAACAAAATGAAGAATATAGCAAGTTACTTTTGATTCTTTATCTATTCTTTTGTTCACATTTATTGAGAGCCTACAATGTGCCAAGAACCATTCTAGGTGCTTAATCTTGGACATCTTTCAAGATTGCTACATATATGATATGCCACAATTATTTAACCAGTGTACTTAGTGAGTGTTTAGGTTGCTTCCAATTTTACATTTCATTATTACAAACAATGCTGCCAGGAGCATCATCATGTATATATACATCACTGATTGGAAAGGAGATATTTTTATAGTATTAATTCTTAGATGTGGAATTGTTCTGTTAAAGGAAAAAATAATTTAAAATTTCGACCAAATTGACAGATGTTCCTCCAAAAAGTTTACAACAATTTATACTCCTAATAGTAAGACTGTTTCTCGAGAGCATTACAAATCTTATATATATTTAAATGATATTTTGCTTTTATTTGCATTTGTTATTTATTTGTATTTTTTCTTTTTCTTTTTTTTTTATTTGTATTTTTTCTATTTAGATTTTTCCAAGGAGATCTCTCAGGAGTTCACTTAAATTTGATGGAAAAGATACAAACTTTTTCATCATATGACCACAAAACATATACAGTTGAAATGATTATGTAGGAGTATGGGAAAATACATTATCATCAGGACAATATGATGTGTTTGTGATTTCTAGCCTCTGTAATGTTCGAGAATCTGGCATATTTAAGAACACGTCACTTTTGCCTTGTGATTTCAATTTAAACTATGTAATTGATTACAGACTGATGCTTTTTTACATCGAAAACCATACGAGTTTGTATGAATTTGATTAAGTTTGTAAAGTATTGAACTCATTAAAATAACTTGATTTACCATGGTTTGATTCATTCAATTTCTAAGAGTTGCTTCAGTGCTTAGAAAATTTGCTTGTTTGCTTGGCACTAGAAATGCTTGAGAAAACCAGGTATATTAAATTTATAATTTACAATAATAAAAAAATATAAAATAAATTTACAATAATAAAAAAATCTAAAAATTTACAATTTTTTACTTACCAAAGCTTATAAACTAGGATAATTGATTAGGGGAATTTAATGTTATACACACATTCAGTGAACACTAAGGACAGGTAAAAGTGGTTACTCATTTTATACGACAAAGGCAACATTCGGCAAGAGGCAGAGCAGAAAGAGCCTATAATCCCATTGGCAGAGTGGAGCCTTTCCACCAAAATTGGAACCTGTCCCCTCTATGTTCCTAAGATATGAGATAATGAAATGTCTTTTTTGCTCAGACCACTATTAGACTGTCTCCGATTTGCTGCTGAACATGTTCCTAACTGAAAGAGCAATTAAAATACAATGTTTAGGGTGCCTGGGTGGCTCAGTCAGTTAAGTGTCCACCTTCAGCTCAGGTTATGATCCCAGGTTCCTGGAATTGAGTCCTGCATCGGGCTCCTTGCTCATCAGGGAGCCTGCTTCTCTCTCTGCCCCGTCCCTGCCCCACTCATTTTCTCGCTCTCAAAAATAAATTAAATAAAAATATTTTTAAAAAATACAATGTTTACCAACAGGGGCCTATTGGAAAGGGATGGATCAGGGTGAAGAGGAGGGAGTGAATCTAATGAACACTTAGCCAGCATACACTACAGTGAGGGGTTGTACCAGGTGCTGGAGGGCCAGATGACTGGTGCAGGGGAGCTTATGTTCTGGTAAGGGGATGAACAGTAAACTGGTGCCTCTGAGATGTGGAAGCGCTGCTGGGGAGGGCTATGTCCGGTGCTCTTGGTACAGTGAGGAAAGGGCTTCAAAATCAGTGTGAGAAATGAGAGGAGCCTTTCTAGATGGGGGGCCACTTAGGCTAGGTCTTGAAAGATAAAGATGAGAAGGCAGATGTTCCAGTAAAAGGCAAAGCTTAGGCAAGGCATGGAGGAGTAGAACAATATGGTGCACTGGAGGAATTATTTCTTGTGGCTAAAAGTACACAGTACAGGACAGTAGCACTGTGCTTTGTACCTCACCTGGAGAGCTTATTTAAAATGCAGAGCTTAAGGACTCACCCCCAAGGAGTCCAACTCATCAGGTCCAGGACAGAGCACAGAAATCTGCATTTTAAACAAGTAATCCAGATTTTGGCACAAGTGCTCCCAGGCTACACTTTGACGCATGCTATATGTTGTGTAAGGGCTTGGATTTGAGTGACACAGACATCTGAGTTCAAGTCTGGTTCTGTCACTTACTTCGGGCAAGTTTCCTTAATTCTCTGCCTCAGTTTCCTCAATTTTGCCTGTATAACAGGCAAGACCCTGAGTTGCTATGAGGTTTAAATGAGAGGAAAAGCTTCTAGCACAGTGTCTGGCACACAGAGCAGCTCAATAAATGTTGCCATTTGTATGATTTGAGCAAATGGTTGGTCATGAACCTAAAAAAAAAAAAAAAAAAAAAAAGACAGGATCCAGATCATTAAGGGACTTAGCTCTTAAGCTAAAGAGTTTGTTTACCATGAAAGCTATGAAAATCATTGTAGGTCAAGGCATGATGTGGTCAGATTCGAATTTTAGATAGGTTCCTGTGGAAGAGGGTCTGGACAGAGGCCTTCTGCAATTAAAAAGCTACAGCAGCAATCTAAACAGGGTGTGGTAAGGGCCTGATCTAATGGAGCAGCCATGAGAACTAGGGGGTGAGGAGTTGGGGCTTACAAACGCTAAGGAGGTAGAATCTATAGGGATTGGAGAATGTGGGGATCATGAAAAGCAAATGGGAAACATGTTAAGATGAATCTCTGATTTCTGGACTGGGTAGCTGAGTGAATGATGGTGACACTCAATGAGATCAAAAGTTGTTGGGTGTCTAGAATAGTGCCTGGAGTCCTTCCTAGCCCAGCACTTAAAACAGTTCCCAGCATGGGTAGATGGATTGACAGAATAGATGAGAATAATTTCACTGGAACCATGAGGTAAGTAGGAGCTAGTCTGCACCGGTTTGATAAGAGAAAAGGAGTGACAGTGGTGTGAACAAGGGCAGTGTGTTCCTTCCGGAAGCTTGGCTGAGAGAAGAAAAGGGATAAACAAGAGCTAGAATATAATACGTACTAAGAGAGAGGTTTTTCTCAAGATGACAGACCAAAGGATGTTTGGAAGGAAAAGTCAGTAAAGAAGTTAGATGTAGGAGAGGGGGTGACAGAGCAGGATCCTGGGATGCCAAGAGGATGGTACCAAAGCACAGATGTAGGCTGAGCTGTTGGTAGCAGGGTATGTGTGCAGGCAGATGTATGTATATCCTTATCAGTACAAGAAAGTTGAAGGATCCCCTCCCACTTCCAAATGCCTGACTCTTCTCAATGAATGCCTCCTACATTTACTAAGTGATATCACCCAACATTTGAGGGGGGGCTAGAAACGTGGGGCTAGTAGATGGGGGCAATGGAAGAAGGCATTGAGGGATGTTGACTGATAGGCACTGTGAGAGCCCCCTGGTGTTTTTCTCCAGCTGTACTCAGCTGCTGCGCTAGGGTTACAAGGATTGATTCAGAGCTGGTCGATGTTGGTATCTGGCAGGTGATAGAGGAACCGGATTTTACAACAGCTCTAAGGGTTGAGGCTGGACAGTATTTGGAGTGATGAACCAATGGCAATAATGAGGATGATGACGAGAGTAGTAACAGCAATATCAAAATAGAAGACTATAAGCTCAAAAAAAAAAAAAAGACTATAAGCTCCCAATACTTTGACTCAGTCTTGGTTAAAACCATAGTTAAAAATCATGTCACAAGCAATAATAAGATTTAATTAGAAGCCTTGGCAGGAAAGAACTTTATTGATACTGATACAAGTGCCTTTGAGGATACAAAACTCAGAAGTAGTCATCACTGGAAAGTTGAGAGAGAATGTTAAAGAACAATTACAAGTAAGTTGTCAAGTTATATAAACACACACACACACACAGCATCAGCCAGGTGGGACAGTCTTAAGTTACATATTTACCTATTCTGTATTTCTTCTTTCTGAAATTGAATTTCTCACAGGTCTATTTGCTGTGATAAGTTGCTTTTTAAAGGGAGCTATACTAATAGAATGTAACAGTGAACCTCAAGCATAGGATTACCACAAAGCCGCTTTTCATGTTTGTCGTGAGGCACTAAATTTACTCACTATTTGTTATAGAAAACTCCATGTTAGAATGGTTAAGAAATTCATCTGAGTTAAAATAATCATGACAGCGCCTTAGTATATAATTCACTATCTCTGACCCCATTAACTTCATGATGTAACTCTATCACTTTGTGAGTAGCATCAATTCACTTGCTTTTTAGAGAGCGCCAAACCACTTTGTCTTTGCTTTCTCCCTACAGGGCTATTTGACCAAAATAATCTCCTGACTTTAAAACACAATGCAAACCGTGTTTCATTGTTAGCAACAATGAACATTTATTGAGCTCCTTTTAAATGCCTGACATTATGCTAATAACCTTCACATATATTATCTTACCCGGTCCTCACATCAGCTCTGTGAGGTAGGTAAGCAGTTTCCCTTAAACAACACACCAGTAATAAACTCTATTACGAAGAGCTGTTTGGCTTGGAGAAGTCAAAACGTCTTTCACCTTTTTGGGGAAAAGACATTCACAACTACCTTCAAATATGAGTGGATTCTTTATGGTAGAGTGATCAATGTGGGTCACGGCAGCAAGAGGTAAAAGGATCAAAGGGTAGAAATTACGGAGAACTTTCAAGGTGAAACAGAGTTTTCTAAATATAAAGTGAAACTGGAAAAGGAATTCAAGCACTGGATGGGAGGTGAAACAGACAGCCACTGAGAGTCATCTATCAACTCTGAGTCTGCTATTCTCTTTCTCCTCTGTTTTTTCCACTTCTTTCATATACTGGTGCATTCACTCTTTTTCCCCATTCAACAAACATTTCCCGGCTTGTCCAATATGGTTCCCACTAGCCACAGTGCCTATTTAAAGTTGGTAAACTTAAATAAAGTAAAAAATTTGAGTCCCAACCACATTTTAAGTGCTCAAAACTGTATGTGGCTAGTAGCTACCACATTTTTTTTTTTTGAGATATAACTGACATTTAACATTAAATTAGTTTCAGGTGTACAGCATGATCAATCAATAGGGCTACCATATTTGAAAGTTCTGGGAAATGCTGTTTCAGACAGCTGACATAGTGACAGTAACTGCAAGAATGAAAAATCTTGAGTTCTTGACCTTGGGGAGCTTACAACCTAGGGGAGAAAAAAACCTACCCAATATTATTTTTTTAAGAGCTAACACTTATTGAATTCTTGCTGGAAATCGGGCAGTTTGCTTAGCACTTTCTGTGACTATTTAGCTGCAATGCTCCTACCACCATTATTATGCTCACTTTATAGAAAGGGCAATAACTTGCCCAATATATGTGAAGAGTACTGTAAGGCTTCATGACCAAGAGTATGTGTAGGGCCACGAAAGACGTTGAGCTCCATTTGGGGATTTTAAGGAAGATCAGAAGTGGAGAGGGATTAAAACTCAAATCTGTATAGACCATGTTTACTCAACCTGTGGGCTACAGACTTAACTAATCAGAATTACCTAGGATGCACGTTAAGAGTGCAGATTCCCTGCACCTGATTATGCTATCTGTGGGCAGGAACTGAGAACCTGCGCTTTAACCAAGCTCCCCACCTCTGTCCCTCCGATTCTTTATTTAGTGAGGTTTGAGAGCCACTGTCTACACCACCGGGTCCCCTTTGTTCCGCTTTCCCCTGGCTCCCCTGGCTTTAACCTGACTACGGATCAAGGTGCGAGGCTGCGGCGCGTCGTCTCGCACAAAAGTCTCGGAACCTTAGTTTCCCCGTCTGTGAAATGGAGATCCCGGCGGGCCTACAGCGCGGCTACCAAGGAGACCACGCACGTCCGGCGCCCAGTAAACGCGGCCCCCGCCTGGCGAGTCCCACCCGTCTCTGACGGCCCGGGCTGCCTACCCTCACAGATCTGCTCCCACAGGTTCTTGCCCGGAGGCTCCACGCCCTGTCCTGGCGAGACGGGTAGCTCAGGGGACACGGCGGACACGAGGGGCACTAGCGTCCGGACAGTCTCCGACGACTCTACGGAGCCGACCGGCTCCTCGCGCTGGGCGGTGCGACCACTCTCCAGACCCCGTGCAGCCATAGCCGCGGTTTCCACGGCAACCGCCCTCCGGCACGGCTACGACCCGGAAGGAGCCGGAATTCAGGCAGGCGGGCCAGCGACTGGAGATTAACTTCCGGGTCGCGGCAGAGCTGGCTTTCACGTGGAGGCGGGGAAGATTGGCGTACGGGTGAGTGCTGAGGAGCGGCACTGGCGGGGCGCGGCGGGTCTGGAGATTGCGCCTGGGGACTTGCGCGGAGAACTGAGGGAGAAGTGGGTGGCCTGTACCCCAAATCCACACATAATCCCCCACCCCCACCGCAGTCGCGTGTGTGCGCTCGCTCTGGCCTGGAAGTTCTCCCGCCTTGGAGCGGGGCCGGGATCCCGCGTAATCCCTCCCTGTGTGTTTGTGCGGAAGCTTTGGCGCGGGGGAGCCTGTGAGGGACCGTTCTCGCCTCCTGGCTCCCTTGCTTCCTGCTCGTGAACCGGCGGCGGCTGTGGGGTGTTGGTTCTGTTGTGCAGAGCGCAGGCTCGGACGTCCTGGGGACTGGGTTCGAGTCCTTTTTGTCACTTGCTGGCTTTAGGACCCAGGACAAGTAAATTCAAGTCTCGAAGCCTCAGCAAGTGTGAGATGGGGTTTTCACACCGGTCCTCACAAGACTACCGCGAAATTTTAAAAGAGCTTTTGGAGAAAGTGTTTGGTTTTGCTGGAGACACTGTAAGATTCTTCTTGGAGCAAATATATCTGGGGTCGCAGGGTTGAAGAGGAGGCTCTTCAGTGCTAAAGAGAAAGGAAGCTACAGTGATTATGAAAGGGGATTAAATGACTACAGTCTTCCTTTAACTTCTTTGTTCTAATCAGATCACTTGACCACTCCCCCACCTGAGGCACTCTTGGCCTATCGGGGTGCGCGCGCGCTGTGCCTCCCACACACACACTCTCTCTCTCTCTCTCTCTCTCTCTCTCTCTCTCTCTCTCTCTCTCTCTCTCGTGCACCCTCTCCAGGTTTGCACCTTCTCCCATTCCTTTGCAGGCCCCTCTTCCTCTGTCCTGCTTCCCTGAGGTCTCAGGCTCATTCTTTTTGAGGCTTAGTTACCACCCATATATTTATAAGTTTTTGTTTTTTTTAAACCCATGTCCGCCCCGTCACCCCTAAGCCTCAGACCCACATATCCATCTGTCCACCGAATATCTTCTTGTCCGCTTGCATAGCTCAAGGTATCTATGCAAACCAGCCTGTGTCCTGCAGCCCCTAATTACCTGCCTTCAGTTCCTTTTTTTCAGAGAGTAACTCCACAACCCTGCAGTTGCCTAAGCTGGAAACCTCTGTTCTAGAAACTTTCCATACAACTGGTAGACCAGATTAGATGAACTTCATTACCCTGACCTCACCACTAGCCTTGCCTTTATCACTGTATCTTCATTATCACACCTCTTTTCCACCTACACCTGCTTCTTGATAGCAGGTGTTTTATCTTGTTCATCTCCGTATCTCTGGCGTTCATTCATTAATTATTTATCAAACACCTGCTGTGTGTCAGGGACAGAGCTAGGCTCTGGAAATACAGCAGAAAACAGGACAAGAGTGAATCGAGAGGGTGTACCCTTGACTTACCAGATGCTCCTGGTGTGAGTTATAAATGCACTTGAGCCATGGCTTACTCCTGGCCTGGCTCTTTGAAGCTGCTAATGGTGAGCCAGGTCCAGTGTGGCTCCCCAGGGCTCCGAGGCTAAAGAGAGCTTCAGGATGGAGAAGCTCCTGACCTTTCCCTCCCACTGTCCAAACTTCCTGCGAGGGGGAAATTTGTTTCTGGATTCCCTGGGTGTCTCCATGTCACCTAGTCCAGGGAGCAGCAGGAGCTCAGGTGGTGACTGGAAGCTAAAATGTACTTGAGGGCGCCAGCCCCTTCCCACAGTTGCCTACATGACATTTCCCCCAAAAAAGCTGGTCATTCTAGGTTGCTCTGTGTCATCTTCAGTTGCTAAATATTGGTAATTAATTTGAAAATTTAGAAACAGTGAAGCAGGCTGGGTGTGACCCCCCCAACACCTCCCCTCTCCCTGGCAGCGTTTGATCTGGTTCAGTCCCTCTTTATGGATCGGGAAACTGAGACCCAGAGAAACCAACACTATGCAGCAAGAGGGCCTCAGTCACCATTTGAACCTAGGTCTTATCAGTCCTAGCTGGGGCTCCCTTCATCATATCTTGTTGCCATTCTTATTACTAGCCACATGGGAAGGTAGTTAGGAGGGTAAGTCACCCAGGGTGCAGGTGGGGAGAACTAATTTCCAGACTCAAAGGAAAAGAGCTGCTTAGGTCAACCAAGGTAAGGGGTTAATTGTGCCATAGTTATTGCCTCTGGTGGGAATTGGCAGGTAGAGTTGACCTCAGGATTTCTGTCTCCTTCATTCAGTGAAAGTTCAGCTCCTGAGGACAGTACCTGGTCTGTCTGATTTGATTGCAGTTGTATCCTCAGTGGCTGGCAGTGGGTAATTTGTTGAATGGGTTACTAGAATCAGATTTAAGGAAGGCAGTGGGAAAGGGAATCCCTTTCTACGGATTATTGTGTATTCTTGCCCTTTGAGAGGAAAGTGTTATATCCATGCGTGCCCCCCTCCCCCCGTTTTCCAAAAGGGGAAATTAATGTTCAGGGAGGCTAGGTGACTGGGGCTTAAGTTGATGAGGGAGCAGTTTGAAACTGAACTTGGAGCTGTCTGAATTTAAATTTCATTCTGCTTCTTTGATCACATTTTTCTTTGTTTGCAAGGAATAACTCCCATTTTCCCATCCTCTAACGTTTCAGACTAGCCACTCAGAAATGTGGCTCTTGGCACTAACTTGCCAAATTATACATGGAGTGGTTTGGTATGGAGATAACTTGTACCATTTCTCTTTTCAGGAATGATCACCAAAACCCACAAAGGAGACTTGGGCCTTGGGGTCCCAGAGAAAAAGAAGAAGAAAAAGAAGGTAGTCAAAGAACCAGAGACTCAGTACTCAGTTTTAAACAGTGATAATTATTTCACTGAGATCTGTCCCACAAGAGCCACATCCCCCGCAAAGAATGTGCAGCTAGGGCAGGCATCTGAGATGTCTCTGGTGAAGAAAAAGAAGAAAAAGAAGACCCATAGCACCCTCTGCGAGGAGCACCTAGAACCTGAGACCATGTTACGTGCTGGACGGACAGAGAAGTGGGCCAGCCCCAGCAAGCAGGCTCTTGGTTCATCTGAGTTCCAAGGTGGGGAGAAGAAAAAAAAGAGGAAGTCCTTAAGACCTCTGGCCATGCCTTCTGGCTCAGGAGTGAAGACCTCCCTGGACACCAGACAGGGTGAGGAGGTGACCAGAGTTGGCAAGAAGCCCAAAAAACACAAGAAGGAGAAAAAGGCCCAGGAGGCTGCAGCCTTCTCAGCCAAGGACCCTTGGTTCTGTGAGTCTGGGGATACTCTGTCCACATGCTTAGTGGGGAAGGATGGCTCGGAGCAGACAGCCTCAGGGCAGAAACGGAAGCAGGGCAGCCCCAGGGAATGCAATGTGAAGATGAAGAAGAAAAAGAAAATCCACCAGAAGGGAGATACCTCCCTTGAAGAGCACCTTGAGTCCTCCAAGTCCATGGAGAGCAGCCCTAGGAAAGGAAGTAAGAAGCCAGTCAAACTCGAGGCTCCAGAATACATCCCAATAGGACATAACCCCAAGTCCCCTGCAAAGAAGAAAATGAAGTCCAAGAAAAAGGTAGAGCAGCCAGGCATTGAGGAGCCAGCTCTGAAGAGGAGTAAAAAGAAGAAGGTGAAAGAGAGCAAAGTAGCAGAAGAACCTTGGGAAGAGGTAGGCATTTCTTCAGAATTAGACTCTGCTTTGGGAGAATAAGAGGGAGAAGTTGGGAGTGTGTGTGTGTGTGTGTGTGTGTGTGTGTGTGTGTGGCATTTGTAGCCACCAGAACCCTGATAAAACTGACTTCAGCCAGAAAAGGGATTTGTTGAGACATGTAACTGAAAAGGTTAAAAGCTATTTAACTTTAGATATGGCTGGATCCAGGTGCTCATGGAATATCCTCAATGTTAAGGGTATCCCTTGTTATTGAAACTCTACCCAAGTCCTCACTATCTTCACTCAAGATCTAAATAAATTGGTATAAATTTTTTAGATGAATCTCTCTCTTTCTGAACTTTTGCCTCTTGCTGTCCAAAACTCAGGAACCAAATAGTTTTAACATGGTCTGTGGCTATCTGAGCTTATTTTCTGTGCTTAGTGTACATGATTTAGAGATCAAATAGATTTGGATTGCAAGAGATGCCTGTGTGGCTTTCTCCAGCTCTGGGCTTTGTATCTTTTTTCTTTGTTGGTTTTGGTCCCAGACAGGCACCTCTCACGCCACAGCAAGATAGTCTCAGTAACTCTAGGATTTCATCCTAGTAGTTAGGCTACCCCCAAAGGGAGAGAGAGAGCCCCTCCGAAACAATTACAGAAGTCTCAGGGCTGCTGTCACAGGCCTACAGGCCTTGATTAGATCACACAAGCCGGAAGCCCTGATCTGAAACCAGAGGTTGGGGCCTAGGGTATCAGTCCCACCTGAACCCCACTGTCTGAGGTCAGGGGGAAAAGACAGTTTCTAGGAGGAAAACTCAGTCCTCATTCCCAGGAGGAAGGGAATAGTTGATGGTCTGGTGAAGACAACAGATCCACTGTCTCCATCCTGACAAGCTTCCTTGAGTGCAGGAAGGAAGGGAGGAGATGAACCAGAGCGCTTGGACTGCACAGGCCCATAGCCTCCCTTGTCTGTGCCAGGGCCACACTCCATTCCTGTCTTTGCGGTATGTGCGTGCACGTGCGGGGGTAATGAGATGGTACGTGTCCTATTCCAAGCAGATGTCTGGCCTGTTGGGGTAGCAATGGCTGAAATTTCTTGAATACTTAACCATGTGCCTGGCACTAAGCTAATGCTCCCCATGTATTAACCCCTTTAATCCTCACATCAGTCTGGTGAGATCGCTGCTGTGGTCATCCTCATTTAACAGACAAGGAAACAGATTCAGAGGAGTTAAATACCTTGATCAAGTACAGGTACTGGTACACTGTGGGGCTGGGCTTTAAACCCAATCTGGCTTCTAAACTTGAGGTTTCATCCTTTCTCAGAAGCTTCCCTGTAATTTCTCATAGATTGCAGTATCATTAGAGCCCAAGAAGTGACTCTTTTATTGGAACAAGCCCTGGATTCTCTTCCCAGTTCTGCACCGACCAGTTAGGTGAACTCAGACTAGCCACTGCCCTGTGGTCCTCAAGTAAAAATGATGGCTAATGTGTATTGAGCACTTCTTGAAGGATGACTTTGGCATTGGAGGGGCTCAGTTAATACCGCCTGGGGCAGGGTCATCAGGAAGGTATCTGTGTGGCTTGAGCTCAGTTTGGCCAGGCAGGGTTGAGGAGGGCAGGGGTGGCCTCCATATCAGGGCCTACAAGAGGTAGTTCTGGTTTCTGGATTTTTCCCAATTTTGCCCTAGTCCATTAGATTTGGTTTTACTGGTCTCTTTTCTTCAGAAGCTCTTGGGGCCAAGAAGAACCCCAGAGGTGGGAGCCTAACCCCCATCAGAATCTAGAATCCCTTCTTTCTGGAGTCCAGTGAAAGGTGGTCAGTCCCCTCTGTTTAACATCTCCTGTGATGGGGGCTCTGCTGCCTAGGGCAGCCCACTGGGTCAGGAAATGCACACATCTTCAAGGTCTGGATGGGTGATGTGCGTGAACAGAGCCCTTGAGGGATCATCACACGTGATGCTGGGTGCCGGGCAGAGCACACCTACAGTAAGGATGCCAGAAACGTGGCACTTGTCATTACCAAAGGACCAGGGAAAGTGGCTGGCCTGAGGTCTCTCTGTCAGAGGGTTCCATGAGGGCTGAGGCCGGTGAGAGAGCGTGGCCCATGTAAGCATGCCCAGGGCAGGCCCAGTGAGGATGCCACTTGGGAGCAGAGACCTGTGAGGGGTGTCTACCGTCAGTCGTGCAGAGGGAACAGCAAGTGCAGGGGCCCTGGAGGGAACAAAGATGGGGGTAGCAGGAGCTGGGAGTTTAGGGGGCCAAGTGCTAGAGACCAGAGAGGCCACATGAGTCTAGCTTTTCGTGTAAACAAGATGAGCACCTCTGGAGGATTTTGGGGAGTGGAGTGATGTGATCCACTTGAGTTACTAAATTTTTATTTTAAGATATTTTTTCAAAGATTTATTTGAGAGAGAAAGCACGTGTGCAGAAGCAGGAAGGGCAGAGAGAGAGAGCAAGAAAGAATCTCAAGCATACTGTGCACCAAGTGCAGAGCCTGATGTGGGGCTAAATCTCAGGACCCTGAGATCAGGACCCAAGCTGAAACCAAGAGTCAGATGCTTAATCTACTGTGCCACCCAGATTCCCCTTAAATTTTTACTTTTTTAATTGAGATATCGTTTGGGCATCTGGGTGGCTCAGTTGGTTAAGCAACTGCCTTTCGGCTCAGGTCATGATCCTGGAGTCCCAGGATCGAGTCCCACATCGGGCTCCCTGCATCTCGGGGAGCGTGCTTCTCCCTCTGACCTCTCCCCTCTCATGCTCTCTGTCTCAAATAAATAAAATAAAAATAAATCTTTAAAAAAAATTGAGGTATAGTTGACATATAACATGGTATAAGTTTAAGGTGTATATATAACATGTTCCACTTGAGGTTTTTTTTTTCTAATTTTTTAAAAAGTATTTATTAGAGAGCATGTGTGCACACCTGCAAGTGGGCAGTGGAGCAGGGAGAGGAGCAGAGTGAGAAGGACAAGCAGATTCCTTGTGCTAAGCGTGGAGCCCAATGTACGGCTTGATCCCACAACCCTAATCATGACCTGAGCCAAAATCAGGAGTTGGACACTTAACCGACTGAGCCACCCAGGTGCCCCAAGATTTTATTAAGTAGTCTCTATACCCAGTGTGGGGCTCGAACCTACAACCCCAAGATCAAGAGTCTCATGCTCTACTGATTGAGACAGCCAGGTGCCCTTCCAGTGGAGGTTTTAAAGCTCACCTGAGCTGCTGTGCATAATGGAGCAGGGTTGGGGGTGGGAAAGCAGATGTTAAAGACTTGTGCTTGTCCAGGCAGGAGAGAAGGCAGTGATTAGGAGTGGGGTGGGAGGGGAACAATGTGGAGGAGAGAACTGGGTTTGGGTTTGCTGGCAGTGGGTTTGGGTCTCCCTCCCCACCCCCAACCCCCAATCAGGGCCCCAAGGCCCCTGCCCACCTGTCCGTTGGTAGCTCCTCCCCACCCCCCACCATCAGCAGGACCCTTGGCCTCGCTCCTCTTACTGGTTTGGTGCTATGGGAGGTAAGATGATGTCTGTGTGGCAGGAAAGGTGTGTCAGGCCTAAGTCAGGAGACGTGCATTAGTGTCAGCCCTGTCCCTTAGCTGTGGGGGTGACTTTATGACGGTCGCTTCACCTCTCTAAGCCTTAGTTTCTTCATATGTCAAATAGTTCAGTGCCATTGTTTTGAGGGGAGAATCGGTGAGAATCGTTCCACGATTCCACAAGAGGATGTCAGAAGTTCTGTAAGTGGCAGGGGTTGAGGTGGTACTGCGGTCTTGGGTCTTTTCTGGACTCTCATGATCTCACCCTGCTGAGCTGCTGGGGCAGAGGCCATCGTATGCCTGACTCTTACTCCCTTTGCCCTTTTGTGCAGGAGCCTGACACAGACTTAGAGGTGGTGTTGGAAAAGAAAGGCAACATGGATGAGGCGCACATAGACCAGGTACGGCCCAGGTCCTCACTCCCCTTCCATGTGTCTTGCCACCCGCCAGGCACACATTTGTCTCCTACAAGGCAACAAGATTCTCTTCCCAGAGGTGTCAGGGACCCCAAAAGCCACCAGCCAGCTTCTGGTACACTTCCAGTGGCAGGGAACTTGTGGCCTCCCCCACTCGATGCTGGGAGACCCCTTCAGTACCACAGCTTTGACTCAGGAGCCATCAGATCATTCAGAACCCAGGCCGAGGCTCTCCTCCTTGTAATTGCTGCAGGGGAGATGGAAGTGTGACCCCAGGAACTGTAGGCAGGGAGCTTGTGCTCAGCCAGGTCCACACATTGCCATCTCCTGGACTCGATTCAGGAGTGTTGAGAGAAGTTAGTCTGTTGTGGATCTGCTTCTGCCTCTGCCGTGCCCGGTTCTGTAGGGAGATGCATCCTTTCTGGAATGGGGGTATCCTTTCTGGAATGGCTTTCTGGAATCGGGGTATTTGTATGGTCCTGGACCAAATGAGGCCTGGCAGAACAGGATGGTAGCAGCGTAGGCTTGGCTTTGGACCATT
The DNA here is from genome assembly GCA_028534135.1 of Potos flavus. NCBI lineage: Eukaryota > Metazoa > Chordata > Mammalia > Carnivora > Procyonidae > Potos > Potos flavus. Next base: position 20,615,335 of record CM052890.1, read on the forward strand.
ACTGTTGACCTTGGGCAGTCACTGACCTCACTCACCCTCCTATAGGTGGCTGTGAAGACCGAACGAGGTCATGTTTGTGAGGCTCTCAGCAAGGGGCCTGTCTTATATCTCAGCTTAATAAGTGGCAGCTATTACCCTGACCATATCCTCTCGCTTTGTCAGCAAGTAATTGCTGGAGAGAAGCAACAGGGTGTGATGCAGAGATGACCCCTGGCCCATGGCCCTTCTACTCCAGGAGAGAAGGAAACCAGAGAGTACTAGCAAAGGAGCAGAATATGAGGAGGCTTGTAAGATGCCACAGAAGTTCCAAATCTAATGCCTTTGGGGCCCTGGGAGCTCTCCCTGGAGGTGGCATATCAAAGTGGGGCCAAGAAGATCCATGAGATGATACTGACAGCCCAGTACCTGGCCTGGCACGAAGCACAAGCCCCTCAGAATGGGAGCTCCCCAGCCTTCTGCAGGTCATAGGCACACTGCTCCCAGGGTCAGGGCCAACGGTAATGAGCTGGGCAGCCGCACAGAGAGGACAAAGGTGAGGCCCTGACCTGTCTAGGACCTTCCATCAGTTTCTTTGCCAGGTGTCCCTCAGCCACTCAGCCACGCAGCAAGTTGCTGGAACTCTGAGAGTGTACTTCTATGGGCAAGGCCCGCCAACAACCCTTTATTTCTTTTTTGTGCCTGCTGAGTGCTTTGATTACTTGACAATTTTTAAGAAAATTTTTAACCGGTTTGGGTGACACATTACCACAGTGTAAGTGAAGCTTTCTGTTTTACCTCTCCTGTTTTCCCCATAAGTGCTAAAAGTTGACTGTGTTCAAAAATTGCAACCCAGGGGCGCCTGGGTGGCTCAGTGGGTTAAAGCTTCTGCCTTCGGCTCAGGTCATGATCTCAGGGTCCTGGGATCAAGCCCCGCGTCGGGCTCTCTGCTCGGCAGGGAGCCTGCTTCCTCTTCTCTGTCTGCCTGCCTCTCTGCCTGCTTGTGATCTCTCTGTCAAATAAATAAATAAAATCTTTAAAAAAAAAAAAAAAAATTGCAACCTGAAAAGAAAGGCACTCTGAAATCCTACCACCTAATAATGATCATGGTTAGCCCTTTGTTATATTCTTCCATTCTTCCTATATACATGTATATAGGAAAACATATAGTTTTCCTTTGTAACTCTATATGTGTAATTTTAAAGCACTGTGCAATCATGCGCTGTATTCTGTTCTTTTAACTTTTGTCATTTAACTGGTGATTGCTTTTCATTTTGGTATATGCACATCTGTATCATTCCACATGTGGAGCATGGTTCCACTGTAGGAATATATCATCATTTTCTCAATTTTACAGCTGTCACTTTGTTTTATGTCGTTTTAAACTTATGTAAATGGTCACCTTGACTCTATAAATGGTCACCTTGACTCAAAACCTGTGGCAGATTAGAAGGGAGGAGGGGGATTCCTAGGTGGCTCTGTTGGTTGAGAGTCCTGATTCTTGATTTCGGCTCAAGTCATGATTTCAGTTGTGAGATTGAGCCCTGTGTTGGGCTGTAAACTGGGTGTGGAGGCTGCTTGAGATTCTCTTTCTCCCACCTCCACCATGCCCCCCCAACACTTGCACATGCTCGCTCTCACTCTATCCAAAAAGAAAAGGAGGAGTGGGAAGAAAGGCCATAAATTAGGGCAGCTAAAGTTACACCTAAACCCTTAAAAGGGAGGACAATGCCCTGGAAGCTTTTTTTTTTTTTTTTAATTGAAGTGTAGTTGACTTACAATGTTACATTAGTTTCAGGTGTACAACCTAGTGATTCAACAATTACCTGTTTTATGAAATCCTCACCGCTATAAGTGTAGTTACCGTCTGTCACTGTATAAAGCTATTACAATATTACTTTGTTCCCTATGCTGTACTTTACATGCCTGTGACTTATAACTACAAGTTTGTACTTCTCAGTCTCCTTCACCTGTTGAGCCTAACTGCCTAGACCCCTCCATCTGGCAGCCTCTAGTTTTCTGTTTTTATGAGTCATTTCTGTTTTGTTTGTTCTTTTTTTCTCAGTTATTTCACTTACATTGTTGCAAATGGCAAGATTTCATTCTTTTTCATGACTAATATTCCACTGTGTTGTGCGTGCGCGTGCGCGTGTGTGTGTATGTATGTATGTGTAGTATGTGTACACATACCACATCTTTGGCATTCATCTATCAGTGAACACTTAGGATGCGTCCATTTCTCGGCTACTGTAAATAATGGTGGGATAAACATAGAGGTGTGTATATCTTTTCAAATTAGTGTTTTCCTTTTCTTTGGGTAAACCCCGAAGTAGAATTACTGGGTTGTATGGTATTTCTATTTTTAAATTTTTGGGGAAATTCCATGCTGTTTTTTATAGTAGTTGCACCAATTCCTATTCACACCAACAGTGTACAAGAGTTACCTTTACTTGGCATCCTTGCCAACACTTGTTATTTCCTGTCTTTTTGATACTAGCCATTTTGACTTGTGTGATGTGATATCTCATTGTGGTTTTGATTTGCATTTTCCTGATCATTAATGATGTTGAACATCTGTTATGTGTCTGTTGGCCATTTGTATGTCTTCTTTTTTTTTTTTTTCATTTGTATGTCTTCTTTGGACAAGTGTCTATTCATGTCCTCTGCCTGTTTTTTAATTTTTTTTTTTTGGTATTGTATGAGTTCTTTATATATTTTGAATATTAGCCTCCTATTGAATACATTTACCACATGGGTTTGAATTGGACAAGTACATAAATATATGGATTTTTTTCAATACAGTACTGTAAATATATTTTTTCTTTTTTTACAGTTTTCTTAACACCTTTAGCTTTATTGTAAGAGTACAGCATGTTATATGTTTAACATTCAAAATCTGTATTAACTGTTTATATTATTGGTAAGGCTTCCAGTCAACAGTAGGATACTCATAGTTAAATTTTGGGAGAGTCAAAAGTTATATGTGGATTTTCAACAGTGCAGGGCATCAGTGCCCCCACCTCCACTTGTTCAAGGGTCAACTGTATCTTCTCCCATTCAGTAGATTGCCTTTTCATTTTATGATTTCCTTTGCTATGCAGAAACTTTTTAGTTTGATGTAGTCCCAGTTCTTATTGCCCTCACCTGAGGTGACAAATCCAGAAAAACATTGCTAAGACTGATGTCTAAGTGTTTATTGCCTACGTTTTCTTTTTTCTTTTTTTTTTTTTTAAAGATTTTATTTATTTGAGAGAGATTGAGAATGAGCAGGGTGAGGGGCAGAGGGAGACAGAAGCAGGTTCCCTGCTGAGCAGGGAGCCCTATGCAGGGCTCTATCCTAGGACCCTGGGATCATGACCTCAGCTGAAGGCAGACACTTAACCAACTGAGTCCCTCAGGTGCCCTGCCTATGTTTTCTTTTAGAACTCCTAAAAACCATTTTGAGTTTATTTTTGTGTATGGTATAAGCAAGTGGACCAATTCCATCCTTTTGGTGTAGCTGTCTGGTTTTCTCAACACCGTTTATTAAAGAGCATGTCTTTCCCCCACTGTATATCCTTGGATCCTTTGTCATAGGTTAATTGGCCATATAAATGTGGAGCTTCTTTCTGGGCTCTGTGTTTTCTTCCATTAATCTGTGTGTCTGTTTTTTTGCCAGTACCGTTCTGAGTACTGTTGCTTTGTAGTGTAGTCTGAAATGTGGGATTGTGCTTACCCCCAGCTTTGTTTTTCTCTCAAGCTTGCTTTAGCTCTTTGGAGTCTTTTGTGGTTCCATACAAATTTTAGGATTGTTAGTTCCAGTTCTATGCAAAATGCTGTAGGTATTGTAGGGATTGCATTGAACCTGTAGATTGCTTTGGATAGTATGGACATTTTAACAATATTAATTCTTCCAATTCATGAGCATGGTATATCTTTCCATTTATTTATGTGACCTTCAGTTTCTTTTATCAGCTTCTTAAAATTTTCAGAGTATACCTCTTTTACCTCCTTGCTTAAATTTATTCCTAAGTATTTTATTCTTTTTGATGCAGTTATAAATGGGAGTGTTTTCTCTTTTTATTTGAGAGAGAGCAAGTGGGGGTAGGGGAAGTTGGGTAAAGGGAGGGAGAGAGAGAATCTTAAGCAGTAGATCTCACAACCCTGAGATCATGACCTGAGCTGAAATCAAGAGTGAGACACTTAACCAGCTGAGCCACCCCAGGGGTGTTTTCTTAATTTCTCTTTTTGATAGGTCGCTATTAATGTATAGAAATGCAACAGATTCCTGTATATTGATTTTGTATCCTACAGCTTTTACTGAATTCATTTATTAGTTGTAATAGTTTTTGGTGGAGTCTTTAGGGTTTTCTATATAGAGTATCATATCATCTGCAAGTAGTAACAGTTAAACTTCTTGCCAATTTGGAACCCTTTTCTTTTTTTTTGGCTGTTGTGAGAGATTTCAGTACCGTATTGAATAAAAGTGATGAGGGTAGATATTTTTGTTTTGTTTCTCATCTTAGAGGAAAAGCTTGCAGCTTTTCACCGTTGAATATGATACTGTGGGTTTTTGGTATATCGCCTTTCTTATGTTGAGGTATGTTCCCTCTATACCCCCTTTGTTGACAGTTGTTACATGAATTGATGATGAATTTTGTCAAATGCTTTTTTTTGCATGTATTGAGATGAATGATTTTTATTCATTTGGTTAATGTCAATTGATTTACAGATATTAAACCATCCTTGCATCCCTGAGATAAATCCTACTTGATCATGGTGATTGATCCTTTTAATGTAATGCTGAATTCAGTTTGCTAACATTTTGTTGAGGACTTTCGCATCTATGTTCATCAGGGATATTGGTCCTGGGAGCTTTTATATCACACATCAGGGTCATTAGCACTGATGGTGGCCTTGAGCCATGCTGGCAACATTGTATAAGATGTACCTCCTGTTAGGTTCTTACATTCTGCACCCCACAATTTAATGTGGGGTTGGGGGTCTCCCACCCCAGCAATTCTTGGCCACTAGCCGGGTGTCCTACCATTCAGTTCAATTCTGGCACTGTATATCTGGAGATCGGGTCACATCCCACAGGTTAAGGACTCAGTCTGGTGGGACTCCCCACCCATGCCCCAGTTCAGATGCCAGTTACAAGCTGGATTATTACCTGTGCCTTTTACTTAACAGGCTGCTATAGATGCGAGGTTTTGATAACCCCCTCCTTGGGTTTTATTAATTTGCTAGAGCAGTTCACAAAACTTAGAGAAACCTTTTACTAGATTTGGTTTATAATAAAAGGATATAAATCAGGAACAGCCGGATGGTAGTGATGCATAGGGCAAGGTATGGGGAACTGCACTGAACTTCTTGCCCTCTCCAAGCATACCACTGTCCCCAAATCTCCATGTTTTCACCAACCCAGAAGCTTTCTGAACACCTTCCACTTGGAGGTTTTATGGAGGTTTTATTACGTTGGCATAATAGATTAAATCATTGGCCATTTGGTGATTGATTCACCCTTCAGCACCTCTTCCCTCTCTGGGGCTTGGAGGTGGGACTGAAAGTTCCAAGCCTCTAGTCACAGGGTTGGTTCACCTGGCAACCAGCCCCCATTCTTATGTACTTTCTGGCATTTTGCCTCATTAACATAACAAAAGACACCTTGATTACTCTCCTGGTTTAGGAAATCCCAAGGGATTTAGGACCTTTGTGTAGAAACTGGATGAAGACCAAATATATATTTATTATGAATTCTGTCACAATTCTGTTTCTCCCATTTATCCTCCGGGGTAGCTGATATTTTTGTCTATTTACAGATAAATAGATTGAAGTACACAAGGTTGAGTGACTTACCCAGGACCACATAAGTTAATGGCAGAGCTAAGATTCAAACTAGCCTGTGCCTGACTCCAGTGTTCTTTCTAGAAAAACAATGCTATCCTGAAATTTAACCACAATATCTTCTGTACAGGAAGGCAGGGCTTCTACCCAGTATGGTTGTTATAGACAAAAATATAAAAAAACCCAGTATGGTTTCTACCCAGTATGGTTATTATAGACAAAAAAGGTTCTAGTGCTGAAGGTGGATAAGATTCAGTTTGTAGGAAAGTTCATTTTTAAAAGAAGTTCATTCTTAATCCAAAACAAGGATTAATGAGGCTGCCCATTTTAGGCCAAGGGATTGCAGCCTTGGGATGCTTAGCAGACACTTTTGATAAATGCCTGCCCCAATTTGCAGCAGAGGAAAGCTGCTCTCCCTCTTGTCACCCTCCTGTCCTCCTGCCCTGTCTCTGTGCTCAGTTTTAAGCTTGGAGAAAAACAACTGTGTCCCATTTCCCTCTTTCTTTCCTCTCTCTTGCTCAGGTGAGGCGAAAGGCCTTGCAAGAAGAGATCGATCGTGAGTCGGGCAAAACAGAAGCTTCTGAACCGAGGAAGTGGAGAGTAAGTTTGATGCTCAGGCTCTGGTTGGTTGCATACCCAGCATCCTGACTCCTTCCTCACCGTGCACCGTGAAGAGCAGAGTGATGGGAGACCATGTTAGTCCAGGCCCCAGAGGCTGTCCCAGTCGGCTTACTGGCTCTCTTCACTGCAGAACTTGTCCTTAGCTAATTTCCTTCCTTCTGAAAGGGGTGCTCGCCTCTCTCCTGGAGAGCTGGCCAAGCAAAATAAGCAACCTGAACCTTTGTCTCCTGCTGTGGACGGGTGGGGTGTCCCACACATTAGTCACTGAGGGCATGTGACAAGCGCTTTCCAGCAGTGGATGGTGACCTTAAAAAGCTGCTTGGACCAGGGCAGGAGGCAGAGGTGAGAGCCTTCAAAGTCCATTTGGAATGGGAGATTTCCAAACCAAGCCTGAGGAGTTGAGACAGGAGAGAGTGCAGCACAAGGACCACGAAGTCAGGCTGAAGAGGGATGAGAGGGGATGTGGGCACAGTGGTGGGCCATCGTAGGGAGTGTGCACTGGGCTCTAAGTGTTGTGGGAGCTGCTGGAGGGCATTTATGTAGGGCAAGCGGGGAGTGGGTTGGAAGGCTCAGCCTACAGGCCTGAGGACTGGGATGGTGGCAGAGGGTAGAGAAAGAAGAAAACAGCTTCATAATTCAACAAGACTTGTTAATAGATTGGATTTGGGAGAGATCGAAAGAAGGATCCATATGACAGAAAGCCATGCCTTCCTGCACTATCCTGTCTTCATAGTTGAACACAGGAAAGAACATTTGATTTGGATGAAAAGACCTGAGTTTAATTTCTAGCTCTGCCACTTTATGGTTGTGAGATTCGAGGCAAGCAGTGTCTTCTCTCTGAGCCACAGTTTCCATACCTGTAAAATGAGACTCATACTCTGGCCCAGTGGGGTATGGAGAGGGGCTTTGTTATGTGCCTTCCCTCTGGGTATTCTCTCCTTTCTCCCCATCCTCATGAGCTGAGCAGAACTGATAGAAACCCTTATTGAGTTGAGGAAGGCAAGAAACAGGGCAGCGTCATTCAGAACCGTGGCCCCAGAGGCTGTACCTAGAAGGACCTGAGGGGGAGAAGGAGGATCCTGGAGCACAGGGGTGGCATCTGCTGGGGACACTTTAGGTGGCATTGCCTCCCAGGACCTAGGGCCACTTAACCACTGAGGCATGTGGTGAGGATTCCGGATTGGCTGTGGACCCCTGCGGGAGGGTCCCCTTTGAGTGGGTCAGCAGCTCTTGAAGAGCTAGCTCACCCATGACTGGTCGGCCTCTGGCAGCACTCTCCCGAGACCCAGGGCAGGACTGTCAGAGCTGGTTTCTTATCCTAGAAATTGTAGGCCCGCGAAGCTCTAATTATGCCTCCATCTGGGCCACTGTGAAGCTGGGAGAATTTGTCGCTGCTTCACTCAGGGCAGGTATAGCAGTGACTGGCTCTTACTGTTCTCCCAAATCTGACCTAGAAATAAGTGCTAAGCTGGGATTTGGCTTGCAAGTGGAAAGTTCCAGGCCGTATGGAGGTCAGGAATAGGGGTGGGTTGGGAAGAATGACAAATTATTAAGGATTTAAAGTTGCCAAACATTGTGCTCTGTGTTGTTGGTGTAAAATCTGATTCAATCCTAAGCTGAAGCCCTGTGAGAGGGGTATTACACTCCTATTTTATAGATGACGACATTGAGGCTCAGAGAGTTTAGGTGATTTGACCAGGGTCACACAGGTGGGCTTGATCCTTGGGTTTGTGTGACTTCAAGGTCATAGTTTTCTTGAGCCGGGTTTCTTGTCTCACAGATACGGGAAGGACAGGGGTCTTTTCTTATGCAGCTCCTCTGAGGTACTGCCTTGCATTTTCTTGATCATGGATGATTCATGTATAGGTGGTGGAGTACTCTGGACAGGACTTGGGACTCCCGAGTTCCTGGAGTTCCTGGGCCGGCTCAGCTGTGGACTCAGCTATGTGACCCTTGACTTCTCTGGGCCTCCACTCCCTGCTGTAAAATGCCGTGCTTGTGCGAAGACATGTGCATTTCAGATTCCCACTTGGCCTCCTCCTCCTTCCAACTGTCAGAAACCTTAGGCTGAGGGAAGAGTGGGTGGCCAGCTGGTGAGGTGAGCTGGGCTGGGAGGTGTGTAGATGTGTGTTGGAGGTGAGGTGAGGTGTGCCATACTCTTTGCCGTGAGTGGGGGGAGGAGTAAAGCAGACAGGCAGGTCCGTGGTGGGCCCTGGTGTAGACCAGACCTGAGATGGAATTCCAGCAGGGCCTTTCATGAGGCTGGTGCCCCCAGGTAGGCTGCAGATTCCATTTCCTTATCAGTAAAATGGGAATGCTAACAGTATTCCTCATAGGGCTCTTGTTAGAATTAAGAAGACAGTCCATGGATGTGCTCATGAGCACTGTGCCTAGCACACAGCCAGCATTTAATCAGCTGGATCCTCCCTGTTGAGGCTGGGGTTGGGGAAAGGGCAGGGCTTTGGAAACCAGGAAAATAACCACCTGTTTTTCTCTTAACACAGGGAACTCAGTTTGGCCAGTGGGATACTGCTAGTTTTGAAAACGAGGAACAGAAACTGAAATTTCTCAAACTGATGGGTGGCTTTAAAAATGGGGCCCCTTCAGTCAGCCGCCCCTCTAACACAGTCGGAAGGCCCAACATGGCTCTTAGCAAGAAGGCGGCCGACGCCCTGCAGCAGAACCTGCAGCAGGACTACGACCGGGCCATGAGCTGGAAGCACAAGCGGGGCGCCGGCCTGGGCTTCTCCACCACCCCAGACAAAATCTTTTATATTGACAGGAATGCTTCCAAGTCGATCAAGTTTGAAGATTAAGCTCTACTGTCTTGTCCTTCAAAACAGGCAAAATTGCTTTTACTATTCAGTTACGCAGTTGAAAGCCATCTGACAACTGTCTCAGATCAAATCTCTGCAGAGATTAAGTTGAAAACTCTGCCCATGTGCTTGGACGAACTGGGGTCAGGGAGCTCACGTTTCAGAAGCCAAGAGAACAAGTGAGTGACTAATGCCTACTATTTTGTGTATTAAGCATTCCATCCCTGTGTGAAGACATCAGCATATATAAATAATAGCTAAATTTGCTGAGTGCTTAGTATGTGCCAGGTACATGGCACTATGTTTCCCTCGAATTAATGTAGTTAGTAATTATGAAATAGGTGCTATTATCCCCATCTTACCGATGAGGAAACTGAGGTTCAGGGATGAAGTAATAAAATTGCCCAGGTTCACCCAACCAGTAAGTGCCAAGTGTTGGACTTCTGTATCCCACATCCTGTGTCACTCGCTATTCACTTCTACAAATGTCCCCTTCTAGGGAATTTTACCAGGAATACTCATGGGGGATGAAAATCTCTTGATTGAAGAGACCGAGGTTTTGTTAGATGTCTAAATCTTAAATAGAAAGTGGAATTGATGGTAAACAGGTAAGGGCAAGCTTGTTTTCTTTTCCCATCCTAGAGAACCTTCAGGCAAAGAGGGGTCTGAATGGCCACCAAGCAGATGTGGCTGAGCTTCCTCTCCGGTTGGGAAATGTGTTTCTAAACTAATTTTGCCTTTTCTGGCTCTCCTGACTTCCATCCTCCTTGTTGAGCTTGGATTTAATCTTCATGCTTTAACTGAATTCTAACCAAGGCATTTTAGAGAGACTGTTAGTCTTAATGAACCGACGGTAAATTCCCAGGGATACGTTTATTAGAATCTTTGTGACCACAAGGAAGAGAGTCCTAGGTGACTTGTGTGGTGGAGGTCTAATGCCAGGAGGCCTGAATGTGCGGGGATAACACAGGAAGTTGCCTCATCATGACACTGTTACCATATCTGGACTCTACAACCAGCCTCACAGAGCTCCAGGTACAATGACCTGAGTGACAAATGACCACCTTCTCCATTCACCTAGCATTTTGTACCTGAAAATACAGGTTCTGAGTGGGACATTTTCACATCACTTGGCCCGAATGCCTCCTATCGACATCTCAGCTCAGGCAGGCCTAACTAAATAGCCAGGATATTCAGTCTTTCACTGGGCAGGAAGTCCTGATGTGTAGGGGGTTGGTTCAGCAAGTCAACAAGGAAACATTCTTTTCCTCTCTGCTCCATCCACCCTGTTGGCTTCATGGGGCTGCTTGAAAGAATGGCAGTAGCAATTGTAGGCAGAATATCAAGATACTAGAACTTTCCAGAGGAAAAGCCATAAGGAAAACTTTATGGCTCAAAGAAAGTGCCAGAAGACCTTTCGTCATAACTCACTGCCTAGCAGTGGGTCATATGCCCATTTCTGAGCCAGCCCCTGGCATGCGGACAAAGGTTCTCTTCAGGCCAGTCATGAAGGAAGAGTGAGGAGCAGCTGCTGGTGGGACGAACATGGAGTCCACTGCTGTCCCACTGGGCAGAGGTGAGGCAGCCTGCCTGGGCGCTAATAAGCACTGGCCAGGTCTGGAGTCGCACAAATCTATGCTAGCGATGTTTCAGGTGGGCCACTTCACTTGGAATTTGAACTGGACCTTTGATGGACTCAAACTTGAGATACATAATGAAAGAGGCCATCTAAATGCCTGGAAGGTAAGGTTCTGCCTTTGATTTAGCTCCTTCAGAGCACCTCCTCTTTTCACAGGGGGATAAATCTCTCCCGGCCTTGATCAACACTACAGGAATTCACTCACTGCACTGACTGCTTCTCTAATTGTTTTTAACTTGCCAAGAGATCACACTACGGTTTGGGCCTGCCTTGGCTTGTCAGGAAGGATTGTGCTCAGCCATCTCTTGGGTGATTCTGGAGAGTAGCTGATCAGTTGTCCACTGTCTTGTCACCATAGTGATAGTTCTCATTAGCGTGTGATGGTCAGGCCTTTCCCCTCCTGTCATTTAGTATAAATAGTCTGTGTAATAGGATTCGAGTTTTAAACCTAATGTGTCACCATCGGCTGAAGAGTTCCACTGACTCAGGGGAAGGTTTACAGTTTGTTTCTGAAGCAGGGTGTAGCCAGTGCAGGTGGAACAGCTAAGACAGCAGGATGTCCAGTGGCCTCAAAATGGATTTATCCTGGTCTGCATCGACAAGACTGGCAGAGATGCCATTTCTCAGAGAGCAGGTCTCTGTCCTGTAGTGGTCTGTGGTCCTGGGAGGACTTTCACTCTGAGCTTCCTGTGTTAGCTGGGCCCTCTCCTTTGTATATTAATCACCATTGGCTTGTCCCACGTCTGCCCCCTTTCCCCATGTCCAGTGCCATCAATCTGCAAGGGGGTTTTTTTGGTGTGATTTCCTATGTTCTTGATGTCTTGACTCTGTAGAACTCAGCATGTCTCCACTGCAAGAGGTGGTTTAGGGATTTTTTACTCAGAATTGGGGCAGGAGAGGTCTTGGCATATAACACAGTCAGGGTCTTGGTTGAATATTTACCAGCCCTTTTCTCATTTCTCCCTTGGCGATTTCTCACTCGACTGACCTTCCTTCTATATGGCAGGGTCCGTCCCTCCTTACAGTTGTCCTTATCCAGCTACCGCTGAAACCTCATGATTCCTAATAACTTTATTCTCTGAGGTGATTCCTGCTGTTTCTGCCCTATTAGCCCACTAGGCCCTGCCCTAAGACTTGCTTTCCATAACTAGACTGGCCCATCAAAAGTGTTTGCTAGACAGACAGAGTTCTCCTCTAAAAGAAATTGTGTGTTCAGCTCTACAAACATAGAATTACTCAGGTTTGTGATTGGCAGAATGATGACCCCCTCCCCCCAAGATGTCCATGTCCCAGTCACCAGAACCTATGAGTGTTAGGACACAAAACAAAAGGGAATTTAGGGTAGCAGATGGAATTACAGTTGCCAGTCAGGTGACCTTAAAATAAGATTATCCTGGATTGTCTGACTGGGCCCAGTTTAATCATAACAGGTCCTTAACTGTAGAAGAGGGAGGCCGAAATGTGGAAGAAACTTGTAAGAAAAACTCAACAAGCTGTTGCTGGTTTTAAGATGGAGGAAGGGGCCGCAAGCCAAGGAAGGCAGGTGGCCTCTAGAAGCTAGGAAAGTCCAGAAAACATTCTTCCCCAGAGCCTCCAGAAGAAACAAAGCCCTGCCCACACCTTCACTTTGAGGGAAAGCCCCTGAGACCTCTTGGGCTTAGAACAAATGGATCTGCAAGGTGATAGAATTGTATTGTTGTAAGCCACTAAGTTTGTGGTAATTTGTTAAAACACCAATAGAAAAGTAATATAGGTCTCATGCAAAACTTTTTCTCATTTTTTTTACCTTATTTCCTAAAATTCTTTGAAATTTTATTGTTCTGTTGTCCTTTGTAATAACAGTAGACTTCATTCCCTGTAGGCTGTGGTTTTCAGAGACTGGCTAATTGATTCAGTAATGGGCTGAGGAAAACCACAGAAGATCATAGAATATCTAAGCCTTTGCCTGGGCCTGGTGACAGATGGTTCTGAAGCTCCTTTGGTGTAATGCATATTCAACCTAATATGAAAGTCCAAATTCATGTCAATTTAAAAACATTACATAGGCTTGGGAATGAACGCTGTTCTGTAAGAACAGCCTCATAGTAAAAGAAAGGACTTAAAGCAGGTAATTTGTGAATTTGCCAATTGTGTTTCATTTAAACAGTATCATATAGTTAACAGTGGTTATGAAATAATTTTAACGGAAATAATTTTGTGAAATAAAGGTCATTTGGTAATATTTGAGCAATACCACAATGTTTTCTGAATTTCTGTATGCTTTGTCCTGTAAAGGGGAGCAAAAGGGTTATTCTTCAGTATCCACTGTTCTTTAAGGTAGGCTCTTTTCTCAGGCTGGGCGCCGGGGGATGGGGAAATTCACAGTTAAGTTGGTCAAGAAATTCATAGCATATTCTTTTGGTCCTAAACTGTTCAGTAAAAATAGGTTAATATAAATTTATTTTTAAAAATTATTTTATCCACTTTTACTGAGATTGACTGTGTGACTATAATCCTATATTTCCCAGGGTAGAGATGAAATGTAATTTACGTCCAGTGTATACCTTCCAGATCCACAACTTGGATTAAATGGGTGCATTTTCCTGAGCGCAGGCTTCCAGGCTGTGAATCACCACCAATCAATATTAATGCTTTTACTGATTCAAAATAAAATGTCAGTGGAAGCTCATCAGCAGTAATACAAGAATCAGATTCCAGATTCCAAAAATCTGGTGGTAAAAAAGTAGAATCACGTGCAGTTTAGAATTATGGCCGCAAAGCAAACAGAGCAGTATGTTTAGACAAGTTCTCTTCTGGATGAAGAGAGTCATGTTAAATGAACAGTCATGAACATAAACATTCCTTTGGGAGGTTTATTCAGTTATAGAATACTTTCCACTGAAGCCACAGAGGGAATTGCAGATTTGACCTCACTTTCTCTAATCTACCATGGTGTTTTTTTAAATTTATTTTTAATTGTATTTGACATATACATTATTAGTTTTATGTGTACAACGTAGTCATTTGACATTTTATATGCATTAAAAAATGCCTACCTTCTTTCACTGTACAAAGTTATTAAAATATTACTGATTGTATTCCCTCTGCTTTACCTATATCCCTGTGATTTACTTATTTTATAACTGAAAGTTTGTATCTCTTAATCCCCTTTGCCTATTTCCCTGTTCTTCCCACCCCCCTGCCCTCTGGCAACCACCAGTATCTTCTCTGTATTTATGAGTCTGTTTCTGTTTTTTGTTTGTTGATTTGTTTTTTTACATTCCACATGTAAGTGAAATTATATGGTATTTTGTCTTTTTCCCGACTTATTTCATTTACCATAACCTTATAGTGTATCCATGTTGTTGGAAAAGGCAAGATTTTGTTCTTTTTTATGGTTGAGTAATACTCCTGTGTGTGTGTGTGTGTGTCCGTCCCCACACCAAATTATCAGTGGACATGTAGAATGTATCTGTATGTTGACTATTATTGTAAATAATGCTGGGATAAACATAAGGTTGTATATATCTTTTTGAATCAGTGTTTTTGGGGGTTTTTTGGGTAAACACCCAGAAATGGATCGTGTGATATTTCTATTTTTAATTTTTGGAGGAACCTCTGTACTGTTTTCTGTAGTGGCTGCACCAATTTACATTCCCACCAACAATGCATGGAGGTTCCCTTTTCTCCACATCCTTGACAACACTTGTTATTTCTTATCTTTTTGATTATAGTCAATCTGACAAGTGTGAGGTGATGTCTCACTGTGATTATCATTTGCGTTTCCCTGGTGATGAGTGATGTTGAGCATCTTTTCATGTGTCTTTTGGCCATCTATATGTCTTCTTTGGAAAAATGCCTGTTCAGGTCCTCTTCCCATTTTTAATTGAATTATTTGAGGGGTTTTGGTGTTTAGTTGTATGAGTTTTTTTTTAATGTGTTTTGGATATTAACTCCTTATCAAATATTTACACATATCTTCTCCCATTCAGTAGTTTGCCTTTTCGTTTCATTGATAATTTCCTTTGCTGTGCAAAAGCTTTTTAATAGTCCACTTATTTACTGTTGCTCATGTTGCCCTTGCCTGAGAAGACCGATCCAGAAAAATATCGCTAAGCCCATTGTCTAAGAGTTTACTGCCTAGGTTTTCTTTCAGGAGTTTTATGGTTTCAGGTCTTACATTTAAGTCTTGAATCCATTTTGAATATATTTTTGTATGTGGTGTAAGAAAGTGGTACAGTTTTATTCTTTTGATGTACCTGTCCATTTTTCCCAACACCATTTATTGAGGACACTGTCTTTCTCCCCATTGTTAGATCCTTGGATCCGTTGTCACAGGGTAATTGACCGTATGAGTGTGGGTTTATTTCTGGGCTCTCTGTTGTCTTCTGTTCTGTGTGTCTGTCTTTGTGCCAGTACTGTTCTGTTCTGATTACTGTTGCTTTGTAGTATAGTTTGAAATCTGGAATTGTGCAACCTCCAGCTTTGTTTTTCTGTCCCAATATTGCTTTGGCTATTCAGGGTCTTTTGTGGTTCCACACAAATTTTAGGATTGTTTGTTCCAGTTCTGTGGAAAATGCCATAGGTATTGTGATAGGGATTGCACTGAACCTGTAGATTGCTTTGGGTAGTATGGACATTTTAACAGTACTCTTCCAGTCCATGAGCATGGTATATCTTTCCATTTACGTGATCTTCAGTTTCTTTCATCGGCGTCTTATAATTTTCAGTATAGTTCTTTCACCACCTTGATTAAATTTATTCTTAGGTATGTATGTATTCCATTGTAGTTAGCATGCAGTGTAATATTAGTTCAGGTGTATAATACAGTGATTCAGTAATTCTGTACATTACTGACTGCTCATCATAATAAGCAGTCTTTATCTATTTTTACCCATCCCCCCACCCACCCTACCCACCTGCCCTCTGGTAACCATCAGTTCTCTTTAGTTAAAGAGTGTTTTTTGGTTTGTCTCTTTTTTTGTTCATTTGTTAAATTCCACGTCATATGGTATTTGTCTTTCTCTGACTTATTTCACTTAGTATTATACGCTCTAGATCCATGTTGCAAATGGCAAGATTTTCTTTTTATGGCTGAGTAATATTCGAGTGTGTGTGTGTGTGTGTGTGTCACATATTCTTTATCCATTCATCTATTGATGGATAGTTGGGCTGCTTATAATTAATTATTGATAGGTATGTATTGCCATTTTGTTGCTTGTTTTATGGTTGTTTTGTAGTTCTTTTCTGTTACTTTCTTTGGCTCTCTCTTCTGTTTGTTGGCTTTCTTTAGTGATATACTTGGACTCCTTTCTCTTTTTGCATGTCTGTTACTGATTTTTGATTTGTGGTTACCATTAGATTTGTAAATAACATCTTATGTATACATCAGTCTGTATTAAGTGATGGTCACTTAAGTTCGAATCCATTCTTTTACTCCCCCATTTATTTATTTATTATTTATTTATTTATTTTTAAAGATTTTATTTATTTATTTGACAGAGAGAGAGAGATCACTAGTAGGCAGAGAGGCAGGCAGAGAGAGAAGGAGAAGCAGGCTCCCTGCTGAGCAGAGAGCCCGATGCGGGGCTCCATCCCAGGACCCTGAGATCACGACCTGAGCCGAAGGCAGAGGCTTTAACCCACTGAGCCACCGAGGCGCCCCCCCCCCATTTGAAGTATATGGTGTCATACTTCACATCCTTTGATTTTGTGAATCCCTTAACTGATTTTTATAGATATACTTAATTTTCCTACTTCTGTGCTTTCTGCTTTTCTTCCTATTTATTGTCTTTCCTTTCTACTCAGAGAGTCCCCTTTAACATTCTTATACAGCTGGTTTAGTGGTCATGAATTTAACTTTTATTTGTCTGGGAAACACTTTCTCTCTTATTCTGAATGATAGCCTTCCTGGATAGGGTATTCTTGGCTGCAGGTTTTTTTTTTTCCTTTCAGCACTTTGAATATATCGTGCCACTCCCTTCTGGCCTGCAAACATTTCTGCTGAAAAATGACCTGATTGCCTTTCAGGGTTTCTCTTGTATGCGACTGTTTTCCTTTGTAGCTTTTCAAATTCTCTATTACTGCTGTTTGCCATTTTAAATACTATGTGTCTTGGTGTGGACCTCCTTGGGTTGATTTTGATGGGGGCTCTCTGTGCCTCGGATCTGGATTTCTGTGTCTTTACCCAGATGTGGGGACTTCTCAGCTATTATTTTGTAAACTTTCTGCCCCCTTTTCTCTTTCTTCTCCTTCTGGGATCCCTATAATGCAAATGTTATTATGCTGATAGTGTTGCTGAGTTCCTTCCGTCTATTTCCATTGTTTTTTTTTCTCCTTCCTGTTCAGTTTGATTGCTTTCTATTACTCTGTCCTCCAGTCATTGATCGGTTCTTCTGCTTCCTCTAGTCTATTTATTCCATCTAGTGTATTATGAATTTCATTTATTGAGTTATCTCTGATTGGTTTTTATTATGTTTTCTGTCTCTTTGTTAAAGGGTCTGAGGTCCTCCACTCTTTTCTGCAGTCCAGTGAGTACCTTTATGACCATTACTTTAAATTCTTTATCAGGCATATATATTATTTATCTCCATTTTGTTTAGCTCTCTTGCTATGGTTTTGTCTTGTTCTTTTATTTGTGACATACTCCTTTATCTCCTCATATTGTCTAACTCTGTGTGTCTGTTTTTATGTTAGGAAAGTCAGCTACCTCCCCTGTTCTTGAAGGTAGTGGCCTTGCAAGGAAGAGGTCCTGTAGTGCCATGCAGTGTCCTGATGCCAGAACCTGGTGTTTCAGGGGTGTTCAGTATGTGTGTTGTGAGTGCCCTGTTACTGTGGCTGAACTGCTTTTGCCTTAAGCTGTCTGCAGTGGCCCTTTGCCTGTTGTGGGCACAGTTTGGTCCCTGTGTTAGTGGGCCAATCTGGAGCCACCTCGGGCTTGAGTTGAGTCAGACCAAGCGTTTGCCAGAGGTGCAGTAGCACTCAGCTACAGGGCAGTTTCCTTGTGTTGACCCCTGAGCTTCTGGGCTCTGGCCAAGGGTGCATTGGAGGGAGCAGGTCCGTAGAATGCAGGGGCGCATGGTTGTAGCAGGGTTTATGCTGTAGGTTGCTATTGGAGGGGACCTGCAGCCACCTACAGCTCTTGCCAAGACTGCTGGGTTGGATTGGGCAGAGCCACAGAAGTGCGGGTTGGGGTGCACAGCGCCATCAAGCTGGCTGGAAAGTGTGCTCTGCTGGTTCCTGGAGGTGTCTATGTATCTTGGCTGGGCACAGGGGAGGGAAATGGCACTCACCAGCTCCTTTGTCCTTGAAGTGTACCAAGGATCCCTGCCCTTGCAGAACATGCTCTGATACTAGTAAACCAATCTCCCTGTTGTATATCCCAGGCATTTTTCAAACTGCTACTTCTATGTTTTATCTCCATGGGGCTGTTTCTTGTACAATCTACTTAAGAACGGAGTCAGTTTCCTATTGTCCTGGCTCTCCCAGAGCTGAGCCCTCTGATTTTTAAAGTTCCAGGTATCAAGCTACATTGATTGTAAGAACTAGTGAAATTATGCCCCTCTGCTTTTCAAAGCTAAATGTTATGAGGATTCATTTTCCCTGTGTGGGCTCCTCATGCCTGGGGTGCCTGGTGTGAGGAGGGTCTGTTTCTGTTTCTTGGAGGGTCTGGTCCATGCCTGTGGCATCCCTCCCTCACCTGTAGTCATTTTAGCTCCCAACTGGGTCTCAACCTTTCCTACCCTCTTCAGTGTGGCCTCTTCTCTACATTTAGCTGTGGAGAGTCTGCTTTGTCCTGTTTTATTTTTTTTAATGCCGTTGTAAACAGTGTTTTTAAAACTTTCTCCTCCTAGTTTATTATTGGCGTATAGAAATGAAGCAGATGTGTGTATTAATTTTGTATCCTGCAACTTCTACTGATTTCATTTATTATGGTGAGTTTTGGGGTTTTGGGGTTTTGTTTTTGGATGTTAGGGTTTTCTATATAGCAGGATTTGTGCAGGTCTGCTGTGGGAGGGGACCTGTAGCCACCTAAAACTGCCAAGGCTACAGGTCCCTTCCCACAGCAGACCTGCACAAATCATGTCATCTGCAAATAGTGACAGTTTTACTACTTTACCAGTTTGGATGCCTTTTCTTTTTCTTACATGATTGTTAATGGCTCGGACCCCTGTACTATGTTGAAGAAACATGGGAGAGCAAACATTCTTGTCCCATGTCTGATCTTAGAGGAAAAGCCTTCAGCTTTTCATTATTGGGTATGATGTTAGCTGTGGGTTTGGGCTTTTATTATGAGGAAGTACGTTCCCTCTATACCCACTGTGTTGAGAGTTGTTATCATGAATAGGTGTTGAATTTTGTCAAAAAATTTTTTTCTGTATCTAATGAGATGATCATGATTTTTAATCCTTCATTTTGTTAATGTAGTGTATCACATTGGTTGATTTGCAGATACTGAACTATTCTTGCATCCCTGGAATAATTCCCATTTGATCTTGGTGAGTAATCCTTTAAATGTTTTGTTGAATTTGGCTTGCTAATAATATTTTGTTGAGGATTTTTGCATTGGTATTCATCAGGGTTATTATTGCCTTATAATTAACATTTTCTTCCCTGTAGTATGTATCTTTATCTGGTTTTGGTTTCAGAGTAATGCTGGCCTCATAGAAAGAATTTGGAAGCATTCTTTCCTCATCAATATTTTGCAGTAATTGAAAAGGATAGGTATTAACTCTTTAAATGTTTGGCTTTACCTGTGAAGCTATCGGGTCCTGGACTTTTGTTGGGAGTTTTTTGATTACTCATTCAATCTCATTACTAGTAACTTCTGTCCAGATTTTCTGTTTTCGATTCAGTTTTGGAAGATGTGTATGTTCCTAGTAATTTGTCCGTTTTTTCTAGATTGTCCAGTTTGTTGGCATATAATTTTTTGTAGTAGTCTCTTATAATTCTTTGTATTTCTATAGTGTCAGTTTTAACTTCTCTTTCATGTCTGATTTTATCTATTTGAGTCCTCTTTTTTTCTTGAGTGTGGCTAAAGGTTTATCAGTTTTTTCTTTTCAAGAACCAGTTCTTAGATTCACTGGTCTTTTGTTGGTTTTGGTCTCTATTTCATTTATTTCCACTATAATCTTCATTATTTCATTTCTTCTCCTAACTTTGGGCTTGTTTGTTCTTTTACTAGTTCCTTTAGTTGTAAGGTTAGATTGTGTTATTTTTCTTGTTTCTTGAGGTAGACCTGTATTGCTATAAATTTCCATCTTAGAACTACTTTTTCTGTGTCCCAAAGATTTTGAAATGTTGTATTGCCATTATTTGTCTCAAGGTGTTTTTTAAATTTCCTTTTTGGTTTCTTCATTGACCCATTGGTTGTTTAGTACCATGTTGTTCAGCATCTATGTGTTTGTAGTTTTTCTAATTTTTTCTTTTGGTTGCTAGATCTTGTGGCCTGAAGTGAGTCTCTTTTAGGCATCATATGGATGTCTTTTTATCATTCTTTCAATAACCCTGTCTTTGGATTGGAGCATTTAGTCCATTTACATTTAAAATAAGTATTGATAGGTATACACATTTGCCCTTGAATAAGGTGGTGTTTAGGGACACTGACTGACCTCCATGCACTTGAAAATCCACATGTAACTTTTGAGAGCCCCAAAACTTAACTATTAATAGTCTATTGTTGACCAGGAGCCTTGCTTGGTAACATAACAGCTGATTAACACACGTTTTGTATGTGAGATGTACTACATACTGTATTCTTAAAGTAAGAAAATCATAAGGAATAGAAAAGACATTTACAGTATTTATTAAAAAAACATGTATAGTTCAAACCTATGCTGTTCAAGGGTCAACTACTTATTTTTATTGTGGTTTTTTTCTTTTCTGTTCTCTTACTCTCTTGTTAGTGACTTCGAGTCTTCTTGGATTCTTTCATATTTTGTGTGTGTGTATTATAGGTTTTTGGTTACCATGAGGTTCATTTATAACAATGTATATAGCAGTCTATTTTAATGGTCACTTCAGTTTGAACATATTCTAAAAGCACTACATTTTTACTGCCCTCCTTCCACATTTTATGTATTTGGTGTCATACTTTACATCTTTTTATCTTGTGTATCCGTTAACTAATTGTGGTAGATAAAATTGATACTGCTTTTGTCTTAATTTTCATAGTATTATAAATGATCTACTAACTTTACTATATGTTTATTTTTACCAGTGAAGTTTTTTCTTTCATAATTTTCATCTAGGTATGTCCTTTTACACTTGAAGTCCTTTTAACATTTCTTGTAAGGCTGGCTTAGTGGTGGTGAACTCTAACTTTTAGTTGGGAAACTTTATTTCTCTGGCAGTTCTCAATGATAATCTTGACAGGTATTCTTGGCTGTAGGTTTGTTTTTGTTTTTTTTTCCCAGCACTTGGAATAGATGACACCATTCCTTTCTGGCCCACAGTTTTTGCTGAAAAATCAGTTGATAGCCTTGTGGGTATGTTATTAGTTGTTTTTCTCCTACTGCTTTTAAGGTTTTCATTAATTTTTGACGTAACTACAGTTGGCCCCTGAACAATGCAGGGGTTAGGGGCACCAATCCCCCTGTGCAGTTGAAAATCGACATACAACTTTTGACTCTCCCCAAATTTACTAATAGCCTACTGTTGACCAGAAGCCTTAAACAGCTGATGGACACATATTTTCTATGTATTATATACTGTATTCTTAAAGTTGGAGAAAATAAGAAATCAGAAAATATAATACCGTATTGAAAAAAATTCACATGTAAGTGGATTTGTGTTGTTCAAGGGCCAACTTTATCATGTGTTTTGGCGTTGGACCTCTTTGGATTCATCTTGTTTGGGGCTCTCTCTGCTTCCTGGTGCTATATGTCTATTTCCTTTTCTAGATTATGGAATTTATCAGCTACTATTCAAGTAAGTTTTCTGTTTTTTTCTCTCTCCTCTCCTGGGATGCGTGTAGTGCCAATGTTCAGCTTGATTTCTAAAACCCTGTGTTCAGATTGCTGATTTGTTTTTCTGCACCCTCTAATTTGATGTTGATACACTAGATGGTATTTTCCATTTGTTACTGTATTTGGCTCTGACTGGTTCTTTTTATTTTCTATCTCTTTGTTAAAGTTCTCATTGAGTTCAAGTCCAGCTAGCATCTTTATGACTGTTACTTTATTTACTTTATGACTGCTATCTTTATCAGGTAGATTGCTTATCTCTGGCTCATTTTTGAGATTTTGTTTTGGTTCTTTTGTTTGCACCATATTCCATTTTGTCTATTCTGTGTATTTAGGTCAGCTACATCTGGTCTTGAAGGTAGTGGCCTTCTATAGAAGGCACCCTGTGGGGCCAAAAGTGCTGTCTTCCCGGGCCACCAGAACCCAGTGCTCCAGGCATGTCCCCTGTGTGGGCTGTATGCGTACTGGTGGGTGGCAGTGAGATTTGGCCACAACCGCTATGAGCATTGTGGTAAGCATGAGTTGTGCCTTTTGGGAAGGTGGGTCCAAACAGGAATGCCTAGTCAGTGCCTGTGGTTCTAGCAAGGTAGATAGATAGGAAGTGTCAGAACTGGTACCTGCCAGCATCGGACCAGGTGGGCTAAACGAGGGCAAGGCAGTTGTACTTGCTAACTCTCTTCCCTTCCCAGAGAAAATTCCTATAGACTGTTGCCCATTCCAGCACATGCCTTAAAATTAGTAAATGTCCTTCATGTATAACCCGCACTTTCCAAACTGCTGCCTCGGTGCTGGGTATAGAAAACCCTGTTTTCTATAGCCTTTGGCTCTCCCAGAGATAAGCCCCCACAGATTTCCACAGCTCGATATCATGGGGGCTCATCATCCTGGTGCTACATACCCCATCCAGTGAGGGGCTTGACCCTCACCATTTATGGGTGATAGCCCTCCCGCTTTATGGGTCACTGTGCCAGAGATGGGGTTCTTGACCTCATCTCTGCCCCCTCCTACCCTTCTCAGTGCAGCTTTTTGTCTCCAGCAGTGTAAGAAAGAGCCATTGTGCTGTCTTTGGATCATTCTGAGTGAGTTGCATGTTCTGTAGTTGCATCATTGGCGTGTCTGTGGGAAAGGTGAGTTCAGAACCTCCTTACTCTGCCATCTTCCCAGAGGTTCCAGGGGGTGCGGCGGGGCTGCCTGCCGGTGGTGCTCGTGCTCGCCCCGGAGTGGTGGCTGGGCACCCACTGCCATGGGGCCTGGGGGTGCGGTGTATGCCTGAGCCGCTGCACCCGGCCTTCTGTGTTGCCGAGAGCTAGGTGTACACCAGGAGATTCCAAGTCCTATCAAGAACTGCTTTTGATAGGAAAATTGATCGCACCATCTACCTTTTATCAGTCTTCTATGGTGGTTTAGGCAATTTGAGGCCTTCAAATTAGGTAACAGTGGCTCTTTAAAAGTAGACACATTTCAAGGTTCTTTTTCTAGTTTAAAAAAAACACAAAACAAAAAACACACACGTGACAGACATTACTTGCGTTCTTCTGTTTCTTGATAAAGCCTGATCTCAAGGCCATGTTATGCAAAGACACTGCTACTCTTGCGAACAAGACTGGATTTTAATGTTCTGACAATTCCTACTTCTTCACTGTCAAAATAATCTGGGTAGAGGCCAAAGCTTAAACAAATTTGTATATGTAAAAATAAAACAAAAAAAGCAAAGCAGGTCTTTCTGGACTTAGCTTCACAGCCCCAATCAGGTCCTTGTTTGTAGAGGGAGCCTGAGGGCCAGTTCAGTCAGATGACCCATATCTGGCTGTTTACTTCGCTTCTTGATGTATTCCAGAGTTTTTACCTAGGAGGAAAAAGAATGATCGGTATCCTTTCTGGTTCACCAGTGCCTCAACAAATCAACCATATTGTGAGCTTATACTTTCTTACAGCTAAAGTCTTAAAGGATGAAGGAGGAGAAGAAACCAACAAAGTCTTGAAAGTATGGGGCGCCTGAAGGGCTCAGTCAGTTAAGGGTCTGCCTTTGGCTCAGGTCATGATCTCAGGGTCCTGGGTTTGAGCCCCCTCAGTCGGGAGCCTGCTTGTCCCTCTCCCTCTGCTGCTCCCCCTGCTTGTGCTTGCTCGCTCTCTCAAATATTTTTTTTTTTTTAAAGATTTTATTTATTTGACAGCACAAGTAGGCAGAGCAGCAGACAAAGGGAGAGGGAGAAGCAGGCTCCTTGCTAAGCAGAGAGCCCAGTGTAGGGCTTGATCCCAGGACTCTGGGATCATGACCTGAGCCAAAGACAGACACTTAGCTACCCAGGCGCCCCATAAATAAATTTCTTTTTAAAAAGAATGAAAGTAAAGTCTCTAAGTACAACTTCGTAGATTATAATTTGCTTATAAAACCAGATTTTGGTGTGACCAGGAATAGCGGATATTTTTATATATGTGTATTTTATCAGAGGGAATAAAAGGAAGGGGAGACTGGGATTTGTGGAGGCCAGTTGTGCTCGTTCGCCAGGACCCCCCTGCCTCCCCCGGGCCTCACCATGGTCCTGGTATCTGCACAGCCATGCCTCTGTGCCAGGTGCCACAGGTTGACGGAGAGCTGGTTGAGTCTGTTGTTACGCAGGTCCCCGTGGGCCAAAATGCTGTTAAAGAAGGAAAGGCCCAGCAAGCTTTGGCGCTTCAGAGCCTGAAATAGAAAAGAGAGATCACCCTCTGGCAGCGGGGCTCCGGCTCGGTGCAGCGTTGGGGCCAGCTCTGCCGTGGATCGTCTGGAGGGCAAGCTGCTTAACCTCCCAAGTCCCACCTTCCTCTGTAGGAGAGTAAGGCAATGCCAGCTCACAGGGTAGGTGAGGACTGAATGAGATGAAGCACTTAAGGCCCTTCTTTCTGTGTCTCCCACATGGGTATTACTCATGAAATGGAAGCAGAACCAAGTGATACTTCATGAGACTCTGCACACAGCAGGGTAAAGGAATGAAGTGATAGGCCTGCTTGCAAGTACAAATGAAAACTGAAAGGCTACAATAAAATGTCTTCCAGATGTATCCATATGGTGACCATTATGGTCATATGTATCCATATGGTCACTATCCAGGGCAGAAATAAAGACCAATGACAGCTCCCCATAAACGGCCCAGGCCCAGATTTCATAAGAACTATTCTAGAATACAAAATCTTGCCTCTGATTAGAGGTAGCCAAACAAGCAAAGCCTAACCAAAATGTCAGAAAAGACCCAACCTGAATTCAGCAACAGGCCTTGGAGAAAGAATGCAAGTTCTGAGAAGTAAACAGGCATGGGGGAAGGCCAAGTGAACAGGTGGGCCTAACCAGCGAGCCAGATTCTATCACATGTCCATGAGGACCCTGGACAGCTGCTGACCTGGGCCCTTGCTGGATGCCCTTGGCTCACAATGCAGAACATCAGTGAGTCCAGCAAAGCTGATGAGAAAGAAGCCCTTAAAGTGGGCCAGGTATTCTGCTCTGTGCTTTACACAGCTCATCTAATTTAATCTACACAGCAAATCTTCGTGGGAAGCACATTTCTGACCAGCTAGGCTCATGTAACCACTGTCTCCCAAGGATCCCAACCCCTGGTTATTTAAGCATTATACTGGGTGCTGGGGTGAGGGGACTGTGTGGATGTAATTAGAGTTATGGACCTTAGAGAATCCTGGATTATCTGGGTGGGCCCAATCTAATCCCGTGAGCCCTGAAAGGCAGAGAAATTTCTGAAAGACCAGTAGCAGAAGAAGAGGCAGAGGGGTGAGATCAGAGATTTGAAGGGCTTGGGGGTGAGGATATGACCCACCAGTGATGGCTTTCAAATGGAGGAAGGGGTCCAAAAGCCAAGAAATGTAGCCAACTTCTCGAAGCTGAGAACAACCTCTAGCCAACAGCCAGCAGGGACACGGGACCTTAGTCCTACAATTGCATACAACTCAAATGTACCAACACCCTAAAGAACCCAGTCAATGCCTTGATTTTGACCTTGTGAAACTTTGCCGGTGCCAACCCCCCCAAACTGAATAAATGAATGTTTTAAGCTGTTGAGTTTGTGGCCTTTTTTTTTTTTTTTTAAAGGCTGCAAGAGGAATTCAATCTACTCCTATTTTGCAGACACATTCAAAGCTCAGAAAGCTTTGGGGGACTTGCTCACGGACCACAACTAGTAAGTACAAAGCATAGTTAATACAAAGCAGGGATTTGAGCTCTAGT
This sequence comes from Potos flavus, assembly GCA_028534135.1. Taxonomy (NCBI): domain Eukaryota; kingdom Metazoa; phylum Chordata; class Mammalia; order Carnivora; family Procyonidae; genus Potos; species Potos flavus. The sequence goes on from CM052890.1 coordinate 20,641,369, forward strand.
CATCCGACTCCAAAGCCTGTGCCCACACCCTCCGATGTCCCACTCCAGCTTCATAAATATTCCCATAGACCCAGTGTTAGCATCACATTAGGAATCCAAATTCTGAAGAGGCTAAGAGTTGCCTTTCTCAACTACTCAAGGTGGACAAAACCAACCTTGAAACCATCGATCTGTCCATCCATCATTCCGCAATCATTCACGGGAGCCAGACTCTGCTAACTGCTGAACCAGCTTAATCCCTCCTACCATCCTCTGCAAGTGAGAATTTAAAATCTCTTGGTGGAGGAAAAAAAAAAACTATCAAGGCGCGGCTTCAAACACAGTTGGGCAAGGGCCTGAGTAGCAATGACGAGACCTCCACTGGAGGGCCAGCTGAGCCTTGGCAATGGCCCGGACCCCGTGACAGTCCCAGAAGCAGCAGAACTGACTGAAAATGACCGTCAAGGAGTGGGGTCATGCTGTGCACTGCCCAAGCCTGCGAGCCCCAGGAGAAAAGCGGCATATTTCAGGCACAGACTAAGTGGCTGCCGACTGCCTGCTTGGGGTCCTTTATCTGATCGGACAATGCAGTTCCACCCAACCAGGAACCTGGGCAGAGACCAGCATTCCATGGGTTCCAGCCCAGCCTGCTGTCTGCCTTTTAAGCCGGCCCCCGTCTGATGGCTAGGACAACAGGAGGGTACGTTTTCTGCTTCTATCTACAGGACAAAGCTAAAACAAATTCTATTTCAAATACAACTAAAAGAGTCTCCCCTGAGAGAGGTCCTTTAACTACATTTCATTGAAGTGGGAGAGATTTTTTTCAAAGACAAGGGAGACAATGTCTAACAACTAGCTATTTCTCTATTCTGTATCTTCTCAGTAAGCATTTTACCCTAAAAAGCACGATCCACATGTGTTTCAAATGCACAGCTCACTAAAAGTGAAACCATTAGAGACAGATTGAGGGATGAGAAGTCATGCCAGCCAACACGCAAAGACCCCAAAACCACAAACACATTATGAAAGAACCAAATCAGGGCCTTGAGCCCCCCTCCTCTTCTCCAGAGGTTTTAAATAAAGAGCTTCTTTTCATTCTTTTCCTATGAGAATTGTCATTTCCAGGAAGCTCCACGGGTCTGGCATGATTCCCAGCTTCAACCCACCTAAACAAACAACTTCATCAAGCTCATGAGTAAACTGGCGAGCCCCTTCTTGTAGCTTCTGAGAAAATTTTGAAAGCAGGGTTGCTTCCAGCACCAAGAAATGACCTACTCCAGACTGGCATCAGCACTCGGGGGTTTTCAACAGCATGAAGCTTTGCGCCACCTGGTAGAGAAATCTGACCCCTGCTTCCCAGGTCTCAGAATCGATCCCGTCTGCGGGGCCCCTGCCGTGACCTGCTTGCCTACGCTGACTTTCACACCGCGTTGTTAAAATGAAGGATGGTATGTTCCGTTTGAGCTCAGTCACCCATATTTTTCTAATAAATGTGCATATATGGAAGGACATTTTCACTGAATGTCCCTGGTATTTATGGGAGTTGAAATGTTCTTTGGAAGAATTCCAACTTTGCTGTTTTTTCAGAATCCTGTTTCAATCAGTGCCCCCTCCTCCAAGAGAAAGAGACATAAATGTTAAACACAATCACAGCACTGTCCCCCACCCCACAACTGCAAAAATATGTTCCAAGACCCCCAGTGAATGCCTGAAACCAGACAGTTCTGAACCTTATATGTACTGTTTTTTCCTATACATACATATCTGATAGTTTATAAATTAGGCACAGTAAGAAATTAAGAGAATTACATACTATAATCAAAGTTACGTTAACGCAGTCTCTCAAAATACTGTACTCACTCTTATGATGGTGTAAAGTGATAAACTGCTCCATGAGATGAGGTCAAAGACACAGGCACTGTGACGTCATGTTAGGCGGCTATTGACCTGATTAGATGTCAGGAGTGGGGAGAATCTGCTTCTGGACAGTAGTTGGCCTCAGGTAACAAACCGCATGGCAGCGGGGTGGTGGGGGGGGGGGCGGGTTAGTGGGACACAACTACTGATATAATTCTCAGCTTGATTTTTGTGAGCTTGGGGGTGGTTCTAGGCTATGGCCATTTATGCTGAAAGTAAGAGGCCACCTCTGATTAAACCCAGCCTGTTGCATCAGGGTGAAGAAATGTATTTTCAAGCCATGTGGCAAGTTTTTCTTGAGCGTAACCTGTTTAACACAGTACTGCTCTAAGAGGTCCCTGGGCTAGAGATTGGTGCCAGAACCCATGGTTTTAAAAATCAGGAAAAGGTGCCTAAGAAGAATTTTTCATGGCAGAGAAGCTAAAGGTAAAGGATCCCATTTCTCCTGTAGGGAGAAAGAGCTCTCCCCGAAAACTACCGATAAGCAGAGACAAAGAAAAGCTGGGTCTTCAGCCCTAAGAGTTTACGTATGTTTGAAAAAGGCCTTTTAGTTGGGGGAGAATTGCCTCTTCTGATAGTCACTGGTTTGATAAACCAGTTTCCCTGAAGAAATTGAGATTCTGATTCTGCCCTTTTCCCTGACAGCCAAGCTCCTGCATGTGTTAACTTCCCCGGAGTTCTGCAGCCCTGCATCCAGAAAAGTCCCCAGGTTGGTGCGACACACCAGCACACACTCTCCCCCCTCAACCCCAGAGTGCACTATGATGCATGTGGGACCTACTGCTAACCCTAAGGCTGGCCCCAGACTTGGCAGGGGCCACTGGAGGATGGAGTCCAGAAAAAATACCACTCTCTCCAGCACGTGCTTGACTATCCTGGGGAATCCAGAACACATGTACGTCACACACATGCACGCCCACAGCTATACGATATTCTTGCGGTTTTCTGCTGGGGAAGGGCGAAGGACAATGGTAGTATTTCATACAGCCCCAGAGAGGACTGTGAGTTAAACTTAAAATCCAGGTTGATCTTATTTTGTCTTCAAAGGGTTTGACAGAGTGGGGATTTAAGAGCAAAACCTAGGAACGGGAGAATCCAGGGAAGGGGAGAGTTGGAGGCCTGGAAGGAAAGGGAAGGCTGGAAAGTTCCTGGCAAAAAGGCAGTCCAAAATCTGCCTCTGGTTTGGGAAAGGGGATTGAGGAGCCCGACAGCAGGAGAGAACAGCGCCTGCCAGGGTGAAATCAGGACCGAGCTATCAGGTTGTCTCTTGCCGGGTGGGAATAAAAAATACCAAAATGCTCGGAGCTTCAAGCACACGGCTTGGAGTAGTGAAGACCAAGACCCAGGGGAGCACGTGGAGACAGACGCAAATTTAGGCACCAGGTGACCCACGGAGAGAATGCAGAGAAAGGGCAGGCACCACCCTTTGACTCCTAAGGCACTGCCAGCCTCCACCCCTTCCCACAGGCCCCGACTCCTGTGCAGGTATGTAGACTGCACTGAATGGAAATTAAAATTCTCTAACTCTATGGAGAATATGGAAGAACTGCTCTGAAAACACAAAAGATGCAATATCTGACATATCCGTGTAATCTGTGGTTAAGAGCACGGGTTCTAGAAGGCTGCCTCGGCCACATTTCGTAGCTACCACTCTGGGACGATGTAAAGGAACAGCTGTTCCCTCCTCACTGGTCTGTTGTGAGAATTAAGTGAAATGACAAATGCAGAGCCCTCAACACTACACTCGTATAACAAAGGCCGGAGAAACAACCTCCACTGTGGTGGGACAGGAACCATCTGCCACTTCTTACGAGGTAAGTGGAAAGGCCTTGGTTGAGGAGGGCAATGCAGTGGTTCAAAGTTCAGCCTGGGGGATCGGGGTGGCCACCCTGTTCTAGCACCAGAGGAAACCCAGGGCTGTGGAGAAGCCTCTCCCGGCCTCAGTCTCCTTTTCCGTCCAATAAGAATAAACACAGTACTTGCATCTCCGGCTGGTTGTGGGCATGAAAAAAACACAGAAGTGTGCAAAGCACAGGCCATTTATTCAGCATGTACTGATGAAGCCCCTGCTGTATGCCAGCCTCTGCTCAAGGTGGGGGGATGCTGGGGTGAGGGAACATGGGCCCCAGAGACAGGGAGGTCTCCGAGACTCATGTTGCAAGAACCCAGCCCCCCACAGAGCTCACATTCTGCTGGGAGAGGCAAGCAACTGAAATACACAGAGCATTTCGGAGAGTGACCACGTAGTACAGGAACAAAAGCCCTGGATGGAGCGCTCAGTAATCCGCACAGAAACACACTGCACACATGGAACGAGTTTCCTTTCTCGAAAGGACCAATGTTCAACCCCCCTTGGAAACTCATGTGTTCCGAGCGAGCGGCAGTAGGGGGCAGGCCGAGGGCACCTACCTCATCTTTGGCCAAGGTTTTCAGATGCTCCAGGATCTGAGCCATCACCGTCTCACACAGCTTGTTGTTTTCAGCCAGAAACTTGGAGTCTCCCCCATACAGGCTGTCGTTGGAGTCAACTGATGGAACAGACCAGAGCAGTGAGCAAAATGTGGTCTAGCCACACAATGGGATATTATGCAATCATAAAAAGGAAATGAAACTCTGATGCATGTTAAAACACGCATGAATCTTGAAAGCTTTATGTAAGTGAAATATGCCAGACACAAAAGGACAAATACTGCCTGATTCCTTTTCTGCAGGGCCCTAGAAGAGGCCCATTTGTAGAAGGAGGCAGAGTGGAGTCACCACAGGCTGGGGGAAGCGGGAGGGAATGAGGAGTCACTGTCTACTGGATACAGAGTTTGTTGGGATGATGAAAAAAATTTTGGAAATGGGTGGTGGTGACAGCTGCCCAACACTGATTATACTTGAAGCTGAATTAACTATTTGAAAATAGTTAAAATGGTAAACTTTATCACTATGTGTATGTTAAAAATATTTTTAAAATGTAAAAATAACTTAGTACAAAAAGTCCATATCTTTGACTTGGGGAAACAACTCCGAGGTATTTAAGAAAATAATCCAACAGGGGCGCCTGGCGGGTGGCTCCGCTGCTTAAGCGTCTGACTCTTGGTTTTGGCTCAGATTGTGATCTCAGGGTTGTAAGATCAAGCCCTGTGTCAGGCTCTATGCTCAGTGGGGAGTCTGCTTGAGGATTTCTCTCCCTTTGCCCCTCCCCTCACATGCACGCTCTCCCTCTCTCTCTAATAAGTCTTTTAAAAAAAATCAGAAAAATAAATGCTCTGTTAAAGTATTAAATACTTAGAGGACAATAAAAGTATATGATCTGTAGTTATTCATTACCACATATACACTATTGTCATATATACTATTGGTAACAGATAATTACAAGATACTATTAATTTTTTAAAAAGTGACAAAAGTATCCATAAAGCCCAGATACATGTACATCCATATTTCCTAATTTATAGCTGCTTAAGAACCAATTTTTTTAATTAAAAATACTAAATTTCAGGGCGCCTGGGTGGCTCAGTTGGTTAAGCGTCTGCCTTCGGCCCAGGTCATGATCTCAGGGTCCTGGGATCGAGCCCCGCATCGGGCTCTCTGCTCAGCGGGGAGCCTGCTTCCTCCTCTCTCTCTGCCTGCCTCTCTGCCTACTTGTGATCTCTTTCTCTTGTCAAATAAATAAATAAAATCTTAAGAAAAAAAAAATTAAATTTCATGATTTCCTGTCATCAGTCTTGAACCTTCCAGAGAATGGAACGGGTCTAAGCACACAGTAGTTAACTAATTGACAAAGTAATTTCAGATATGCCTTCTGTATATTTCTAGTTGCTATTTTAAGAACAACTATTCTTGCTTTTTATTTTGGAAACTGGCAAGGCTGTCGAAAAGTCGAGAAAGCAGTACGTCGAGCGCAGTACCTGCGCTGCCCACGACACACACGCACAGACACGCAGACGCGTGGTGGAGCGCTCTGGCTGAAGCGGCTGTACGCGGACTGCAGACACGCTGCCTGAGAACAAGAACTGCTCCCCAGTAGTCTCCTTGCTCCCCAGCGTCTCTGTCCAAAGGCGATCTCTAACCCAATTCTGAACCGCGCGTGCATGGAACTGCATCTCGCTGCTACCCACCATTCAGAGGATGACAGCTGTTCTCTCGGAAGAACATCAAAGATTGTGACTCCGGTGAAGGCACGGGACTTGGCCGGTCACCACCTCCCGACTCTGCAGGGCGGCAGAGCTGCAGCCGGTGAAGGAATCTCTCACCGGACTAGGTCCTGGCCCGAGCTCTCAGGCTGCCTCCGGGTTGGAATCTACTCTTTCTGATGAGCTCAGCACTGGGGAAGAGGGAAGGAAGGTCTAAGACCCCAGGGCTTCCTCCCCACAGGGGCCGGAGTGTGTTCAGGGCAGGCTGCTCACTTGCTCACATGCGTGCACACACACACTCTGCACCAGGTTCAAGGCTAGGAGCTGGGGACCCAGTGGGGGGGCAAGGGTGATTCGGTCCCCGCCTCACAGGGCTCACAGACTACGAGGAGATGCACACCGGCAAAGAGGCAGTCACAACAGCACGTACCGAGTGTCAGACGGGGGTGGTAGCAGGGGTTATGGGAACCCCAAAATCTAGGCCTGGGATGGAACTCTGGAATTAGCAAGATCAGGCTAAGCTCTACAGGTTAAATTCACTAGACGAAATGGAAAAGGGGACGAGCGCAGATGAGTTTTCCATGCTAACACTTGGTGGTGATGGAGGGAGGAAATGGGAAACTTGAGAATTCGAATCTAGGAAGGCGGTCAGACCAGTGCGTACAGTGGCCCCGAGAGTCCAGGCGCAGCTCTCACGAGGGAGATAAACGACATCCCTGGTAAGTGGCCACTAAGAACAGCCCAGAGACCCTGCATCTGTGTGGCCCTGGGATCAAGACCCTCAACGTCTCGAGGGCCTGGCAGGTGGCGTGGAGCAGCCAAGGGGCTACAGGGCTTCATAGGGGCATCCTGGGTTGTGGTCTTCCAACCAGATCGACGCCATCTGCATCTGGAGTAAACATTCGGTACGCAGGCATCCTTCCCTTCCACATCAAGCACGCCCACTCTCTTGCATGTTTACGGGAAAGCACTGAGGTTCTTGCTCTAGGTGATCTCACAATGCCATCTTATTAATTGAGAAAGAAAGCAGCAAAGGCATCCTTTGTAAATGCAAAAAAGTTGTGACCCTAGTTCTTCAGAAGTTCTAACCTGTGTCAACACTAAAAGGCTGCCTAGAGTAAGAAAGGGATGGGAAAGCAAAGCCTCCTTAGGGCCCCCTGGGCCTCTCTCCTACTAAGACAATTGTCAGGTCACAATTAGGCATCCAGAGTAAACACAGCTGGGCCAAGAAAAAAGGGAAAAAACCCGCCCATCCTTCTGTTTTCTTCTCTAAAAGCTAGAAATCTAAAAGCTAGGCTCCTGCCTATCAAACCTCGCCGCGCTCCTTTTACTAGGACTCTGGCCCCTAGTCTGCCCTGGCTGGACAGTTGAGAGGGTTAGATGAATCTGCTCCAGAAGAAGAGGGAGGGGAGGGCAGGAGACAGGAGGGGGCTTGCTCGCCCCCTCTAACTGGGCCAGAGGTTTGCAGACCCACTTCCACGTGAGTGCCTGGTCCTCAGAAGTCTCTCTACAGTTGCAAGTCTTCAATGTGCACTTGGCGAAAAAGAAGACATAAAAATGCCAACAAATAAAGGAAAAGGTGCTAACTCTCATTACCCATCAAAGAAATGCAAATTATACTCATCAGAAGAGCCACAATGAAAAAGACTGACTGCACAGAGGGAACAAAGGGAACCCTCATTCATGCCTGGCGGGGGTGTCAATCGGTACAACCATTTTGGAAGACTGTGAGACAGTATCTACCAAAGCTGAACATGAGCAAGTCCCATGAGCCAGCAACTCCACCTGTAGGCACAGAGCCAACAGAAATGTAACATGTCCAAGAATGTTCGCGGCCAGAACCAGAACCAATGGAAACATGCAACTGCTCATCCATCAGGGAATGAACGAATTCTGGTACAATCACGCGATGGAATATGATACGGCAACGCAAAAGGAAGAACTTCAGCTATGCGCAACACAGACAAAGCTCACAGAATAGTGAGAAGAGGCTAGACACCAAAGAATGCATGCTAAACCATTTCATTTACATAAAAGCGAAAACTGTTTACACGAGGCCAGAAGTCGGGAGAGTGGGGAACCGTGGAGACAGTGGTGCTCACTGGAAGGGGGCACGATCTCGATCAGGGTTACCGGGGTGTGTTCAGTGTGTGAGAAGTCACTGAGCTTTACAGCTGATGGCATGTATGTAACACGTTATACTGCAATTAAAACATCGTTATTTTGTAATCGAGGAGGCAGCATGATGCATGCCCTACGGTTCTGGGTGTAAGCTCTGCTTCCATCACTAACTGGCCACAGGACCTGGAGTAAACTCAGCAGGCTCTCTCTGGGGCTCCCCTTGCTGGAATGTTAAGTGGGGGCACAGATGCCCGTCTTACCCTCTGCGATGCTGTGAGGAGTACAAGAGGAGACTCCGGGGAGTCTCGTGTGGTACCCGGGATGCAGCAGGAGCTCAAGTAGTGGGAGCCGTGATGCCCCACATCAACCAGCCTCCCCAAGTTACATCTTAACTATTAGCCCCCAAATCCCAGCTAGAGGAAGCCTCTGAGAGTTATAGGGGAAGGCCTGCCTGCGAATTTGCTTCCTGAAATTTCCAAGTGTAGAGAGACAGTTGCTTAAACCCTCAAGTATGTCGTTATTGGCCAAAGCACTTTTAACAATAGGGCCATTTTTTTGGGAAACCAGTCACTGGAATTGGGGGTCTGATAAGCAGGTAGATGCTTGGGCTTCGCAGGCAGAGGTCTGGAATTGGAACTGTCCTGTGCGTCCAGGATATGAGAAGTCTGCTTTCGAATTCCTAGCAGCAAATTCAAAATGGCTGGTAGCACGTGGGGGAGCAAGGCCACCTCCGTCCTTCTGAGCGTCTGAACTAGGGGTTCACGGGGTCTCAGCATCACGTGAAGAACTGGGTAAAGTCCCACCTGAGACTGAGGTCAGGGCCAGGCCCGGGATGAAGCTAGGCATGTATATTTTTCACCACCTTTCTAGGTTATTTGTAGTGCACCAAAGAGAGCACAGAGCCAAAAGAATGCTTCTCTAAACTTGACTGTCAAAATGATTTTGGATGTTTATTCTACACGAAATTCTCAGGCCTCTTCTTGGGGATCCTAATTGAGAAGGGGTGGGATGGGGCTCAGGAATCTGCTCAGGGAATTCTTATTTGGGCGCATTTAGGAACGCCCCAGACTAGAAGTTCCTGGTGGGTAAAAAACTAGGAGATCAAGTAAAACGAAACAAAAAAACCCCAAAACTTCGCTGGACTTTCATGAACTTAAGCTCAGAGCAGTATGGGAGGAGGGCAGCCCACTACCTTTGTCTATGTGGTAGAGGTAGGTCTCCTGGCTCATGGCGGAGAGGAGGTGCAGGACGCAGGTGTAGATGCGGATTTTATCGTCACTGCTGTCCTCCCAGGTGTAGTCCTGAATCACGTTGAGAAGCTCTCGAACAAGAAACAGGACCCCATGTTCGGGATGATCCTAGTGGAAAGCCAAAAAAGGATAAATAATCCTAGATATGAAGCAGGAGCAGGGAGAAAACCCACAAACCCTGAAGACCAAATTCCGGGTCCCTCCCGTTCGCAGCTGCGGAGGAATTACAGTGTCGGCCACTTCGCAGAGGTGAGCCCGGTCACGAGCCTGGTTCACTGACACCAAGAAAACGGACAGACTGTTGTTAACTCCACCGATGAGCACGCTCCAGTCTGCGGAGGCGAGCCTTGAGAGCCTCCCTGGGTGCGAGGAATGAGGCGGCAAAGTTACCTGTCAGCTTAATGGCCTGTTTCCAAAATTACAGTCTTGTTCTCCCATGTGTGTGGCAGTACAAAGGCCTGCTCCTCCGACTAAAGCAAGATTGTGGGTCTTGCAGCAGATGGAAGAGGGGAAGCCACCTCCTTTGGGTAAGCTCCCCCGCCCCCCCAAAATGATCACTGTCACCACCAAAGGCACTAGATTTAAATATAGCATTGCTCTTTAGGGCGTTCAGTGACATTAACAGCTAAATCGAGGATGCTCTCTTGGGAGAGGAAAAACCCAAGAGACACTCTGAGTTGAGAATGGTGTTTCTCAGATGCTGAAATGAACCGAAAGAGGGTCCCAGATGCCACAAAGCTAGCAGCTGGCCTCCCTTCCGACAGGCTACCTGCAATTCTGGGGCTCTCCTCCTGAACACACCCCCCCAGACCTCTACGGCCAGGGGCAAGTGCCCAGGCCCTGCCACCATTGCCCTGCTGACCTGGTGGCCACACGTTTGGGGCTCCTGGGACCAGCGGGACCCCTCAGAGTCCTGCCAGGCCACCGTGGCCTTGGTAACAAGGCCATTGCCAAACCACGGCCCAGTGAGCGTGAGGGGATAAATACCCCAAACTTGTTGCGCTCCTGCCTTCCAGTCTGCAGTTGGTCCCCGCTGCTGGCTGAGGGTTGGAGAGCAGAAGGAAGCAAGCCCAGGGGACGCAGTCTACATCTACAGGAACTGCTGCTTGGACATCAGCAGGAGAGCGGACGCACGATGCCCTAAAGTCTGAATGCCTCGGACTAGAGTGATCAGAACTGCCCGTGCCGGGGTCTGCCTTCCACTTACAGTCGCTCTCAGCCGGCAACTTACTACTGCCTTTCTTTGCTAGCAGCTGTTTCTAACGGGCCTATTTTGTTCTGCTATGTCGATGTTCAGAAATATTTTTTATTTAAGGATCTGCCTTGGAAAGAAACAACAATCTGATCGTCCCAGTAACCATTTCAACACTGTCGTACCTGTAGTGAGAGCCCATCCAGCACCCCTTCACTGAGGGGGAGGAAGGGGTCACGGAGACACAAAGGTTTGTAGTAAGCCATTTCCGTGAGCTTTTCGCTCGTTAACTGAGGACAAGAGATTACTTCCAACCTTCTGTACCAGGAAAAATTTTCCATATGATATCCATGCTTCAGTGGTAACATTTTTTTAATTGTTACCATTGTAACCATTTTTTTTTTTTTAAATTGTACTCTGATGCTTCAGTGCCAACAACCGAAGCAAGGCAAACACAGGTTTTAAAAGAAGTAAAGGGGGCGCCTGGGTGGCTCAGTTACGCGGCCGGCTCTTGATTTCAGCTCAGGTCATGATCTCAGGGTCCTGGGATGGAGCCCTGTGTCCGGCCCTGCACTCAGCGGGAAGTCTGATTCAGGACTTTCTCTTCCTCTGCCCCGCCCCTACCCCTAAAATAAATAAATAAATCTTTTAAAAAAAAATTAGAAGAAGAACAAAAGGTCCTGGATTCAGCTGGCAATGCGAGCAGGGGAAGGCCCCCCCCCCCCCCCGGGGTCCCTGCTGAGGCTGCCCTGACACAGCAAACCGTGCTTATGAGGCAGCTCCCAAGGGACACCCGGGAGGGACTTAACCCTCCCTCTCAGCCGGACAGACAGGGGACCTGCCTTCCACTGTCTGCAGTATCCCTTTGGGTCCCTGGTTCTGGTCTGCAGGAATCCCTCCATTAAATGTCGTTCCTTGGCAGAGGAGGGAATACCCCAGAAATGACTAATTTTCCAGGAGCGCCGAGATGAGAGGCAGCAAGGACGCACTGAGCACAGATATATCCTGGCTTTGACTTTGGCGTGGCTCTCAAACTGTCACCGTTTGCCGGAGAGAGGGCTGGCCTGGGGAAATGTTTATTTCTGCATTTACAAGTATCAATAAAGGGGGCCAGGTAGTTTACTTAATCTAAAATGACTTCAATTTTCTTTTTTTCTCAACAAATAAAATGAATCAAGGCCTTTTAAAAGCCTCGTACACCGTTGGTAGGGATGTAGACTGATGCAGCCACTGTGGAAAACAATGTGGAGGTTCCTCAAAAAACTAAAAACAGAGCTGCCCTAGGATCCAGCAGTGCCACGCTGGGTATTTATCCAGAGAGCTGAAATCAGGATCTCAAAGAGACACTGGCATTCTCATGCTCACTGCGGCACTATTCCCAGTAGCCGAGATGTGGAAAGAACCTAAATGCCCACTGATGGACGGATGAAGAAAATATATACAACAGATTAATATTCAGCCTTTAAAAAAGGAAATGTTGTAAAATATGCCAACATGGATGAAGCTTGGAGGCTCTCAGGCCAAGTGAAATAAGGCGATCACAGAAAGACGAATACTGCATGATTCTGCTTATATAAGGCCATCTACAACAGTGACAGGACCAAAGGGTGGGATGGTGGCTGCCGGGGCTGGGGGAGGGAGGGAAGGAGGAAATGGGGAGTTACTCATCAGTGGGCTCCAAGGTTCAATTAAGCAGGACGAACACTCTCTAGAGATCTCTGTACAATACTGAGCCTATAGTAAGACCGTATCATACACTTAAATATGCATTCAGAGGGCAGGTGGATCTCAGTTTAAATGTCTTTAGAACAATAAAATTAAATGAAAAAAAGTAAACACTAAAAGCGGCGACATGAAAGGATATGATGTGAACCAGGTCTAAGTGAGATACGGGTGTTGTCTCCACGCCAAACCTCCGCACAACAGACGTGCCTCAGGGGCGGCCCATCCTCGGGCCTGGGAGCCCACGCAGCACTCGGCCTCGGCCTGAACACTGGGCACCTCCGAGCCCGCCTGTAGTTAGCTGGGTCCCGTGGGAGGGACTGATGCCTGCTAAGGCTCATCCTCGAGCAGATCCCGTGCACTGTAAACGTTTCAAGCTCAGAAGGTGCAGGATGGGCTCAGCAGCAGCACAGACCTGGGTTTAAATCCTGACTCTGCCGCTCGCCAGCTGTGCGGCCTCGGGCAAGCTACACGGGCTCCCCAGCTCTGGGGTGCCCTACGTGGGAAAGGCACAGTGACTCCCCCCTTGCAGGGCTGGCACTGGGTGAGCTGGTGCATTGGGGCTAGTCCTCATCTCATTATCTTTACTAAACCCCAGCAAAAGCCTGCCCGCTGATACTGGGAATGAGAAAATCCGCTGAGACCTGGGGGACATTCCTGTGAATGCCTAAGGGGCCAGGGAGGCAACAGAAATGGGTTCATTGGGTCCGGAGGTGCCCACGGGAATTGCAAAGAGAGAGCACATGCCCACCCCCTGCCTCCCGAAATGCGGAGGCTGCTCCCAAGCCGTGGCCAATTGGCCAGGTCAGAGAATGTGGGCCCCACATGGCAGGATCCAATTTTTCAAGAGGAGCCGAAAATCTGGGTTTTTCTGTGATCTACCAATTTTTAAATGTAGGTAATTCATTCCCAATGTTTTCCATCATTATGTGGCCAAAAAAGCCTGTCTGTGGGCTAGATTCCACCCACGAGTCATCAGTGCGCGACCTCAGGGACAGAGCAGCTGGATTCCACCCACGGGTCATCAGTGCGCGACCTCAGGGACAGAGCGGCTGGATTCCACCCACGGGTCATCAGTGCGCGACCTCAGGGACAGAGCGGCTGGATTCCACCCACGGGTCATCAGTGCGCGACCTCAGGGACAGAGCTGCTGGGTCCCAAAGTACTTTCAGATTAGTCGTTTCATTCAACCTCCCAGCAGCCTTGCCAGGTGTGCATTCCGATGACATTTTAGACAGGTGACGAGTGAGGCTCTGAAGAGTCCGACAACTTTCCCAAGGCCACAGTGCTGCAGAGTCACTGGGTCAGATTGCCTTCAAGATTGACTCCAAGCACAAGGCTGCTCTTGTCAAGGCTCCAGTGATTTTTTTTTTAAGGTTTTATTTATTTATTTGACAGAGAGAGAGACCACAAGTAGGCAGAGAGGCAGGCAGAGAGAGAGGGGGAAGCAGGCTCCCTGCTGAGCAGAGAGCCCGATGCGGGGCTCGATCCCGGGACCCTGAGATCATGACCTGAGCCGAAGGCAGAGGCTTTAACCCACTGAGCCACCCAGGCGCCCCTAGGCTCCAGTGATTTTTAACATGAAGAAAATCCCACGTGCAGGTGGCAGGTGCGGCCCTATTAACCACTGAACATTCATCAGCTCCTTAGAAACTCAGACTCTTTTTGGTCCCCTCAGCTGACGACTAGACTACCCAGAAAAGAGAAACCGATTACACAAAGGACCAAGAAAACGATCTGCAAACACTGCAGTCAAGCATCGAGCTCTGCCCCGACCACGCCATCCTCTCTCTGGAGCACTTGAGATCTCAACCGGGACACTTGGAAGCGGAGTCATTTTTTTTGTCTCCTCAGCTCCTCCGAGAGACCATTCGAATGCCGGACCGTTCAGCCTCTCAAAGTGCACACTTCAGTGATGGGGAGTATATTCACAGAGCGCGCAACTGTCACTGCAATCAATTTTAGCACATCTGCGTCACCCCAGAAAGGCAACGTCAGCTCTGTCACTACTACGGCGGCTCGCCGCCTCCCTAACTCACAGTGGAGCAAAGGGCTAAGCTAATTCACTGAGATTTGTAAAAATTAGGATTATTTTCCTTCTCATCTACATTCATGGTTGCCGCTGCCAGACCCTCAGGGAGTGCTCAGACCCCGAGGTAAGGACCCCCGCCAGAGTGCAGGTCCTGGCGCCGCGTCTGGGGAGGGGCCTTGACTCCTGCCAGCCCAAGCCTGCCTGCTCGTCAGTGTGTCCCAAGAGAAACCCCCACACGCTTCCGACAACGTCCCCTTGGACCTTAGCTACCTTGTTTTGGTTTCTAGTACTTGCCGCCCAGGGAGCGTCACCATCACCTTTCACGGGGCTGAGTGTGTGCCCGCTGTTCTCATCACATGTGTATATTCACTCCCTTACTCGTCCCCACAACCCAGCAATAGAGACACTATGATTATCCCCGTTTTATAGATGAGAAGACTGCAGCCCGTCATGTGACACAACTGCCCGAGCCTGCAGAGCTGGAAGGAGGGCGAGCCGAGATTCTACCCTAGGCATCTCGGCCCCAAGACCTGAGCCCTTCACCAGTCAGTGGCACCCGCTTGGACCATATGGAGAACCTCAACTAATACACCTAGGACACAAAATGAACGGAAAATACACTGAGTAATTTAGGGGCACCTGGCTGGCTTGGTCAACAGAGCATGCGGGATCTCGGGATCATGAGTTCGAGCCCTGCCTTGGGGGAAGAGATTACTTAATAAATAATAGTTAAGAAAAGAAAAAAAAAGAAAAAGAACAGAACATACACTGAATAATTTAAACACCTGACTAGAAAACCAACACGCAGATACAGACAGGACGTCCCTGCGCTGTTAAGGCTAAGAATGTATATAAAGCAGACCAAAGAAGGACATTACCTATACCTCTTCTGGCGAAACGTACCGGAACTATTAATAACGTAGAAAAGAAATTGCAGAGGAATTCCAGAAGGAATGATTCCGACGGTCGCATCTTTCCATCGATATTAATCATCTTTGGAACTTCTGGAATGAGGCTTATAGCAGCTTTGAAAAAGGCATCAGCTGCAAGACAGAAGAAAAGTCTGTGTATGAGAACTGAAAAATTCAGGTTCTGTTTTCTTCTTCACCGGGCGTGCAGGCCCGTCCTGAGAGTTGCATGGAAGTCAGGCCACGCTGAGGGCCCCATACAGGGGGCAGGTCTACAAGAGGGTTTCTGCAACCTAAACTGACTTATAGAACATTCAGCTGAGAGGGCACTGCTGTTGCCTCCCATCTCCCCCTCCCTCCTTCCTTCCCTCCCTGAGCAACTCAGCTCAAAGAACCGCAAATGGGCTTTGATAACTAAGTGAAATAAGCAAGTGGCAAATTTTTACAGAAAGCCAAGCAGTCACAGCTGCAGGGACTGAGGGCTCAATCTGGACTGGTTCCCAGAACCCTCCCGTGCCCCACGTGCGGAAGCGCAGTCACGGGGCCCACTTCCCAGACGGGAGCCGATGTGTGGAAGGACAAGTGTCTGGTCCTACGACAGTGTCCTGGGTACATGAGGTTCCCATCCTGGAGGCAGAGCAGGGCGCCAACTCCAGTCTGTGTCAACGCTAGCACACCCTGGATTTGTTAAAGAAATAACTGAAACATCTGAAGGAATCCACACGTGCACACACACACACACGGACGCACATGCATGCACACACACACACACACACACATGCATGCACGTGCACACAGCTTTAGAGACTTCGACTAGGTGAATCATTCCAGAGAATCACTTGGGAGATGAAGATAGTTTAAAAAATATTTAGTAATCTGTAAAACAACAAGACCTCCAAGAGTGAGAGAAAGCAAGGCAAGGGGGAGAAGAAGAGGAAGAGGAAAAGGGGGATGGAAAGAGGAGGAGCTGGGAGGGAGGCAGCAATAGGAGGGCAGAGACAGGAAGGAATGGATGGGGAGAGGAGGAAGGACCGGAGGTGGGGGCTGAGGGAGACAGAAAGAGCTCTTTCCAGAACTGCCAAAGCATTCACCATGAGAAAAAGCCTCAAGGTCAAAACAAACCAAACGCCGACCTGACAAGTGAAACCTTAAACTACCCAAGAAGATCACACGTTTGCACCGTTCAAATAAATACACTTCCACGGCGAAACGACTTCCAGTGACGCGGAGAGGACACAGTTCTGGCACACAGCATCCCGAACTCCCACCGGAAGCCCACCCAGCACCCCAGAGGGGCACAAGCAGCAACAAATGCCTGCCCTCCAGGAACCAAGGCCTACGCTTAATGAGAAGAGTCTGCGCCTGCAGATTGGTGGAGGGGGATGGGGGGGATCGCCTTCTCTTCCTTCTTCAAAGCACGGAAAAAAAAAAAAAAAGACACCAAAAACCACGTTAAGCAAAGGCAGCTCTCTTAGCGTGATGATTTCCATGCCCACATCCCACATGAGGAAACAGGCTCAAAAAGTGAGCGGCCAGGTTAAAGTAACCCAGGGACGGTCAAGTCCATCGCCTACTCTAAGCAATACAATCAAATCGGCATGAAAAAATATATATATAAGCCTGCAAATCATAGATCTGATAAGGGACTTATATCTAGAAAACACAAAGACATTCTCCAGCAACAGCAAAGCAGGTAACCTGATTAACAATGGGCAAAGGACCTAACAGACATTTCTCCAAAGAAAACACACAAATGGGTCAACAATCACATGAACGGATGCCCAACGTCAGTAATCATTAGAAACACGCAAAGCAAAACCACAGTGGGATTTCATCCGTGGGAGGTAACATCAGGATGGACACCGTGGAAACTCAGTGATTAACAAGCACTGGCAAGGATGTGGAGAAACTGGAACGCTGGTGGGAGCGTGAAACGGCGCAGCCGCTGGAGGAAATGGTTTGGCGGCTCCTCAGGAAGTGAAACACAGACTTACCACCTGACCCCGCAGTCCCACTTCCAGGGGTACCTTCCAAAGAAATGAAAGCAGGGACTCAGACAGGCATGTGTACGAGAGTGTTCACGGAAGCACTAGTCACAGGAGCCAAACGGCGGCAACAACCCTGGTGTCCACCAGCGGATGAACAGAGAAGCAAAACATACATGCAGGGGAACAGCATTCAGCCTGAAAAGGAAGGGAATTCTAACATGGGCTCCAACGTGCACGCACCCTGAAAACATGATGCTGAATGAGATAGGTCAGACAAGAGGACACATATGTAGGATTGCGCTTTCAGGAGGCCCAGCAGTCGAACTCGTAGAGCAGAAAGCAGAACGGGGAGAGGGCAATAGTTACTGTTTCATGGAGGTGCTTTTCATTCAGTTTGGGATGATGAAAACGTTCTGGAAATGGACAGGGGTGAGGGCTGCGCGGCATTGTCAATGTACCGAAAGCCAGTGAATCGCACACTGAAAAATGCTTACAGTGATGTATTTTATGACACTGAGATGTAACTGCACAAAAAAGAAACAGAGCTGAATCCACCACTGACATTAGACATTACCCCCTTTAAATTCAAGCAGGCCTGGACACCCCCCCCCCCCCCCCCCAGGTCTGGCTGTCTTCCTTCTGCGGGAAAAGCTCTCTGTCCCCATGGCTCTATAGGAATTGCTTTCTGGTAAAAACATCAAGTCCATAATGAACAAGGTGAAAAGCCTCTCTCAGCAGAAACGAAAATTCTGCTCAGAACAACTTGAAAGACCATTTATTTATTCTATTTATGTGTTTGTTACCAAGTGGCCCTGAGAAAAGTGCTTATTATTATGCCTCATTAAAGAGGGAGCAGCTTTGTGCCCGGCGCTCTATTCCTCACAAATGCCCCACTCAGTTCCCATTCCAAAGGAGAGAGCTAAAATAAACAGTTATTTAGAGGTTGGGGCAGGCAATGTTCCAGACTGTTCCAAAGCAGATTTTTATTTCTATCCTCAGAAGACTTACTCCACATATAAAATCTTATCTAGGAGACTTCTCAATTTTGACTTAGTAATTAGGGCTCAAATCCTACCGTATATGAAAACAGTTTTTCCTCCCGGAGTTCAGAATAATCTCATCAATACCATAGAACACTTTTGTGGCTATTAAAAGCCTCGGAAGACAATCCAAGATAAAATGGGCTAGATATGTTTTGGGTTTTGTGTTTTTTTTAAGATTTATCTACTTATTTTATTTTAAAGATTTTATTTATTTATTTGACAGAGAGAGACAAAGTGAGAGAGGGAACACAAGAAGGGGGAGTGGGAGAGGGAGAAGCAGGCTTTCCACTGAGCAGGGAGCCTGATGTAGGGCTCGATCCCAGGACCCTGGGATCATGACCTGAGCCGAAGGCAGACATTTAATGACTGAGCCACCCAAGCGCCCCTCTATTTATTTTAGAGAGAGAGCACGTGCAAACAAGGGGGAGGGTAGCGGGGGGGGGGGTGTGCGGAAGGAAGGAGAGAGGGAGGAAAAGAAAGAGGAAGAGAGAGAGCGCGAGAGACAGCAAGCGTGCACCCGCATTCAGCAGACCCCTGGCTGAGTGCAGAGCCAGACGCAGGGCTCCGTCTCAGGACCTGAGCCAAAATCAAGAGTCGGATGCTTAACTGACTAAGCCACCCAGGCGCCCCTAGTTTTGTTTTCAAGACCTACACAAAAAGGAGCAATCAGATTCCCATCCACAAAGACTATTATTCCCGTTTCACTGGGGAAAGGAAAGAGCAGGTACATGGACCAGCTTCCCTATGCGGTATCTTTTCTACCTCAATCTTCTGAGGTTTCATGGAACAACAACCAGGCTTCTTTTCCACAACACCCCACTAAGAAAGGGAAGGAAGGGAGGGAGGGAGGGAGGAAAGGAAAGGAAGGAAGGAAGGAAGGAAGAAAACCAAAAATGGCACTGAGGACTGGCCGGCCCCACCCTAGCGCTGGTCCTGCCGGAGAGCCTTCCTGGGGTGCCGACCCCTCTGCGGAGCGGCGTTCTGCCGTTTGCTGCACAGGGATGGACGTGGCCTTCAGCGCCGCGGGCTCAGGGCAGACCCGGCCACAATCCCTGCTCATAGTGAGAGGGACTGCGCTCCTCTCAGAGCCAGTTTCCCAAAACTCTTGTGTCACAAGAATTACCAGACGCCTTGCAAAAAATACAGGTTCCCAGGCTCAGTTTCGCCAATGGGACGGTTTCAGGGTACACTTTGCAGGAAGTGGCAGCTCCTCCCACTGTATGTGGCTGCTGCGTCCACGCATGTAAACGCTCGGATACGGACGAACCTCCAAACTGTGATGTGAAATGAAAGGGGTCCATCATAAAAGACCTGTATTGTAAGACTGCATTTTTATGAAATGGTAAGAAGAGGCAAAGCCAGAAACAAAAGTAGACTGGAACCTGCCGGGACTTGGAAGAGGGGGAACAGGGAGTGACTACTTAAGGGATCAAGGGTTTCCTTTTGGGGTGATGAAAATGTTTTGCAATTAGTGGCGACAGCTACTGTCGCCAACTCCGGCAATGCCCTAAAGCCCGATGAATTGTACACTTAGCAGAAGGAGGGATTTTATGATACATGAATCAATCAGATCTCACTAAACTGTCATTTACAGGAATTCATATGAATTCCCAGATGCCACCCTCAATGTATTGAACTACACCATCCAAAATAGAAACTTAGAAATCTAACTTAAAAAAAAAAAAAAAGCTTGAATAGGTAAGAGAGCTATAGGATTCAAAATTTCAAAGGCAACACTCCTTCTCACTCCTCTCATTGCCATCCGGTTACCCTACCCTGAGGTAAAACATATCTGCTGCTTGATACCATTTTGCAACTCCCTTCACCCCCACCTCACACTTAACGACAGGTCTTGAAGATGGTTCTGGCACCGGGGCACCTGGCTCAGTCCATTAAGCATCCAACTCCTGATTTCCGCTCAGGTAGGTCATGATCTC
Organism: Potos flavus; assembly: GCA_028534135.1. Classification (NCBI taxonomy): domain Eukaryota; kingdom Metazoa; phylum Chordata; class Mammalia; order Carnivora; family Procyonidae; genus Potos; species Potos flavus. The sequence continues at coordinate 20,661,579 of CM052890.1, forward strand.
AGGGTCGTGGGATCGCGCCCCAACCTCAGGCTCCACGCTCAATGCAAAGTCTGCTTCTCCCTCTCCCTCTGCTCCTCCTCCTCTCTAATCTTAAAAAAAAAAAACATTCCAGTACTGCACATAAAACATACCTTCATCTTTTTTTTAATAGCTACTAAGTGAAATCTGGTCCATTTGTTTTTTTCTTCCAATTTGTGTTGCGGGGGCAAAATACATATGAACTAAAATTTACCATCTTCATCACTTGTTCCATTTATTTCTTTGAACAAGCTTCTCTAGTGAGTTTTGGAATCCAAGAGGTTTGAAAGAAATTGTTCTAGATTGTTCAGATAAATGCAGAATATGACTTCCCCATCGTGAGTGGTACACTCTGAAAGGTTTCACCTGGAGACACTCGGCGAGAAGCACACACACAGACGTCAGCAGCAAGGAAGCTCAGCCCGAGCGGGCTACCATGTCCCTTCCCCCAGGGAAGCGGGAAGTTTGTTCAAACAACTATCACAGTATTTCTGATAATTTTCTGAGATTTCGGGCTCTCCCATCTCCCAGTCTGGGCAGTTGTAAAGGGTCTGCAGAACACCAAAGGAGGGAAAAAAAAAAAAAAAAAAGAACACCAAAGGAGCATATTCCAGCGGCCTCTGCAAGGACATGGAGAAGTCAAACACACCCAAAACACAAAGCAACCAGAAGAAGAGAATGGTCAACAGACTATGTCCCTCGCAAACCCTGGGAGAATATGAAAGCACAAAACATACACCTGCGTACAGCATGATCCTGTCTTTGCAAGAAGAAAAGTGTCCTTGCTTATACAGATGCATAAAAAAAGTGAGGCAATATAATGCCAAACTCGGTGTGATATAGGAGTGGTAGCTGAGGGCGAAGGAAACTAGGATCTTTCACTTCCTGCTAAGTTCCCGTTTGGGGATTTTCATTTAGATTTCTAAAAATAATTTTTCTGGAGCACACAAAGGCCAGACACATTTGTTATGACATTTTCAATCCCAGGAACGTTCGAAACAGAACGTGAGGCAAGGAGGTAGACAGGCAGACGGCCCAAGGGGCATCTGAAGCGTCCGCCCTTCCTTCTTTACCAGAGGCAGGCACCCACTGCTGTGCGCTCTAGTCCACACGCACCCTCCCCGGGTGCATGAACGAGGCCCTAAGGGGGGCGCACACCTTCCAGAGACCCGCGGTTCTGCTCTGCCCCCCACAGCCCATGAGCCAAGATGGCTCCTCGCTGATTCGAGGCTCCATGACCTGAGTCCTGACTCAGGGTTCAAGCTCTCTAGACAGCTTCACTTCCACAGAGTCTTCTCGCGGCTTTAGGTCTCACTGTGGGCTCTGAAGCGTCTTCCAGCGCCGGAAGCCAGCTCGAGGGCTAGGGGCCTCCCACAGGCATGCTCACCTGAAGAGCCCGCTGCTCTTTATTTTGTGCACCAAGGCTCTGTACGCGACTCTGAACAACAGCGTCCGACATTCCCAGAGACTGAAAGAGCCGTCGATTGGACAACTATTGGAGAGCTTCAAAATGGCTTAGAATGAAGATGCCGGTTGCTCATTGTTGGCAGGAGCAGGAAAAAAAATAAAACAAAAAACAAAACTGGAAAGAGTGCAAATGTTTTTCAATAGGAGTTTAGGGGAAAAAATGGAGGGGAGGGGGCTGGGGAAATAATGTATAGCACTTCCAGAAAGAAAAGGAAATGAGCAAGAATACCGAACAGCCATTACAAACAATGAGGTGGATCTTTATGTATGGATGTGGGTAGTGGGAAGGGACAGCGGGAGAAAGATCAAGATTTACTAGTAAGTGAAAAAAGCAAATTGAAAAATATTGTGGAAGACACAATCCATTCTTAGGGTGGTGGGACTGCTTGTATATATAAGAATATAGACGGATGGGGAGGGAAGGAGTGTGGATGAGAGGGCATGAGAACGAATATTTCTAAATGGATATATACAAGAAAAAAGTTAAGACAACTATCCAAATTGTGAACAATGGCTATTTTTCAGAAGGGAGGAACAGAGATTACTGGTGACTTTTATTTTGAGGCTTTTTACATTAAGTTGTACCTTTGTGGGAATTTTTTCAAATGAGCACAAGATACATTTTTTTAAATAAAAATCGTCAAGAAATAAAAATAACGTCCAGATTGTCTGTTTTTCGATGGGAAACAGGATCGTACCCCCAGGCACCCTCCATACAGGAGCACATAAACTCGGACTGGAAATGTCATGTCTGAGAGTAAGGTCATCCTTGTGCATCCCTGCTGTTGTCAATGCAGAATAGGACTCAGTACATGAATTGTAAGAGACAGTCAGGAAGCGATAACCCACCTTCAGAGGTGGTGGTTGGTTTTTTCAAGAACGTATTAGGTCAGGGCTAACGGAAATCTTTACTATTCTTCGGAGTCATAAACGCCCAGGGCTCAACAAGAGCTCAGAAGCAATTTGCTCGACTCCCAAACAGACCTCAGGGAAATCACATGCCTTCCTGGACAGCGGAGACGGAGAGCTCCGAGGCCAGGGAAGTCTAGGAAAGGCAACATCACAATTTCTTAGGACAAGACGTCACAAGACGGTGAAAGATTCCCTCCCGACCCTTGAGTATACTTGATTCAATCAAGATTCTGGCTACACTCTCTCAAGTTCTATGAGCTCTATTGCCGAACATCCGTGCCAATCTTCAGCATTTCCCATCCCTAGGTGAGTTTAGGTCTGGAGTGATGACAGCACTATAATGGGTGCTACCATACACATATACCGGCGGGACATGGCCCACTACACCCCAAGCTTTGTATTTTGGAGTAAATGTTAATGTCCTCCCCACACCCCCAAATTCGTCTGTTGAAATCCTACCCACTCCTCAAGATGGTATTAGGAGGTGAGGACTTCATAGTGACGAGATCATGGGGGTAGAGCCCCTGCGAACGGGATTAGTGCCCTTAGAAGAGAGGCCCCAGAGCACGTTCTCGCCCCTTCCACACGCGAGCACACACTGAGAAGATGGCGGTCTATGTACCAAGTTCTCGCTAGACACTGAATCTGCTCGAGCTTCATCTTGGAATTCTAGCCTCCGGAACTGTGAGCAACAAACGTCCGTCACTGAAGCCACGCGGACTATGGGGTTTCTGGTACAGCGGGCTGCACTTCGGTCTGTAACCAAGACGCGCCATCGCCAAGTTGACGGCGGGGGAAGGGGGATCGTGGGGGGCGGGGGGGGCTTCGGTAAAGCCTCATGGTCCAAATGGCAGAGTTATTATTCGCAGAGCTTTAATGCTGTTCCTTACTAAACTGCGTTTCTGTAATAGACTGTTATTACAGCAATTTAGCTGGAGGATTTAAGAGGCCGCTATTTTGATAATACATATACACAGAGTGAGTTTTAAAAAAAAATGAGTGCCCAGAAACAATTACATACTTTATCCACGAATGCTTACTGGTTATCAATGACGGCCGAATCTAACCTTGGTTCTGCCCTTGGGATTATGCAGATTGCCCTTTCAATTCACTGAGTATCATCCACTGGGAAAGGTCCACTGCGGTCACAGAAATGACTTCTCAGTTCCCATGTGCCATCCATGTACCTGACTCCTGTCTCTGGGGTAATGCACGGTCGACACACTTTTCTAAAATCCCCACGGTGGCTCGTGGGAGACTGTGACGGTGTCTCTGTGGAGATTAGGTCTGGATTTCCCTGAGCAGAAAGGACTAAGTCTCTCTCATCTTAATTCTGGTTCTTGGTTTTCTACATAAGCTTATCGAATGTTCGGTCATAATAACCGGCCTCCAGCAACCACAGGCACCCGGGGCCAGAAATCATACTTTGTACTGTGGTTGACAGGAGCTAACCTAACTTCGGGGCAGCCCAGGGCTAGAAAGAGTGCGGGAAGTCACGCCAGGCAACATGAGCTGGACGTTCCTGGGCCAGTCCTGCGACACTTAGGAGCCTTAGTCTCGTCATCTGTAAAATGAACATAAACCACCTAGCAAATGCCATGTCCTGAGTGAGACTAGACTGCTTTGCCAGGGATTCGGGTCTCTTGTCAGGCCCCAAACTATCCTCCTAACTTGATCTCCTGCTTGTTCCTCCCAGATGCACTGTGTTTCCAGCCGCCAAGCCTCTGCTCCCACCGCTGTCTCAGCCTAGAATGCCTTCTGCCTCATTTCAGTGTATAAACATCCTCCCTTACCCTCCAGGCTCTTCAATGCCACTTCTTTTATGACGGTTTTTCTTTTCTTTTTTTGCTCTTCCAAGCCAAGAGTCCTCTCTCTCTCGCTCTCCTAAAATTCTGTTGCCCATTTTAGGAACATCTTGCGCGACATCTATCACGAGCTGCCTTGTGTACGTGTAAACCGATGTGCCCTCCCCTACGAGCAGGCAGTCTCTTTAAGTGCGTTCCTGTTCCGGCACAAGGCTGGGCACAGTGGCTTGTGTGTAAAAAATAGCCAAGAAATGCTGGCAGGAGGTAAATCGGAGGCATTTACTAATATAAAGAGCTGAGCGCACTTACGGGGAGACTCTCCCCTGCCCCTTTCCTGTGGGTTCCGTCCATCCCAGGCCCTAATATTCCCTAAGGGAGATGGACCATGCGTGCCGGGATGTGGGCGACAAGCTTCATGCCCCCTGCCCACCCGTGAACTGTGCTTTGTTTCTGATCAGCCTAGGCCGCAAGGTCTGAGAAAACAGTCACACCAGATGTATTCTTCAGAGGACGGTCTGCCAACAGAACTGGTAAATACGACCTTCAGCATGGACCCCAGAGACTTGGTAAGTAGACGGAGGCCATTTTTCTCCATCACAAGCCACTCGTTACTCTCCAGGAGGAGGATAAAAATTCTCTCCTTCACATTACCGTCCCAGCCTCCTCCGCTGGCAGTGACGGTCCTCGGTGGCCAGTGGCCGTCAGCACCGCAGGCCACGGCCTCCCCTCTCCTCTGTGCTGCTTCAAGGTCCTCACGGATTGAACCAGCACAACAGCTTCTTTCAACACGTCTATGCACCTCGGTGTATGTTCGAACCTCACCTGCTTTCTTTTACCTAAAACTATGAAAGTATTTTTATTTTTCTTAAAGATTTTATTCATTTATTTGAGAGAGAGCGACAGCAAGAGAGGGAACACAAACCAGGGGAGAGGAGAACACAAACCAGAGAGGGAGAAGCAGGCTTCTTGCCAAGCAGGGAGCCCGACGTGGGGCTCGATCCCAGGACCCTGGGACCGTGACCTGAGCCGAAGGCAGACGCTTAACCGACTGAGCCACCCAGGCGCCCCAAGTATTTAAAACCTACTATGGGACTTGCTTCTGAACAGCAGGGCTCCTTAGGAATTTATGTCCATACTATGAAAAGCTTGGTACCATTTTATATATATGTATGGATACTATTAAGAATTATCAACCATTATTGTCCTATGATTACCACTCATTCATTCAACATTTCCTGAGCACCCACGTGGTAGGCAACCTGCCGGGGACACGATGTCGGACAAGATAGGTAAGATTTCATGGAGCAGATACTCTTTTTTTTTTTTTTTGGAGCAGATACTCTTGCAGGGGAGAAAAGCAGACCATCATTTACATATTTACTTGTTAAGTAACAATAGGGGTTAAGTCCAGTGAGGACAAAGTACCAGGTGTCAGGATAACAAATCTTATAAAATGACCTGACTTAACTCTTAGTTTGTTTGGGGGCTGAGAGGCCAAAGATGGTGTTCTTTGAAAAGAGGCTTGTGAGCTAAGCTCTAAAGGATGAAGTTGCAAAAAATAAAGGAAAATCTAAAAGGAGGGGGAGATGATTCTGGCAAGCACTATCATTAATGAGGAGAATAAAACTACTTTGCTTCAGTTGTGTTCTCTGTCATTTTTGTCTTTGGAGGAAGCGCAGTTCTGTTTGTTTGTTTTCCGGGATAATTCGGCAGGGTTAATATTTAAAAGAACAATCAGCTTTCCTGTGGATTTCTCAAGGTTTTGCAGATGACAAGTTTGCTTTCAGAAGCCCAAAACCAAAAAAAAAAAAAGAAAAAGAAACCCCAAACCACAGAGCTATCATTGTACGCAGAGCTCCACAGCCTACTTCTGTCTTCTGAGACACAATTAGACGAGGTCAATATTTATTGAGGAGCTACTGTGTGCCAGGTGAGCCAAGTTCTCCAAGTACGTTCTCTCATTGAATCTTCGACAGGCAGCTGCCACAGCTGAGATCTCCACTTGACAAATGAGGAAACTGAGGCATACAAGGGCCAACTCGTCTGAGGGCATCCAGCTTGTAAGCAGCAGAGTTGGGACTGGGGGACCTGAACGTCACCATCAGTGAGGGATGCATCCCAACATCTTCTGTTGGCCAAACACACCACGGGCTTTCGCACCTCCCGTGCCTTTGCTCAAGCTCTTTACCCCACTTGGAATGCCAGTGGTTCCTTCTCCCCTCCCCACTCCTCCCGATAAATGTGTGTTCCCCTTCTAAAACCCAGCTTTGACAATACTTCCATTGTAAAACACCCTCCTTTCCCAGATTAGAAACCAGAAAGATAAAGGAACAAAGCCAAAAATAAAGGGCACAAGATTCTGTTCTTGCTCTGGCCTGGTAATAATCTTCTAGAAAGAACCACTCGCAAACAAGAGCAAGAACTTATCTAGTGAACTGGCTGAAAGAAAAGGTCCACAGGCATCTCCAGCTGAGAAGCACGAGTCCTCTGTTTCTCCTCACTACTGGGGGCACTGGCTGGTTTTAGAACAACGCCCCCACCCTGGCCCACCGACAATCCACTCCCCGTGCTACCCCGGTATGTCCAAAGGACTAGAACCAGGAGGCCAAAGGGCCTCCCCTGTAAAAAGCCTTCATCAGCTTCCCACACGGGGCTGACTGAGAGTTCAACAGGAGTTTAACGTCAGGCTGGACCCAGTCCCGGCAAAGCCACTGCCCGATAAAGAAGATACAACTGAGGCTGGATCAGGGAGACCAAATAATGGTTTGGGGGGAGAGGACTGGTTTATTACTATTTTTTAAGATTTTATCTGAGAGAGAGAGAGAGAACATGATGGGGAGCAGCAGAGGGAGAGGGAGAAGCAGACTCCCTGCTGAGCAGGGAGCCCAATGCGGGGCTCAATCCCAGGACTCTGGGATCATGACCTGAGCTGAAGGCAGACGCTTAACCGACTGAGCCACC
>CM052890.1:20669241-20690008 GCA_028534135.1 Potos flavus
TGTCATCTGTCTGCTGCTATAAATGTGGGCACGGCCAGTGTGCTTCCTGCTACAGAAACAGATTTGGAACTCTTCGGTTCTCCATCAGTTCTTTCTTTTCTTCTTCGAGGAATCTCTCTCTACACACACACACACACACATGGCTGAGTCAGCTTTCCTAAGCAGCCAGGGAGCCCTCAGAGGAGAGAACGACGGGCTTACCTTGGGAGAGGCACTGGTTGGCCAAGGCGACCTGACCGGAATGCAGGTAGAGATTGAGGCGCGTGAAGATGCCCACCAGGGAGGGAATGGTGATGAAGCAGTAGGCAACACAGGCCTAGAAGGACGGGAAGAAACATGGCAGGTGACGTAAGCAACACCTTCGCTGCAGCCTGGTTCTCCTGCTTCCATCCAACACATATTTTCAAGTAGAAAAAAACACTGACAATAACGAAATCTCCAGATGCCTCTTTGGGAGGAGGGGGACAGGCAAATGAGGAGCGTAAGGGGGTAAGAAAAATAAACCCTCATCTATCATTGTAGAAGTAAATAGGTAACATCTTCCACTGACTAAAAAGTAGACTTTTAAACTAATTACTTAAAAATATGGCGGTAATTAGAAGAAGAAATTGCTCGAAAAGGTTTCAAGGTGGTTGGCTCTGAGAAAAGCGGTATGAAGTCAGGGCAGAGACGGTATGCTTATGTCTCACTGTCCTCTTTTTGGTCCAATTCCTTTTTTTTTTTTTTTTTTTTAAAAAAACACAGATATGGGGGCGCCTGGGTGGCTCAGTGGGTTAAAGCCTCTGCCTTCAGCTCAGGTCACGATCTCAGGGTCCTGGGATGGAGCCCCACATCAGGCTCTCTGCTCAGCGGGGAGCCTGCTTCTCCCTCTGCCTCTGCCTGCCTCTCTGCCTACTTGTGATTTCTGTCAAATGGATAGGTGAAATCTTTAAAAATAAATAAATAAATAAATATTAAAAAAAATAAAAACAGAGATATGGATGGCTTTGATAAAAACGACTTCCAGGTACAGGCATGAGCCAGAGATAATTCAGCTGGCAAAAAATGCAAGCTGCCTCTCAACACCCCCGCCCCCCAACCATAACACGTATCCAAATGGAGACTTCTTTGATCATTTGTTTTGAAAATCCCAAGAAAAGTGGTTCATCCATAGATACTTAAGAAGGAAAAATTAATCTGGAAAATTGATACTTAACGACCCCTTAGGACACACTTGTCTTTTTCTGGAAAGAGCAACTTAGAAACTTGCAAATGAAACGACTCACTGGAGTTCAAAGTCAGGGAGTCTTATCTCTAGAACATACCCGGACAAAGGCAGCCGTCTTTCTGGAATGATTTCCTTTCATTACTTTCCTTGTTTCCATTGCCAACCGGTTTACGCTCTGGATTTATTATTTAAAAAAAAAAGAAAAGAAAAAGAAATAATTATGAGATGATGGCTAACTCAGATTAACATCTTCCATACAGATCTGGACATAGTGCATACAAGTCAACAAGAACAAGAATTGTGGGGCCAAGACTGGTTAGCTCCGAGCCCTGACATGCCAGAGGGGTCATGAGGCCTGACCGAGTCTCAGCCTTGAGTAAACATCTCCAACAGAGAAGAACAAAAGGCCCTCACTGAGTTGGTCATGCCTATCAATTGGCATTGTGAATGACCGGTTTCTGGTTTAATGAATAGCCAGGGTTCACTTCATTTCCAGAAATCCCACACACTAAGCTTGAGATCTTAGCGATTCGAAGAGAAACCTCTGAACCCGAGAGCCAGCACACAATCCAGCGATGCAATACGGACGTGAACTTTCAGAGCAGAAACAGCAGCTTCCACGTCACACTCACAGCCTACAGGTGCTGTTCTAAGAGCTGTACGTTCGGCAGCTCGCTTCGGCGCCACAACCCTACAAGGTGGACACCGTGAGCTCCCCCGACTTACAAAGGAGGTCTCTACCTTTACGTCTTAAGTTCAGTAACGCCACATAACCTGCTAAGCAGCAAACAAATATATAAAAAGGCTGCTCTCCTTGAGTTTACATGAAGCAATTAAAGCCTTGGGAAATCTTTCCACACACGTGCAAAGTTCGGACCTATGGTTCCCAAACTGTGTACCATGACATCCTCGAGGGCTGGAGCAAACTCGCAGGGGCACCCACGATTTTTTAGGGAAACAGAGCAATGTTCCACTGTCGAGCGCTGTGGAAAGCAGCGGCGTGAGGAAGCGCGTGGATTCAGCACCGGACTGCACCCCTGTCCCTCACAGCGATGTCCTAGCTTGGGTGAAACTGGGTTTTCAGCAGCTGCTCTGATTGAAAGTACCGTGCAAAAATCAGTGTGGAACAGGGAACAAGGGTAGTGATGCCAGCCCGATGCTAAGGTTTGAGAAGTGGTACAGTGCCCAACGGGTTACTAGTAATTGGGATTATTTAAGAATAAAAATATGTTCTTTTTCTTTCAATTCACATATATTGTTATTTCAAAGAGCTATCCAGTTGTTAGGGCATAAATATTTAAGTTCTTTGAGTCTAACTTCTTAATCAACAGAACTGCTATTTCTTTCTTTGCCTTGGGGACACCATGAAGAGCTACCAAGATCCAACCAGGCTGGGACTCTGGTTAAGCTATTAGAGCCATACATTAACATTTCTATAACTCATCAGTGCAACCCACTTTACTGCTGGCATACAGGACTGAGAATATGCTCATTTCAGAGAAAAAGAGGTTAAAAAAAAAAAACCCCACCCAAAGACTTAGGCAAAATTGCAGATTTGAGAAACCGCCTTTTATGCCCTAAAGAATGAAAGTGTTACGGGGCCACAAGACTCCCAGATTAAACTCCATGCTTGGCAGATAGATAATAAATATTTATTGAGAGAACAAACGAATAAATGAAAATCCTTACGTGAATCAACTGTACAAGGACAGGTTCCAGGTTGCAAAACATTGACCTAGCCTCAACGTAAAAACTGAGCTGCTGTTCAAAATCACGGCCAAAGGAAACCTAGAAGCAAGGGAAAAGATGCTGAGAATGCTGTCCCAGGCACCTGTGAGCACACACCATCGAGAAGTTTCCCTGAGCTCGAGGGGTAGGGAAAGTCTGTGATGACAAGTCATCAAAAATATGAATGGGTGGAAATGCCCAGGGTATGCAGGCGCACACACACACACATCAGAATTTACTCCAATTAGACTTTACATGACTTCGCCCAGCATATAACCGGAATATTACTATTACCGCCTCCTCTTTATGACCTGAGCGCTGGAGTAGAACACAAAAAGACCAAAGGGTATAGAACAGAATCTCAGAATGTAAATCGGGTTTCCCAGGCTAGAAGGAAACCCCTGGAAAGGAAATAATGGAATTTTGTTTGTCAGCTGTGGCCTTTTCACAAAACATAAATTCGGTTATTGGGAGCCATTGGTCAGAGGGATTTCCCTAATAAGAGCCACATCTTTCTGCTTCCTGATGGGGAGTCCAAACTCAGCAAGTTACGGGTGGCTGCTGGAGCCATAGGTGGAAGTTTCTCCATCAATAAAAAAATCCCCTCTTCTCCTATTTCTTCAAATTTATGAACAGCTGGTTAGGAGGACAAACTTAACTGTTAGAGCAATCACTTTGGCCCAAAGGAGGTTTAACATTGCTATTTCCATTATAGCTATCAGGTTTCCCATCTTATTTCCTCATATTCTTTTCCATTCTAACTCGGTGGCTCTCAGACAAGCCATAAAGAGGTAAAATACCACCTGATCAGTGTATAAATTAAGGGTAAGGAGGGTCGCTTGGTAAAAGGTGCATTCCCCAACACAGCGGCTAAAAGGTTAATTCTGATTTTGTAGGAAAATGGATTATCTTACCTACAGAGCCAGAGGAACGAGGACACTGACCCCTCCTGCTGAACAAGTCACATTTGCAGGGTCCTTTTCAAAGTGATCTAGTTATTTTCCTCTTGGTAAGCTTTTGTCTTGACATTTATATTTCAAAGAGGATACCGGCAGAGGTTGCTACTTTAGCTTTGTGCACAAAGAATGAAAGCAACAGTGGTTCTGGCTAGGAGGGGACGGTGGGTTTGTTCCCAAAGAAGGCTGCAAGAATCCCTCCCACTCTGCTTGGCCTTTTGCAGCGTCCCTGTGGACTCTTCCCATCTGGGGGTGGAGGCTACTTTCCCCTCTCTCCCAAGGCGACAGCCTGGTGACTGCTCTGACCAACAGAATGCAGCAGGATGGGACAGTGGTCACTGGGTGATCGCTGGACTTTAGTCTTAAAAGACCCCGCAGCTTCTGTCCATGCCCGCACCATATAAAAGAGCTCGGCTGAGATGGCTGGATGATGGCAGAACGGCAGAAAGAGGCCGCGCCGGTGAGAGATGAGGCCCCAAGAGCCAGCATCAAGAGCATAGACATGGGAGCGAGGCTGTCCTGGGTCCTCCGTGGCCCCGATCCCGGTACACGGAGCAGCCTGGCTCCACAGTCAAACCCCAGGATTGTTAAGAATTAATAAAACACCATAACCGAAAGCTGCTAAGTCTTGCGGTGAGTTGTTACGCACAATTTTGCCCCGCCCCCAGCATCGTTTCGCCGTCACCCAATGAGCCGCACATCGGGTGCCTTTGGGAGCCCCTACTCCCCACTCCCAGGACCCACGGGATTGGGGCTGCACAGGCATGCGAAGGTCTCCCAGGCCTGGCCAGTGTGCTCCTTCCCCCTCACTGCAGCAATTCATTCAGGGACGAGCCGGTGACCGTTTGTCGAGACACTCAGTCCCAGAGTCTCAGGAGCCCTTCCTGCTGGGCCGCAGCACTGGCAGGCATGGGGACCTGGGGCTCTGCAGGGGAGTGAGGCTGCCGGGGAGGACACTGCGAGAGCGGAACCCCGAGCCACAGACACACAGACAGCAGGTCCTGATGACACCATGGAGACCCCCGCGGCCAGCTGCTCCTTCAGAGAGCTCCATTCCCGGACGTGGAGTCCCCCATCCAAACCTCCCCTTCTTTTTTTTTTTTTTTTTATTCCTTAGGCCAGTTTGTCTTGGCTCTCTTTGCCCCCAGGGGAGTGCTGGCTAATGGAAGATGTTTTCTAATTTCATCTTATCTTAATAAAAATGAAAAGCACCAGGGAACATAACGTTAACTGCTTTCACCGGAGTTAAGGACAAACAATTACATCACATTTCCAAGTGCCCTGAAACTTCTTCCCCAATACTTACCATTTTTATAAATCCATTAATCAAATATGCCAGCATTCTTTTCTCATCCTCAAGAGTGAGTGCACTAAAATCAATAATGGTACATAATTAACACTGAGGTAATAAATGAAAGTTTCTAAAGAATATATAAGTAAGCGATTTAACAGGTAAGAACATTTTGCATTTTCTAGATTTAAAAAACTCCCAAGGCGCTGTGTGTGTGTTTCTTCTGATGAAAATATATCATCTAAATGAACATAATTTAAATGTGTTTCTTATCTCTCTCAAAGATGACATTTTCAGAACATATTTGTTAATAGCAAAGGAGAAGAAAACTTTCTTTCCCTTGGAATTTGGACAGCAAGGTCCAACTGCAAATTTTGTATTCCAGAGAAGTTGTGTTCAACATTGTGGGATAAAAAATTTCAAATAAGCAGCAAAGTCGAAAGAATTTTACAACATACATCCATATATCCACCACTAAGGATCCCACCATTATCATTTTACTGTATCTGCTTTATCACATAACTATCCGCTTCCCTCTCCATCCATCAATCCAGCTCATTTTGGGGAAGCATGTTCAAGTAAATTACAGATTGCGACTGCCTCTATTTAATAGGATTAATACAAATCTAAGTAAGACAGTGTCACGTCCTTAAGCTTCGACTACACATGTGAAGGCCTACTAACAGTTCCCCAAATTTATTTTTTTAAAAAACTTAAGAGCCTAGGGGAAACAGGAGCCAAGTTTTTTGTGTGTTGGTTTGTCCTAGGGGAACGTAAGTACTGGCAGACTGCATTCCATCCGCTAACAAAGCAATGTCCCTTTCATTCTTTGAGACTCCACTGCCCAGCCCCCTCTGTAGCTGGGTATAACCAGAGGACAGTTCTGGCCAATGGAATGTGAGCACGAGTGAGGCTGAGCCATCCAAGTTTCTCCCGGAAAGAAAACTGCTGTCCTCCAAAGCCCGTGGGCTGTACACGGACATGGTCGTGGTAAGCCAGCTTCCCCCAGGAAGACAAGGACAACACTGCAGAGGGATGGCCGAGCAACAAGACAGAAGGAACCTGGATGGCACTCAAAGGACAGCGACTCTACCCCAACCTTCTCCTCTCACACCTTGAGCAAGAGAGAAATAAACTTTCTATTTTACCGAAGCTAAAACCCGGTATCCTACTAAGACAGGTGCTTTTCTGACGTGTCTTGTGCCTTTATTTCTATTTCTGTCCAACTCAAAAGCCTATCGGGTCCATGTATTATGAAAAGCCTTGATATTTTGATTTTGATAACTATTCATGAGGTTGACAATGCAACATCATGAAAATAAGGATTCCAAAATTCAGAAGGAAAAAAAAGAAATACAATTCATCTTGCTGACGGTTAAGTTCCAAAACCGTTTTCTCCATTCTTGTAACATTTTCCAGTGACTCAAGCTGCTGTACTTAAAAATTCTTTGGGGACTAAAATTTCAGCCACAAATAAGCAGGAACTGCTTCAAACACAATCCAATGGAAACATGTAAGGAAAAAAAAACTAGAAAGCAAAGGAGGGATAGTTTGGCCTCTGACCCAGCAGTAGGGCCAACGCGTAGGACTGAGTCTCAAGTCTACTGAACACCTAGAGCCCTTCATGTAAGGGACAGAAGCCATTTCATTTGAATTTCAAATAATTGGCTAATAATGAGAAAAAATATAAAGGCTATGTTACTGGATGAGTGAACTCATTATTATCCTATCTGCTGCTCTCAAATCTCCAGGAGATGTGGAGTTTGAGTTCACTTGGATGAAATCAGCCTCTTCCTGTCAAGAGGAATCCCTTTGTAAAAACATCTGCCATCTCGGGGCGCCTTGGTGGCCCACTCCGTTGAGTGTCTCTTGGTTTAGGCTCAGGTCATGATCTCAGGGTTGTGGGATCGAGCCCCACATCAGGCTCCATGCTCAGCGTGCTGCTGAAGATTCTCTCCCTCGGCCCCTCCCCCGACTAGCTCTTGCTCTCTCTCTCTCTCTCAAATCAATCAATCAATCTTAAAACAAAAACCAAAACAAAAAAACCCTGCCATTTCATTTTCTCAGGAAGGTTCCCCTCAGCCTCTCTCTTCTCCTGAACTGGAATGCCCTCATCAGTAAGAATTTTAACAGACCCCATAAAATGATATTACCCAGAGTGGCGGCTTAATGCAGTAATTCCCCAATGTACTATTATGTGGTATTAAGACCCAATCCCCGTTATGTTTCAGCCTCAAGCGTGGCTTACTTGACAGAGTCATGCATGGTCTTGCACACGTGCAAAAGGGCGTTCAGAATGACAGGGTCCTTTGTGGGCTCTTGCTGATGCCTACAACACATTTAAAGACAACAGTAAAAGTTATCTCCACTCACAGCAATGAAGGCACAGGCTGAGTTTCTCCTCTGTTGCCTATATCTGAGAAAGAGCAAATTACCCAGTTGGCATTGAACGTGTGATGGGCAATGGTCGGCTTTACTCTCAATTCTTCTTTCAATAACGAGTTTGCTTTTCTGCACATATTATAACTTGTCCTAAAATCACAGTAAATCCTGCAAAATCACAGTAAAGCTGCTGCATTTCCTAAGCCAGACAACGGGCAAACCTGATTTTTTTTTTTTTTTTACTACGTTTCTTTCTAAAGCAGTCTACAACCTGTCTATAACTGTGTTAAGTGCCAGGCAAAACTGTAATTTGGCTTTTGAAATAATATAGAAGGACATGGTCTTACAACAAATCTTTATGAAAGTAAAGGAGGTATATTTGTTCCAAGCATATGGAATTAATCTTTTAGGAAGACAACACAGGAAAGCTTAAAACATACATTATTCAAGGACCTTCCAACTCAATTTTCCAAAGTGGGGTTATTTAAGTTCCATCTTAACACACTTTATTTTACCATATCTATAATTTTGTTTTGTTTTGTTTTGTTTTGTTTTTATTTTCTCAGATGCTCTCAAGCAAGCAACTTTATTTTTTTTTCCCAAATACTTTTATTTTTTCAGTGTTACAAGATTCATTGTTTATGTACCACACCCAGTGCTCCATGCAATACGTGCCCTCCTCAATACCCACCACCAGGCTCAGCCATCCCCCCACCCCCCTCCCCTCCAAAATCCTCATCCCTTGCTCTGAGTTCATAGTCTCTCATGGTTCTTCGCCCCTCCGATTTCCTCCAATTCATCCCTCCCTTCCCTCTCACAACGTCCTCCATGTTTTTCCTTATGCTCCACATGTAAGTGAGACCATATACCATATCTATATTTTTAATATTTTAAGCGACTTTAACTTTTTAAATTTAACTTTGTCTTAAAAAAATACATGAAAACACCAATTAAACTAGTTATATATTATTGAATATACTCAAATATACAACTTTTAAAAAAATTAAAATCAAAATCTCTCCTCCACGTGCTACCTAGAATTATTTCCTGGAAAACCAACAGTAGGCTGTTTGGCGAAACACAGATTTAGTCCAAAGGAAAGCAACTAAACTTAAAAACTGATCACAAATCTAAGCACTGAAGGCGGAAAGCTCTCTAGCTCTGCGACCTTGAGAAGTATGGCTTTATTTTTATCTTTTAAAATGTTACTCCCTAAGTAGCTCATTAACAGATTGCTCCTTCCAAAAACACATCAGAATACAATGTAGGTGATGGCCGGGCTCCAGCTACTCCTTATGACTTTGCCTTCTTAGGCACTAATTACAAACTTTTATCATGACTGCTCCTTTTAATGTGGTTTTCCTCTCCATGTTATTTCAGATGTTAAACGCACACAGACCATTAGGCCTCCAAGCACACAGAGTGATTCTTACCCACATGCACCACAGGGGCACTGGGAATCCAAGCTTCTGGTGATGCCGTGTTGTACTTACTTGATAAAAACCTCCATGATGCATTTGCAAACCTCCACCCGCACACTCTCTTTTTGGAACATGTCCAGAAACGGCAAAAATTTTTCCTAAAAAAAGGAAAAAAAAAAAAAAAACACTCTAGTGCAATTTACACAAGTTGCTGGAAGGAATTTGTGGGTCCCTTTTTCTTTGAAGGCCAGAGCAGAGAAAGAGTTGTTCATCTCTCTGAGGCAGGTCAGATGAGGACCCACCTGAAAGCAGGTTTGTGAAAGCTAGTAAGGTTAAAACCACTTACGCGCCCCAGGGGTCAGGGCTGGGTCCAGGGAACATTTTGGGAACCGTCTAGGCAAGCTTCAGATGACCATGTGCTTCTCCAGATAACAACACACAAGGTGGGCTTCTGTCTTTTTTATGATTGTATTGACCAGAGAGAGCCAGTTGTTCAGAGTGGCCCCCACATCCTGATTCTACATTTACTAATTATGCCACCTTACTCAAGTTACTCCACATTTCCTCCAGCACCAGTTTTCCCATCTGTAAAGTGGGAATCATAACTGCTCCTACTTCCTAGTGGTGTTGTGCAAATGGTACGAGACAACGCATGCCAAGTTCCAGCACGGTGCTTGGAGTATGGCAAAGCTCCAAAAAATAAGAGGTCCTATTTTTAACATAAACAAGAAACAAACACAGTTCTGTGAGTGAACATAAATGGCAACCAGAAGAGGGAGGGGCAGCAGGGAAGAGAATCCCCTAGATTTGTACTTGCCCAGGGCAATGCAGCCGAAGTGAAGGGGCATCGTGGGGTATTTCAAAATATGAGGGACACATAAAAAAAAAGTCAACTGGAAAAAAAAAAAATGTCAACTGTCAGAGACTGAGACAACTATGAGGTCGACATATTTCAGAGTTTCAACAAGACTGCACGTGTGATAAAAAGCAAGTGTCATATGAAAATCAGTGTGGAAGAGGAAATGAGGAAGATGACATCCGGTCTGACTCCAAGGTTTGAGAAGCTGTGTGATGTTCAAGAGGGGCACACATTCCATGAGTGAGTCATGAAAAAAATAAAGATAATATTTTTCTCTCAGTCTGGATACTCATTTTTCAAACACTGATTAAGTTTCTCCCATAAATATTGAAGTTGTTTAGACCAACTACTTTCTAACGGGAACTGTGAAGTAATTCTTTTGGCCTGGGACACCATGAAAACATGACTGAGACACTAAGTGAACCTCTCGTTCAGACACAAATTTCCAAAAGTAATTAAGGAACGCTACTTACCACTGAGAAAAGAACAGAGAAATCATGGAAATGGGCAATCACTTTCTTAATTATTGACTGAAGCTGCAAAACAGAAAACACATCTTATTTAATAAAACTTGGATATATTTTTTCAAGATTTTATTTCTAGCTATTCTCTACACCCAACGTGGGGCTCGAACTCACAACCCCGAGATCAAGAGTCACACGCTCCAGCGACTGAGCCAGCCAGGCACTCCAAAAGTTGGATATTTCTAAAAGGCAACCTTCTTTCATAACTTGAAATTACAATTCCAATAAGGGAGAGCTGGATGTCTCAGGAACGGGAGATTACTGGGAGCAGGGTAGGCCCTGTCTCAGTCTGAGTTTGCCCATCTTACTCCACAGGCTTGGAGAAGCCACTTCTCAGCCTTATCTTCCTCTTCTGTAAAATGGAGAGCAAAGTAGTATCTTGCTCACTGTGAGGATTAAATGGGATGGTTCGTCTAACAGGCTTAGAGGAGTAAGAGTGCCTTTCTTTGGAAAGCTGTCTATTAAAATCGGCTACAAATATTCAAGGGGGGGGGGGCAAATAATTCATCCAAAGGCCACAGAACCCTCACAACTACTCAATGCAGCTACTGTAGCTCAAAAGCAGCCAGAAGGAGCATGTGAACAAATGGGCGTGGCTGGTCCAATAAAACTTTATTCACAATAACAGGTAGTGGGCTACATTACATATGGTCTATGGGTCATACTTTGCAGACCCCTGTTCCAGCCATCACGGCCCTGTGTTTCTTGATGACTTCTGCGGAGAGGCAATGAACGCAGTTTACTGGTGGAGTCGAATGTCACATCATTACCCGAGGATGGTGGCACAGTCTCTAAGCTTGGCCCCAGACACCCAGGCGCTGACGTCCACCACCCCTCACCCTGAGATGCACACGGTCCTGTTGACAGGGAGAACCACATACATGCTTTTTCTACGGAAATTATAAACCTTTTCCCCTGCTTACTGTCAAGAAGAGAAAATTTACTGACAGATACTTTTGTTCATACTGAAAACACTGCTGTTGAAATCATTTGTTTAAATCGTTTAAGACAAGGGGCCCACAACTCATACGGGCGGCTATCCAGAATGCAGGCTGACCCCTGGGGTACCTTTTATAAATTGCTTCTAGATATGACAGAATTGTATAATGTAATTATTCCTCTCTCTCTTAGGAATGGACTGCATTGAAATTATTATGTTAAAGTCTCCAATTAAATGGGTCCCTGGGAGTCAAGGTCTTACTAAACAAAAATGCTAATGCATCTCCGTCTTCACATGCGCCCAAAATCTTGAAGACCCACAAGGGTATGACCCATCTCTTCATGCTTCATTCACTCTGTGATGCTTACCAAGAGCCTGGTGTGCAAGACTATACAATGTTTTCATCCCCCCTAGAAAAATGTAAGGTATTCAGTGCCTACTCAATAAATTCTAATGATGAACTATTTTAATTAGCAAATGGTGAAAACACCCTTACCAAAATGTTAGAATTCTAACCTTCTTACAAGAACGTGTAATTAATTTTCTTCTACTAAGTGAAGCTAGAAATTGATCCCAGGCAGTAAATGCCAAAACATCATGTTATTAAATTTTAAAAAAAGCTCAATTAGGTTGAAAGTTACTTGGCAGTAAATGAACCTTCGCTGGACTCCATCTTGGAGGGGAAAAAAACCTGCTATCAAGGACATTATTGAGTCCACTGACAAAGCTACAATATGGACTGTGGAGGAGACAATAAGAAGATATTAATGTTAAATTCTCTGGAGTCAATAACCACACTGTGGTTATATGGAGAATGTCCTTGTTCTTAGGAAATAATTCGTTGACTTCTTCAGAGGCAAAGTAGCATCACGTATGCAACTTACCCTCAAAGGAGCCAGAAAAAAATTTACACGTGTATTATCCACATGTGTGTGTGTACACATGATAACGATAAAGCAAACATGGAAAATGATCACAGTTGGTGAATCTGACTAAAAAAATAATGGGAGTTCTCTGAGCTGTCCTTTTTATTTTCCAATAAGCTTGACTCTGTTTCCAAATAAAAAGTTAGTTGAACTGGAAAACACAGGCCCCCTTCCTTACTGGTGCCAAGCAGCTCTGCGGGGGCAGCCCATATCACACCTCAAGCAATCCTCACAGCCACTCTCACTGTAGGACTATTAGCCCCATTTTACAGGCGAGAAAACTGAGGCACAATAAGGTTCGGTAACGGAGTAAAGGGCAGATGGCGATGATATGGTGGAGCCAGGATTTGAACCCGGGATTATCGGACTTTACAGCCTGACCCAGGCAACACGGCTATGTGATTCAACAGAATAAAATTCCTAACAGTGTGGAAATGACAAAGGCAAAGCTGTTACCTGAGGGTAGGAGTCTTCAAACGCACGATCTGGAGTCATGTGCTTGATGACATCAGCCAGAACGGTATTCACCTCTCGTTTCTGAGGGGCAGGGAGAATAAACCTGTGTTAGACACTGCAAGGCAGTCACTGGCCACTTTTCTGGGGCAAGGACTAATGTCTTCAGAACATACCCCATACTCTCCAGGGAATAGTTTCAAATCTTGTGCTGGAGATAATATTAGGGGAGAAATCCCACCCTTTTCATAGCCCTGAAGGTAACTACTTCTGCACAAGGTCAGGACTAAAACATCGTCCTCAAAGGTTCTGGAGTGTTACACTGTCCCAGCCGTCTTCCCTGGGCACTGGTAAAATCGGCCGTGCCGCCTTCTCCCTGCCCGTCCCAGGCGGGCTCCCCCCTCCCCCCCGACGGGGGCAGAGGGCGCAGCGAGGCATTGTGGGAAGTGTACAGACCCAGGCCCTACGAGCTAGGTGACTTGGACACCCACCTTGCCTTTTGTCATCTCTAGCAGGGGTTGATCAACCACGGCCCAAATCCAGCCCTGTGCCCGTTTTTATACAGCCCTATGCTAAAAATGCTTTTTACGTTCAAACCAAAAGAATGATACGTCATGACAAAAATTACAGGAGATTCAAATTTCAGCGTGCATCGAGTTTCCTGGAACACACAGCTGTACTCAAAGCTTGTCTGTGGCTGCTTGCCCGCTACAATGACAGAGCTGGATACTTGTGACAGAGATCCTATGGCCCACAATGCATCACATATTTCCTGTCTGGCTCTCCACAGAAAAGGTATGCTGACCCCCGGTCCTTATAACAGGAGTAGCAAAGCCTCCTGGCAAGGTCTCTCTGAGGCTGCACAGCTCACAGGTAAGGCGTCTGGTATTTGTTATTTACCACATTTGTATCACAAATATTTGTTATCCAAATAGTTGCCATTATGTCTACTCTCTTGCCTAGTGCTCACTAAAGTCGCTGGCATGGACATGTTTATCACCATTTTACCGATGAGGAAGTGGAGGCTCGGAGAAGTTAAGTGACTTAGCTAGGGTCACACAGCTAAAAGAAAAAAAAAAAAAAATTCTGACAATGGCACTAAAAGGAGCCAGAGCTCCTTGGAGAAACGGCTGATGCTGAATCTGGGATTAGAAATATGCCGGGGAGCCTGGGACATCTTGTAAGAGAAAGCAAGGAAGGCGTCAAAGGCTATAGAGAACATGTGAGAAGGACTCAGGAGCCAACCTGAAAAGGCATCCACTGGACAAAGAAGGGACAAATGAGCATCAGTAAGCATCATGTAATTCGAGTGTATTTAAATCCATGTGCTCCTCAACATAGCAACAACTACGACTCACTGGTCACCTTTGGGCATGCTAAGGAATCAGATTCTTACTCTAAAACTCGTAAAAGAAAGGAAACAACCCAGCAGCATCCTGCCTTTTCCGTGCAAACTGTACCTCAGGGTAACCAAACACCGACATGACAAGTTTCTCTCGCTACAAGTATCCCAGCTCATGAACAAAGGGTTGACTGTAATTCCAAATGTCGCCATTTTGCAGCCCCTAAGAAACCGTGAGATGCAACGAGCTTCAGTGGCTGCCCGCGTAATAGAGAGACAGCCAGACACCATGAGCTTCCCAGAAGAAGCCCCCAACCGCCACGCACAGTGCCAAAAAGTCTAATCGGAAGCTGAGGAAGTCTCTAGAAGCAACTGTTGATTGGCAGGATATACTGAGAGCAGAACACTGTCACCAGATGCAGCTAGCTGGTCCAGACGGGGAAACGCTACAGGACAAAGGTCCCAATTTCATCAACAAATAAACCACAGATGGGGGGAAAAAAGGGAAGGGAAGGAGGAGGGGAAAAGAGAGAGAATTTATAGTTTAAAAGAACCCTAAGAACTCTACTGCTATGTACAGACTTTATTTTAATCCTGATTGAACGATCAACCCCCCCCAAAAAATTGCAAGACAACCGGGGACATCTGAACATTGATTTTTAATGATATTAAAAGCAGTATTATCTTTTTATCGTTAGGCTAAGATAGCGGGATTTGGTTTCAGAAAAGGGAATCTTATATTTCACACGTATGTGCTGAGAACTGGCAGGTGAGGACACGGTGTTCGAGATTTGCTTCAGAATAACTCAGGGATGGGGAGAAGGGGTAAAGATATAAATGACACAAGATCTGTCATGAGGTGATCATTTCTGGGTGATGGGTTCAAGGGATAGCATATGTTTGAAGTTCCCAAAGTAAAGCATAAAACCAAAATTGGACCCAAGAAACACAATCAACAGAGCAGCACTTACATAAGGCTTAAAACGAGGCCAAAACCAGCTTACCGAGTTAGAGGTAAGGGCAGTGGCTGCCTTTGACTTCCAACAGTCGGGGACTGTGACTGGGAGCAGAGTTCAGGGGGCTTGGGGGAGGTATTCCCTACGTCTTGGTCTGGACCCTGATCACATGAGTGTACTTCCTCAAGATTCGTTAGGTAGCAAACTTAGGATATATGCATTTTTCTGCAGAGATGCTATACCTCAGTTTTTAAAAAGCTGATGACAATTAGCATTCCAGCAATAGGATCTGAACCCAGTTCTGCCTGCTTCTAAAGTCGCTGTTACTTGACGAACCCAGTATTTCTCAAACTGAGGTTCCAGTCTGGGCACAGGGAAAGAAGTGCCTTTGCTTAGTACAAAATGACACGCAAGTCAAATAGGCGGAAATGCCATCGATTGGACCCCCCAGGGAGAGTCACGGTGGGCTTTAGCAAGTAAGCATCGAAGGTTTCCTATGGTGGAAAAAACTGCTCCACTTGCTATAATGGAGCATTTCCCCAATTTACACGTGAACATGGAATACTCTTGTCACCGCGCACATAGTGACGCTCCAGCACCCTGTAACATGAAAGCTGCGATTCTTATAAATTAAGGACAATTACCACTATAAAATGCCTCAATGCCCCAGTGAGCCTCGTTCATTGTTATAAGCATGAATAAAAATGTAACTCTTTCAGAAACAATTGCACCGGGGTGCCTGGGTGGCTCGGTGGGTTCGGGCCTCTGCCTTTGGCTCAGGTCATGGTCCCGGGGTCCTGGGATCGAGCCTCACATTGGACTCTCTGCTCAGCGGGGAGCCTGCTTCCCCCTCTCTCTCTGCCTGCCTCTGCCTACTTGTGATCTCTCTCTCTATCAAATAAATAAATAAAATCTTTAAAAAAAAAAAAAAAACAATTGCACAGGCCACACATACCGTGAAATGCTTGCACGTGTACTCTACCCACACTTCGGCACAGTTAACGTAGTCCTGCGGAGAGAAAGCAAACATGTCTTGACGATAAGAACGCCATCACTGACCTTACGGTGAAAGCTCATCACGTACAAACTCCTTCAAGGGCTCTGGCAATTCAAAGAGATAAGTGATTGGAATTTCAACACTGGCTGGTTCATCCACTGAAAAGTCTAGCCCACAGATAGACTTTACCCTAAGAAGCGAGTTCTAGAAATACAGAAGTTGCATGAAACTAACTAACATTCCACAAGTGCTACTTGAGCCAAGATAGAAATCTGGAAAGAACTGAAAGGCAGTGGAGATAAAAGTCAAGAGTCCGGGCCACACCTCAGCAGAGACACTGATGGTGGATCTTGGCTGAAGACCAGAATTAAATGTGATTTTTGCATGTTCTGAGGAAAAAAAACCACCAGGCCTCTGACCTTTAAAAAAGAAACCGTTTTTCTGATAGACGGGTGATGTGTATGTTGTAATAAGGTTAAGAAAGCACTGAAGATGTCAGGTAGGAAATTACGTGTTAGAATCGAGTAGGGGGGAGGACCCGCGGAGAGACTGTGGGATGGTCATGGAAATGGCAGGAAACAGCTGGGTATGGCTGCTTGTCCTGGAAAACACTCAGGTGGGGGGGGAAGCATTCAAGGAAAAATACAGTCTGCAAGCGTGTCTCTTCTGTTCCTACACTTTAAGGAAAAGAAAGAAGAAATGGAGAGGGAAGAAATTGTTATCTCGTTCACACAAAGAAAGCCAGGAACATCTGAAGGTCTGACGGGAAAGCTGAGCAGGCCGTGTGACGTCAAAGACTGAAAAAAACCATGAACGTGGCCTTTTGATGCAAAGTTGCTGGGAAGCACTCACACCCGGGCCCCACGCGCCCGGAGGCTTTGGACTTAGACGTGCTAAATACGCTATTCAGTTAGCCGATCAGAGTTCGGTTAAACAGAGTTCAGTCTATAAACTGAAGTTTAGTGAGGGTTTTGCTAAACTTAACCTGGGTATGTGAACTGGTAAACAAGTTTCTGATTTTTCTAAGTCAGGCCAGTATTCTCCATGTACTACCGTGAATGCGGTGACTGAAATCACTCTAGTATTTCCTTCTCGGTAAATGATTGTGTCAAATGTTACATACCCATATTCAGTTATTCGCTGAGTTTCGGAGGAGATGTTTGCGTCCAAAATGCCTGTGTTGAAAATGCCAGCCCCACGGTGTGATGGCATCAGGCGGTGGGCCTTTGGGAGGTGACGGGATCGTGAAGGTGGAACCCTCATGAATGGCATTAGTGCCCTGATAAAAGGGACCCCAGAGAGCCCGCTGTCCCTCTCCGCCAAGGGAGGAGGAAAAGCTGGCCGTCTGCAGCCCGGAAGAGAGCCCTCACCAGGATCTGACCATGCTGTCACCCTGATTTCAGACTTGCAGACCCCACGACGGCAAGAAATTATTTTCTGTTGTTTGTAAGCCCCCCGGTCTGTGGTGCTCCGTTATAGCAGCGGAACTAAGACATGCTGCTAGCAGGAGAGGAACGGCGAGAGGTGCGGTGAAGTCTGCCCAGCTGGTCCTTCAGCCAAAGACGGCCGGTACCGTTTACCTAGGGGCAGCCGCCAAACTTGCTGGCGTGCTGCCGACAAGGGCAGTGAGACGTGCAATGGAACCTCCAACATTACGGCGCTATGTGCCTTCGGCACCTAACACCAGCTGCTCCATTTTTCCTAAACTCCCTGACCTGAAGTGGGGGGACAAAGAGACCCCAGCTGTCTCTGTTCAAGGAACAACAGTTCAAGGGACAATAGATGCAATTCCCTTTTGCCAATTACAGGTTTGACTGCTGACCTTCCATTTAGGAGTATCTTACTCAGTTGTTACTTTCAAATCCAAATACTATAGATAGCTGCACTTTGGATGCTGTCTGCAAAGTCAGAGGTCTTTTGATATAATTAAGATACAAAAATCAAACAAATATATATTTAGAGCTATCATTTCTCCACTATGGGTTAGCAAAAACAATTAAAAGAATTATTTCTTAAAAAAAAAAACCCAGACATATGATTAGTCAAAAGATAATTTTTTAGAAGGAAAGAACACACTGCAGAACTTGGGCAAAAGGCAGTCGTTCCACCTAAGGTCTGAATGGTCACTCACCTGTGGATTCTTCAACTTAGTGATGACTTTCCAAGCTTCGTTGAGAATCTGGAGTCGATCGCCCTCAGGAGGGTCAGCCAAGGCCAAGTTTAACCCCAATGAACGAAAAAGGAGATGCTAAGAAAAAGAACGAACCATTACAATACTGGTGATTTTCAATCAGTACCTTGAGACTTAGAGGAAAAGGCTGTAACGCTGAGTTCGTCTCAGGGCTAATCTTTAGTTCTACCTCAGGCCTACCTGCGAGTCAGACCAGGCTGCTCAGAGCAGAGCTCTGACTCGAGGGCTCTAACCTTCTGCTGAAAAGAGCTTTTCATAAATAATGAGTGAAGATGTATTTTTAAAGACGCGGGACCAAGCCTTTCCTAAATACTTCGCAGGGACCTAATTTGACAGATTCCAGACTCGCTGGCAGCAACGACACGTGTCTAAAGATCCCAATTGTGAACTCATCTTCCATCGTGTTCTTCAGAGACAGCCTTCGCCTGTTTTCCTGCTGACCTGAGCTGTCCCCCCACAAAGGACTGGAGAGTTCTGAGGTAGTCGGTGCCTATCTATTCTCCCACTGAGCGTTTGGTCGAGAGCCTACCTTGGGGAAACCCGACTCATCGCACTCTTTAATCATGCCAATGAAATCCATGGACCTCGTGGCGATGAACTCGGCCCGGAAAGCTGACATCACGGAATTCAGCAGCAAGGCGCTGTAAGACACACACGCCCCACGTCAGCAGAGCTGCCCCTTAATGTAAGTCACTTTAATTTTACATCCGTATGTTGCTGGGAAGGAGGAATTGAAAACTCTTTAATGGTAAAGTTGGGAAAAAAATTTTAAAAGGCTGGAGTGAATAGGCAACCTCTAGAGACCAACACGAGGTTTTACACACATTTGAAACTCAATAAATGTTGAGTTGACTGGATGAATGGGTAGCTGGCTGGCTGGCCGGCCTGATGGACAGCAAGCAATCAAATCCATTTAAACAGATGTAAACTGAGCCTCTGATAGGCTGGTGCACGAATAAAACTAAGTATTAAGTCACAATATTGAACCAAGCTGCAAATATATAAAATACCTATCTCCATCTCTTACAAAAAGCACTGTTCTAGGACCCAGGGACACCGTGACTTAAGGATATCTCTCACAGAAGGGACAGCAGAGAGGAAACCTCATCTACCAGGAAGACAGGAAGATAGAGTTTATTTTGACCCTACTACTTATCACAGCCCCATGGGGAAAGGACTATTATTAAACCCATTTTACGGATGAGGAGACTGAGGCACAGAGAGGTCAAGTAGGTGACCCCAGTTCACAAAGCTAAGAAAAAGTGGAGCCAGGCATCAGACGCCAGAAGATCTGACTCTAGTCCCCGACCTCCGTGTCATCCCGCCGCTCTGTTGGTCCTCTCCCCCATGTGAGCACGCCAAACTCAAAAAAAAAAAAAAAAAAAATCAACCAGCTCTACTTCCAAACCCATGCTTTATGAATTTTAAAATACTGGGGCACCTGGGTGGCTCAGTCTGTTGGGTTTTCGACTCTTGATCTCAGCTCAGGTCTTGATCTCAAGGTTGTGAGTTCAAGTGCCATACTCACCTCCATGCTTTAAAAAAAATTTTTTTAAATAAAAAATAAATTTTAAAAATAAAATACTTACTTGTTTCCTAGTTTCTTGCATCTCTCCATCATCTCAGTCAGCAGAGCCTAATTAAAAATAATTATAAATGAAAATCATCAGGTTGGAGGATCTAAAACATTTCTCACAAGGATCTCCGACGTAATACTTGTGAAGTAAATGGAGCCTCAAGTCCATTTCTGTACCTCTCAGTGCCTGACAAAGATGGGGAGTCAGCAGCAGGGGTGGGGGTCAAATTCACCTTTATGGCTTTCAGTGTAACAGAGAAGAGCTGAGGCCCTGGCATCAGGCATACGTGGGTTCAAATCCAGTCTCACCAACTACGAGAACTTGGGCCGGTCACCTGACTTCATGAAGCCTGGGTGTCCTCACCCCCTGGCAGAGGATCCAAGTGGTACCAACCCACGTGCAGTGTTACTACAGGAGGTGTGGTTCCTGCTGAGCTCTAGGCACCAACGAGAATGGGAGTTACTTTACTCCCCGCCTCTCCCATGACACCCCCACGCTCCTCCCCATTTCACTGAGAATTTGCCAGAGCCTCCCATGCACGGTGAGACGCACTTTACATTCATGATCTCGCCCGTCACAACCGTCCATGAGGCTGGCTCTCTACACTCCCACTGCACAGGTGAGAAAATGAGCCACAGAACAGTGATGTGTTTGGATCAAGGTGACACAGCAAGTTACCACGGGCCAGACATGACCCAGGCAGTCTGGCATCAAAGGCTCCGCTCGTCATCACATTTCCTCCCAGAGAGTTTTGA
Source organism: Potos flavus (assembly GCA_028534135.1). NCBI lineage: Eukaryota > Metazoa > Chordata > Mammalia > Carnivora > Procyonidae > Potos > Potos flavus. Next base: position 20,689,747 of record CM052890.1, read on the forward strand.
AGCCTATGTTTTCCCCGAAGGGAAGTAAATATTTTACTCATTGGAATACTGTTAACGGCTTTAGAGCTATCTTAAGACAATTACGTATTTCTGGGGCGCCTGGGTGGCTCAGTGGGTTAAAGCCTCTGCCTTCGGCTGAGGTCATGATCTCAGGGTCCTGGGATCGAGCCCCGCGTCGGGCTCTCTGCTCGGTAGGGAGCCTGCTTCCCGCCCTCTCTCTGCCTGCCTCTGCCTACGTGTGATCTCTCTCTCTCTCTCTCTC